>CM022298.1:11151012-11593720 GCA_011799875.1 Thinopyrum elongatum | reverse complement strand
GGGGAGGCGCCGGTGCTGCGGTGTCAACGACGAGGTAGGGGCGGTCGGAGGCGGGGACGACGCCCGATCCGGTTGCAGGGGCCCCTGTGGCTTGCGCTGGTGAGTGCGTACGGCGTGGACGAGCGCGGTTGGGCCTCTGGACGCCGTCGCGGGGCTTGGAAGCGATGATGGCCGGCGAGGGAGAGGCGAGGAGGAGCGACGGGGTGCAGCGAAGTCCGACGATGGGGCGGCGCCGGGGAGTTGGCGACGCCGCGAGGTGCCGGGGTCGACGACGAAGCGAGGCCGCACGGCGATGGCGACCGGCGACGGCGACGGGGTCGGGGGCGCGCGGGGCGGCTCCCGATCCAGAATCGGGAAGGGGGGGAGAAGGGGATCGAGGGAGTGGGGTGGAGTGGGGGTGAGGGGATTAGGGTTTGCGGGGGTGAGGGATAAGGAGTGGGGGTGGGCTTGGCCGGTTGGGCGTTTGCCCAATTGGCCGGTGGCCTGCTGGGCCGGAGCCCAGTGGGGGGGGGGGGGCGTTGCTTTCCTTTTTTTTTTTTTTTGCTTGTATTTCTTTTCTGTTTTCTGTTTTTGCAATAACGTGTGGCCTCACAATTAGTTTTGTAAAATATGTGAACTAGTCACAAAACTCCAGTGCATAATCTACTAATGCCATAAAATGGTTTTGAGCCCATACCATTTCATGTACAATTTTATAAAACAAAAGGGGGTTTAAATACTGCTGTTTTGGCACTGTTAGAGTTACTTAATTAATTTATTAAATGTTGGTTACAATTTTAGAATAGTCTCTGGAATATTTGCCATTTAATGAACAATTTAGTTTTCCAATTTGAACAACTTTTATTTTCCACTTTCATTTAAATTTGATCTTTGAGTTAGGAGTTGAAATGCATTATGATGCAAATGATGATCATGCACTGTTAATCATGCTAACTTGGCATTATCAAAATGGGATTACAAGCGTCAGCGGAAGCATCAGATATCTGAGTACAGATATGAAATAGAAACAGAAAGGCCTTTAGAAAGGCGGAGCAAAATAAAACACTACGATCGAAAGGCGAAGGCCTCCTGCCTGGGACCCTCGGATCCTACTCCTGGTCGTCAGTCAACTCGTAGTAGTATCCATCCTCTGGGTAGTAGTAGTAGTCGATCGACGGGGCATCTGTCTCAGGGGCTCCGTCCTCTGGTCAAGTCAAACTGATATGGGGAGAAAAGGAAAACAAAGCAACCGTGAGTACTCAGAAGTACTTAGCAAGTAAGGATCTACACTACATATGCAACATTTTCAAGGGGAGGCTGTATATGTCGACTGGGCTGCAGAAATGCCAGAATAGAGAGAAGGCCTAGTCCTATCGAAGACTAGCATCTTCAGCGGTCTTGCAGAAATAGAAGAGGGTAGAACAGTACAATATAATGTAGCAGTATCATTAAGTCTCATCCTCACCCAGAGATCCTTTCTCGACTCCCTGCGAGAAAGCAATCCCAGAGCCATACAATCATCAACCTCGTCCGGAGATCCCTTCTCGACTCCCTGCGAGAAGCAATCCCAGAGCCATACATACAGGTCTCATCACAGGTATCCAGTTCCAAATTGTATCAATCAGGATACAAGTCCGAGTGTCCTTTACCGTAGGACCGGCTATCGATAGAAGTATTCTTCCCTGCAGGGGTGCACCAACTTACCCAACACGCTCGATTAACTTCGGCCGGACACACTTTCCTGGGTCATGCCCGGCCTCGGCCAAACGACACATCGCAACCCTACCTACAGCTCAGCAGAGAGGTCCCCGTCGGTCTACATCCTAAGCGCAAGGGGGTCTTGGCCATCGCCCCTCGCCCTCCGGGTCGTTGCGTGCCGGGCGAACCAGGCTCCACCTCTCAGGATGGTGCCGGCCCAGCCCGGCCGCAGTGCTCAACTGGACGTCTGACAGAGCTTTCGGCTGATGCATATGATGCAGAACGCCGATACTATGCCCACGTGATGGTTAGTGCTATCAGGCCAGTGGCCTGCTCGGATCAAATATCCAAGTCGTAGTGGACTAGGGGCTTGCGGAAAACGAACAGAGACTCACGAAAGATGTGACCCCGTCGCCCCGTCTCAAGGACTTGCTGCAAGGGTTAAGAATGCCCGGCCGCGCCTCGTATTCACCACTCGGGCACCACACTGGCACCCGTCTTCACAACACTCGCCTCTCAGGCGCACGCGGGTAACCCTCAGGGTCGACACGCCTTTCCAAGTAATCAACAGTACAGTCCATGTATCCGTGTGTCCATAACATCAGGGGAGTCTGAGGTATCACCCTCGTTTGATTTCCCACTCGATGTATCCGTCAAGGTGAACTCGGAGGAATCACCCTCGCTGGGTTCACACTTGAGGTGTTGTACGACAGCGTCGTTACCGAAAGTGCTGAAGGAGGAATCACCCTCGATGACCACGACCGAATAGCTACTCTACAGAGTTAACATCAGAAGTGCTACAAGAGGTTTCACCCTCGGCACTCGATAGTAACGCTGCAGTGTCGTTACAACTAAGGGGGGTGATGTGCGGTGTCGGGGCCTGGTTTTCAATCCCGTTGATCGGGTCTTCTGACGATCCAGCGCGTCAGTCGGGATAAGTGGGGTCACTGATAGGTCTCTACCCAGCCTATACTTAGCAGTTTAGGATATGCAGGTAATTATCAACAGCAGGTTACAATGAACAGGCTATGCATCAGAATAGGTAAAGCAGTAGCAGCAGCAATTCTAATGCAAGCATGAGAAATTAGAATGGGCGATATCGGGATGATCAAAGGGGGGGGGGGCTTGCCTGGTTGCTCGGCGGCAAGGGCAAGGTCTTCAGGGGTGGTCGAACTCCGGATCTGCGTCGGTACCGGCTCTATCGAGAGAGAAGAGGGGGAGGAAACAGTATAAATATAGAGCAAACATGAGCAACGCAAAGTACAGCATGACAATATGCAGTGCCGGGTGTGTTCTAACGTGTGGTTGCACGTCACCGAGGAAGGAGGAATCCATCCGGGAATGTTTTCCCGGTTCCGGACATTTGTCAGACAGATGACCGGAGAGGAACGGTTCCATGTTCGGATAGTTAGAGACGTGTGGCGGACGAACGGACCGCGTATTCAGATTCGTCTCGTCGTTCTGAGCAAGTTTCATGTACAAAGTTTTTCGATCGGAGTTACGGATTAAAAGATATGATTTTCTAAAGTTTTTATTAATTTTCTGGAATTTACTAGAATTAATTTAAATTCGAAATTAAACATGAAAAGGCTAGGTGCACCCGGTCCAGTGCACCCAGCAGTGAACCAGGGGCTGACAGTGGGTCCCGTTGACTGCTGAGTCAGCAGTGAACGGTTGACTAGTCAGCAGGTAAACAGGGCACACGGGCCCACATGTCATACACACAGATCCAGTTAACAGTTTTTATTTAAACTAAACCAATTTAGTTAGTGGCCTGGGGCCTAGTAGTCAGTGGGGTTAGGGGGTGTCATTCGTGCTAACTAATGCGCCACATCGGCGTCTAGCGCCGGCGCTAATCCGGCGGCTCCGGCGATCGCCGGCCGGCCGATTCCGGCCACGGGACCGGGCGGCGCATCGGGTGGTGGCCGTGGGGGTGCCGGAGACAGGATGTGGCGACGGTGGCGACGAGAGGGGCGGCGGCGGCGCTCGGGCTTCGACGGGAACGAGCACAGGGGCTCGGGTTCGATGTTCTGGCGGCTCAGGCGGCTGCTGCGCGAGGCCACGGGCACGGTGGCGTGCTCCCTATGCCCTGAAATGGACCATAGCGGTGGGGGCGAGCTCATCGGCGGCGACAAAGAGGCGGTCATGGCGCGGTGTTTGCCTGTAGGGGGGCGCATGCCGGGGATAGGAAATACCAAATCAAGTCCGCAATGGCTCCATCCATCTTTGCTGACGGAGGTTTAGAGACGGTTGAGTGAACAAGTACTTCAGACTTTTATGATCCGTGTAGATCTCGCAACGATTACCGGAGAAGGTATGTCGCCACAACTGCAATGCATAGATGACAGCAGCTGTTCTAGATCATGTACCGGATATTCTCTTCATGTGGGCGCAACTGACGAGGCCGTAAGCAATCACTTTACGCTCTTGCATGAGGACACAGCCTAATCCTTCACGGGATGCGTCACAATAAATCACAAAGTCTTTGCGGGTATCTGGAGGAGATAGTACTGGGGATTGGTATACGGATTGACATCTGCCCCAGTGGATAAAGAATGTACTCTGGATGTATCCCTGCTCGAAAGCTGGTAGCTGCATCCGCAGGGTGTGGTGGAAACAAACGATCCATCTGAAACAGAGGAAACTCTGATTGTCAAAGACAAGGAGAAGTATAACCGATCTCGAGAGAAAGGTTAAACAAACAATGGAAAGGAAATGATATCAGACTAATCCGATCAATGTAGGGAAATCGCACAGATACCAGCTTCCGGGGGGACAAGAATTACGAGACCCTAATGTTGGAGTTAGTAAATTTTAACCCGAATGCGAAGAGTAGAAGTCCCAGAGTAAGATGAGGAATAAAAGATACTATATAGCCCAATTGGCGACATGGGCCCGTAAGCCACACAGCCAAGTTAGTAAAACAGTTTTCGGTTACTAGACTCAACTTCGGCCAAGGAGTTGGAAAGGGGGATCCTACAGTCAATCGGCTGTGATACCAACTTGTGACGCCCCCGGCCCGATCGTGCACTAATCATACACGCAAATGCACACGATCAAGCTAAGGACTCACGGGAAGATATCACAACACAACTCTAAAACATAAATAAAGTCATACAAGTTTATATTACAAGCCAGGGGCCTCGAGGGCTCGAATACATAAGCTTGCGAACAAGCGTCAGCGGAGCATCAGTATCTGAGTACAGATATGAAATAGAATAGAAAGGCCTTTAGAAAGGCGGAGCAAAATAAAACACTACGATACGAAGGCGAAGGCCTCCTGCATGGGACCCTCCGATCCTACTCCTGGTCGTCAGGCAACTCGTCGTAGTAGTATCCAGCCTCTGGGTGTAGTAGTAGTCGATCGACGGGGCATCTGTCTCAGGGGCTCCGTCCTCTGGTCACGTCAAACTGATATGGGGACAAAAGGAAAACAAGCAACCGTGAGTACTCAGAAGTACTCAGCAAGCACGGATCTACCACTACATATGCAACATTTTCAAGGGGAGGTTTGATATGTGGACTGGGCTGCAGAAATGCCAGAATAGAGAGAAGGCCTAGTTCTATCGAAGACTAGCATTTCAGCGGTCTTGCAGAAATAGAAGAGGGTAGACAGTCAATATAATGTAGCAGTATCATTAAGTCTCATCCTCACCCAGAGATCCTTTCTCGACTCCCTGCGAGAAAGCATCCCAGCCATACAGTCATCAACCTCGTCCGGAGATCCCTTCTCGACTCCCTGCGAGAAGCAATCCCAGAGCCATACATACAGGTCTCATCACAGGTATCCAGTTCAAATTGTATCAATCAGGATACAACTCCGAGTGTCCTTACCGTAGGACCGCTATCGATAGAAGTATTTTCCCTGCAGGGTGCACCAACTTACCCAACACGCTCGATAACTTCGGCCGGACACACTTCCGGTCATGCCGGCCTCGCCAAACGACAATCGCAACCCTACCTACAGCTCAGCAGAGTGGTCCCCGTCGATCTGCATCCTAAGCGCAAGGGGGTCTTGGCCATCGCCCCTCGCCCTCCGGGTCGTTGCGTGCGGGCGAACCAGGCTCACCCCTCAGGATGGTGCCGGCCCAGCCGGCCGCAGTGCTCAACTGGACGTCTGACAGAGCTTTTGGCTGATGCATACGATGCAGAACGCCCATACTATGCCCAGTGATGGTTAGTGCTACAAGGCCAGAGGCCTGCTCGGATCAAATATCCAAATCGTAGTGACTAGGGGCTTGCGAAATGAAAGAGACTCACGAAAGATGTGACCCCGTCGCCCGTCTCGAGGACTTGCTGCAAGGGTTAAGAATGCCGGCCGCCTCGGTATTCACCACTCGGGCACCACACTGGTGTGACGCCGGCTTAATCGTGCACAAATCATACACGCAAATGCACACGATCAGCCTAAGGACTCACTTGAAGATATACAACACACACTCTAAAATATAAATAAAGTCATACAAGCATATATTACAAGCCAGGGCCTCGAGGGCTCGAATAAATAAGCTTGATGACAAACAAGCATCAGCGGGAAGGTCAGATATTGAGTACAAATATAAAAGAAAACAGAAAGGCCTTTAGAAAGGCGGAACCAAAAACACTACGATCGAAAGGCGTAGGCCTCCTGCCTAGGACCCTCCAATCCTACTCCGGTCGATAGCTCTTGAAGTAGGAGCCGTCTCGGGTGGGGTGTAGAATAGTCGAAGGTGGATCGGCTATCATCAGGGGGCCCGTCATGGTCGCAGACAACTGATAAGGGAGAGAAAAAGGAAGCAAAAGCAACCGTGAGTACTGCGAATACTCAGCAGCAGGATCTACACTACATATGCAACATTATCAAGGGATGGCTGTATATGTGGGACTGGGTGCAGAAATGCCAGAATAGAGAGAAGGCCTAGTCCTTTCGAAGACTAGCATCTCAGCATCTTCAAGCATCTTGAGCATCTTGCAGCAATAGATGAGTACAGAGCAGAATAATGTAAGTAAGTGATATGTCAAGTAACAGTTAGCCCAGAGATCCTTCCTCGACTCCCTGCGAGAAAAGCGATCCCGGAGCCACATTTCCAAGTATCGTCTAAGTTCTAGTGTTGTACCGATCGGGATAAACTCCGAGTGCCTTTACCGTAGGACCGGCTATCGATAGATGTGTTCTTCCCTGCAGGGGTGCACCAACTTACCCACCACGCTGCTTAACTTCTGGCCGGACACACTTTCCTGGGTCATGCCCGGCCTCGGCCAACCGACACATCGCAACCATACCTACATCAGCACAGAGAGGTCCCCGCCGGTCTACCTCGTAAGGCAAGGGGGTCTTGGGCCATCGCCCCCGCCCTCCGGGTCGTTGCGTGCAGAGCGAATCAAGGCACCACCTCTGTACATGGATGGCGCCGCCCAGCCCGGCCGCAGTGCTGAACTGGACGTCTGACAGAGCTTTGGCTGATGTTACGATGGAGAACGCCCATACTATGCCACGTGATGGTTTAGTGCTATCCGACCAGACGGCCGGCTCAGATCATATATCCAAATCGTAGTGTCCTAGTGGCTTGCGGTAACGAGCAGAGACACTGAAAGATGTGACCACACGCCCCGTCTCGAGGACTTGCTGCAAGGCTAAGAATGCCCGGCCCGCGCCTCGTGGAAAACTCACGGTAACTATCCATACTCGGCGGGTACCCTCGGGGTCGACCGCCTTTTAAGTAATAGTAATCAACAGTATGTAAGGCATCCGTGTGGTCACCATATCAGGGAATCCGAGGCATCACCCTCGTTGGACTCCCAACTGAGTACAACAAAGATGGAAGTAGGAGGAATCACCCTCGAGGTCCACACGTGAGGTGTTACGCGACTTAGTCAGTTCAGTTGTGTGTAGGAGGATCACCCTCGCTTACCACGATCCGATCAACTAACCTACAAGGTTATCATCAGAAGTGCTGACGAGGTATCACCCTCGGCACTCGATAGTAACCCAAGTAGTGTGAGCAACGAGGGAAAGTGAGGTGCGGTGCGGGGCGTGATCTTCAATCCGGTTGATCGGGTCTTCTGAAACTCAGCGGGGCAGTCGGGATAAAGGGGGTCACTAAGGGGCTCTACCCAGTCTATACTAAAACAGTTTAGGATAGAAGGCAGTTATCAACAGTAGGCTACAATAAACAGGCTATGCAGCAGATATAGGAAAAACAGTAACAGTAGTCATAATTCTAATGCAAGCAGAGAATAGAATAGGCGATATCGAGATGATCAAAGGGGGGGGGGGCTGCCTGGTTGCTTGGCGGCAGGGCAGGTGCGCAGTCATGGAACCAATCACCGGAGCTGCGTCGATCTCGGAGGCTACGTCGGTACCGAAATCTACCGAGGGGAAAGAAAAGAGGGGAGGAAAACAGTAAATACGAAAGCGACATATGCATGAAAATACGATACGTGATGCTAGAGGTGGTCTATCGTAGTGCTACACGACACCGGTGAAGGATGGGAACATCCGGAATTGTTTCCCGTTCGGACGTCGTCGGACAGATGAACCGGAAGAGAACGGTTCCATGTTCAGGTTAGTTATGGTATGTGACAGATAAACGGAGGGCGTATTCGAATTCGTCTCGTCGTTCGAGCAGTTTCATGATAAAGTTTTTCGATCCGAGCTACGGTTTAAAAATTATTAATTTTCAAAGTTTATTAGAATTTTCTGGAATTTTTGGATTATTAAATCAAATTTGAACAGTAGTTAGGAAATGATGGGTGCACCGGTGCGCTGCACCCAGTGTGCACCAGAGGCTGACCAGGGGCCAGTCAACTGCTGACTAGAGTTGACTGGTCCACGGTTGACCAGTCAGCGCGGCCCGGGGGCCCGCGTGTCAGGGACTCAGGTTTAAAAACAGTTTTTAGTTAAAACTAACTAATCTACTTAGTGGCCTGGCCCAGTGTCAGTGGGGGTTGCAGCGTATTAGGGGACTAATGACGAACACGTAGCGAGGTTAGCACCGCGGGGGCTACAGTGCACTGGCGGCGAGGCCGGATCCGACGTGGCCGTCGGCCGATCCGGCGACCAAATGGGACGACGCGGGCACGAACGAACGGACGCAGCGTTCTGCACCCAACCGGGCTACGGGCGCAGAGAAGAGGAGGTCGGCACCGCGACAATGGGACTACCGACGGCGCTGGCGACTATCGACGGCGGCTAGCGGGCAGCGCTACGCGGATCGAGACTACCGGACGCGCGCGTTCAAATGGGAAGGGGAGGGGTGGCGCGAGCTCACCCGCGATGGACCAGGGAAGAGCTCGGGGAAGCCGGGACGAGGCAGCGACGGTGGGGATCGAGGCGGCGACGGACGGCAGCGGAGGTTGAAGAAGGGGGAGGATGTCCGGCGCGATGGGGCACTCCAGCTCGACTGACGCGCTTGGCCGACGTAGTCAAAGTAGGGGAGGCTCGAGGACTCGTCGCCTTGGCGAATGGTGGTCAGTGGGCCGGCGGCAAACGGTGAGCGACGGCAACGGCGGTGTTCGGTTGGGGTGGAGAACGGAGGGAGAGGAGGACGGGAGAGTGAGCGACGAGGAGAAGGGGAGTGGCGGAGAGAGGGGAAGTGGAGGAGGACCAGGGGGAATGGATGAGGGGTCTGCCTTAGTCCCCTCATCGGCCACGCAGCTGTGTCGACTTAGCCGGGCGAGACGCGGCGGACGGACACAGGGAATGGCGACACGGGGGGGGAGTAGCAGGTGGCTGGTGGGCCGGCGTCCAGGTAAGTGGCTTCGCAATTTTCTTTCTTTTGTCTATTTTTTTGTTTCTTTTTATAATAAACCAGAGGAGGAAAAGAATTTATTTGAGCACATCCTATCACTTAGGATAGTATGGGAAGCATCCCATTAATTCCTTTGTGTCTTTTTAAGCGTGAGTGCCACAAAAAGTTAGAAGATTATTTGACCTGTTTGGATTTCCATAAATGAGATAGCATTTTAAAAATCTGAATGCTCTGTTAATTGCACACTGCTCATTACCAACAAGGTAATATGGATCCTTAACATATAATTGTTTTGGAATATTTGCAATAATGTGGAACATTCCCACAAGTATGGAACAACTTTAATTTTCACTTTTGAAATTGAGTTGATTTTTCAATAAGCATTTGAATTGAAATTTCACCAAAGTGATTAAGCACTGCAAAAGGAGATGACTGGCGGTAGTATCCTAGCTGATCACTGTAGCATTACAAAGGGGTGGTGTTACAAACGACGAGGTAGGGGCGGTCGGAGGCGGGGACGACGCCCGATCCGGTTGGGACGGTGAGTGCGTACGGCGTGGACGAGCGCGGTTGGGCCTCTGGACGCCGTCGCGGGGCTGGGAAGCGATGATGGCCGGCGAGGGAGAGGCGAGGAGGAGCGACGGGGTGCAGCGAAGTCCGATGATGGGGCGGCGCCGGGGAGTTGGCGACGCCGCGAGGCGCCGGGGTCGACGACGAGGCGAGGCCGCACGGCGATGGCGACCGGCGACGGCGACGGGGTCCGGGGCGCGCGGGGCGGCTCCCGATCCAGAATCGGGAAGGGGGGGAGAAGGGGATCGAGGGAGTGGGGGGAGTGGGGGGGTGACGGGGGATAGGGTTTGCGGGGGTGAGGGGATAAGGAGTGGGGTGGGTGGCCGGTTGGGCGTTTGCCCAATTGGGCGGTGGCTGCTGGGCCGGAGCCCAGTGGGGGGGGGGGGTTGCTTTCCTTTTTTTTTTTGCTTTATTTCTTTTCTGTTTTCTGTTTTTGCAATAAACGTGTGGCCTCAATTAGTTTTGTAAAATAGTGAACTAGTCACAAAACTCCAGTGCATAATCTACTAATGCATAAAATTGGTTTTGAGCCCATACCATTTCATGTACAATTTTATAAAACAAAAGGGGGTTTAAATACTGCTGTTTTGGCACTGTTAGAGTTACTTAATTAATTTATTAAATGTTGGTTACAATTTTAGAATAGTCTCTGGAATATTTGCCATTTAATGAACAATTTAGTTTTCAAATTTGAACAACTTTTATTTTCCACTTTCATTTAAATTTGATCTTTGAGTTAGGAGTTGAAATGCATTATGATGCAAATGATGATCATGCACTGTTAATCATGCTAACTTGGCATTATCAAAATGGGATTACTGTGACTAACCACTGGGGGTGTTACAAATCTCCTCTACTAACAAGAATTCTCGTCCCGAGAATTAAGAGGTAGAAGGAAAAAGTTCGGGGTATTCCGCACGAAGATTATCCTCGCGTTCCCAAGTGGCTTCATCTTCAGTATGATTTGACCACTGTACTTTGAGGGACTTGGTAACCTTCTGACGGGTCCGACGTTCAGCTTCATCGAGAATGCGGACCGGATACTCCTTATAAGATTGGTCATCTTGCAATTCGAGCATCTCGTGATCCACTGCTCGGTGTGGAGATTCCTTGAAGCATTGACGAAGTTGCGACACATGGAAGACGTCGTGGATATGGGAGAATTGCGGCGGCAATTCCAATTTATACGCCACCTGTCCACGCCTAGCAATTATGCGGAAAGGACCAATGTAGCGTGGAGCTAGCTTGCCCTTGATTCCAAAACGGTGAGTGCCTTTCATAGGAGTGACACGAAGATAAGCTTGATCACCAGGTTGATAAGTCAAACCCCATCATTTGCGATCGTAGTTGCTCTTCTGGCGGTCCTGAGCCGCCTTGAGATTTTCCCGGACAATACGAACTTGTTCTTCGGCGTGTTGAATAATATCCGGACCCACGAGCGGTCGTTACCCAGTTTCTGACCAATTCAGAGGGGTTCGACACTTACGTCCATATAGAACTTCGAAGGGAGCCATTTTCAAACTGGGTTGATAGCTGTTGTTATAAGAGAACTCGGCATACGGAAGAGATTCTTCCCACTTCTTGCCGAAAGAAATAACACAAGCCCGAAGCATGTCTTCAAGTACTTGATTTACTCGTTCGACTTGGCTTGGGATTGGGGGTGATAAGCTGAACTCCAGGTAATATGAGTTCCCATAGCTGTTTGGAAACTTTCCCAGAATTTGGAAGTGAAAAGACCGCCACGGTCCGAACTGATCTCCTTCGGAATACCGTGGAGTGAAACAATTCTGGAGATATACAACTCTGCTAACTGACTAGCAGTGATCGTTTCTTTGACAGGCAGAAAGTGTGCAACTTTAGAGAGTTGGTCGACGACGACAAGAATAGCATCGTGACCCTTCTGTGACCTGGGAAGTCCTGTAACGAAATCCATCTGAACCTTATCCCATTTCCATAGAGGAATAGGAAGTGGTTGCAGAATTCCAGCAGGCTTCTGATGTTCTGCTTTAACGCGACGACACACATCACATTCAGCAACATATCGAGCAATATCCTGCTTCATTTTAGACCACCAGTACCTTTGACGGAGATCACGATACATCTTGGTGCTACCTGGATGAATAGACAGCGGGGTATCATGTGCCTCCTTCATGACCTTGTCAGTCATGAGTTCGAAGAGAGGTACGACAATGCGGTTTCTGAAATACAAGGTTCCATCTTCAGACAGCGAGAAATCCCTGTACTTTACAAGGTGAAGGTCTTTCTTCATCAGATCAATTTTAGCATCTTTAGCTTGCGCATTCTTAACAGCTTACTCAAGATCTGGTTGTATCACAAGGTTATTAAGAGAACCCTGTGGAACAATACGCAAATTCAGCTTGCACAGTTCTTCAAAAAGACAAGGTTGAGCTCGCCTAACCATGAGGTTGTCGCAATAGGACTTGCGGCTTAAGGCATCAGCCATCACGTTAGCCTTGCCAGGGGTATAGGAAATACCCAAATCATAGTCCGCAATGGCCTCCATCCATCTTTGCTGACGGAGGTTTAGAGACGGTTGAGTGAACAAGTACTTCAGACTTTTATGATCCGTGTAGATCTCGCAACGATTACCGAGAAGGTAATGTCGCCACAACTGCAATGCATAGATGACAGCAGCTAGTTCTAGATCATGTACCGGATAATTCTCTTCATGTGGGCGCAACTGACGAGAGCCGTAAGCAATCACTTTACGCTCTTGCATGAGGACACAGCCTAATCCTTCACGGGATGCGTCACAATAAATCACAAAGTCTTTGCGGGTATCTGGAGGAGATAGTACTGGGGTATTGTAACGGATTGACATCTGCCCCAGTGGATAAAGAATGTACTCTGGATGTATCCCTGCTCGAACAGCTGGTAGCTGCATCGCAGGGTGTGGTGGAAACAAACGATCCATCTGAAACAGAGGAAACTCATGATTGTCAAAAGACAAGGAGAAGTATAACCGATCTCGGAGAGAAAGGTTAAACAAAACAATGGAAAGGAAAATGATTATCAGACTAATCAGATCAATGTCAGGGAAATCGCACAGATATCCAGCTCTCCGGGTGGACAAGAATTACGAGACCCTAATGTTGGAGTTAGTAAAATTTTAACCCGAATAGACGAGAGGTCAGAGTCCCAGAGTAAAGATGAGGAATAAAAGATACTAATAGCTCCCAATTGGCGACATGGGCCCGTAAGCCACACAGCCAAGTTAGTAAAACAGTTTTCGGTTACTAGACTCAACTTCGGCCAAGGAGTTGGAAAGGGGGATTCCTACAGTCAATCGGCTCTGATACCAACTTGTGACGCCCCCGGCCCGATCGTGCACTAATCATACACGCAAATGCACACGATCAAGCCTAAGGACTCACGGGAAGATATCACAACACAACTCTAAAACATAAATAAAGTCATACAAGCTTTATATTACAAGCCAGGGGCCTCGAGGGCTCGAATACATAAGCTTGCGAACAAGCGTCAGCGGAAGCATCAGATATCTGAGTACAGATATGAAATAGAAATAGAAAGGCCTTTAGAAAGGCGGAGCAAAATAAAACACTACGATCGAAAGGCGAAGGCCTCCTGCATGGGACCCTCCGATCCTACTCCTGGTCGTCAGTCAACTCGTAGTAGTATCCAGCCTCTGGGTAGTAGTAGTAGTCGATCGACGGGGCATCTGTCTCAGGGGCTCCGTCCTCTGGTCACGTCAAACTGATATGGGGACAAAAGGAAAACAAAGCAACCGTGAGTACTCAGAAGTACTCAGCAAGCACGGATCTACACTACATATGCAACATTTTCAAGGGGAGGCTGTATATGTGGACTGGGCTGCAGAAATGCCAGAATAGAGAGAAGGCCTAGTCCTATCGAAGACTAGCATCTTCAGCGGTCTTGCAGAAATAGAAGAGGGTAGAACAGTACAATATAATGTAGCAGTATCATTAAGTCTCATCCTCACCCAGAGATCCTTTCTCGACTCCCTGCGAGAAAGCAATCCCAGTGCCATACAGTCATCAACCTCGTCCGGAGATCCCTTCTCGACTCCCTGCGAGAAGCAATCCCAGAGCCATACATACAGGTCTCATCACAGGTATCCAGTTCTAAATTGTATCAATCAGGATACAACTCCGAGTGTCCTTTACCGTAGGACCGCTATCGATAGAAGTATTCTTCCCTGCAGGGTGCACCAACTTACCCAACACGCTCGATTAACTTCGGCCGGACACACTTTCCTGGGTCATGCCCGGCCTCGGCCAAACGACACATCGCAACCCTACCTACAGCTCAGCAGAGTGGTCCCCGTCGATCTGCATCCTAAGCGCAAGGGGGTCTTGGCCATCGCCCCTCGCCCTCCGGGTCGTTGCGTGCCGGGCGAACCAGGCTCCACCCCTCAGGATGGTGCCGGCCCAGCCCGGCCGCAGTGCTCAACTGGACGTCTGACAGAGCTTTTGGCTGATGCATACGATGCAGAACGCCCATACTATGCCCACGTGATGGTTAGTGCTATCAGGCCAGAGGCCTGCTCGGATCAAATATCCAAATCGTAGTGGACTAGGGGCTTGCGGAAAATGAACAGAGACTCACGAAAGATGTGACCCCGTCGCCCCGTCTCGAGGACTTGCTGCAAGGGTTAAGAATGCCCGGCCGCGCCTCGTATTCACCACTCGGGCACCACACTGGTGTGACGCCCCCGGCTTAATCGTGCACAAATCATACACGCAAATGCACACGATCAAGCCTAAGGACTCACTTGAAGATATCACAACACAACTCTAAAATATAAATAAAGTCATACAAGCATATATTACAAGCCAGGGCCTCGAGGGCTCGAATAAATAAGCTTGATGACAAACAAGCATCAGCGGAAGCGTCAGATATCTGAGTACAAATATAAAAGAAAACAGAAAGGCCTTTAGAAAGGCGGAACCAAAATGAAACACTACGATCGAAAGGCGTAGGCCTCCTGCCTAGGACCCTCCAATCCTACTCCAGGTCGATAGCCATCTTGAAGTAGTAGCCGTCCTCGGGGTGGTAGAAATAGTCGACGGTGGATCGGCTATCTCAGGGGGCTCCGTCATCTGGTCGCGACAACTGATAAGGGAGAAAAAGGAAAGCAAAGCAACCGTGAGTACTGCGAAGTACTCAGCAAGCAAGGATCTACACTACATATGCAACATTATCAAGGGATGGCTGTATATGTGGACTGGGCTGCAGAAATGCCAGAATAGAGAGAAGGCCTAGTCCTTTCGAAGACTAGCATCTTCAGCATCTTCAAGCATCTTCGAGCATCTTGCAGCAAATAGATGAGTACAGAGCAGAATAATGTAAAGTAGTATAAGTGTCAAGTAACAGTCTCGCCCAGAGATCCTTCCTCGACTCCCTGCGAGAAAGCGATCCCGGAGCCACATTTCCAAGTATCGTCTCAAGTTCTAGTTGTACCGATCGGGATACAACTCCGAGTGTCCTTTACCGTAGGACCGGCTATCGATAGATGTGTTCTTCCCTGCAGGGGTGCACCAACTTACCCACCACGCTCGCTTAACTCTGGCCGGACACACTTTCCTGGGTCATGCCCGGCCTCGGCCAACCGACACATCGCAACCCTACCTACAGCTCAGCAGAGAGGTCCCCGCCGGTCTACCTCGTAAGCGCAAGGGGGTCTTGGGCCATCGCCCCTCGCCCTCCGGGTCGTTGCGTGCAGAGCGAATCACGGCACCACCTCTGTACATGGATGGCGCCGGCCCAGCCCGGCCGCAGTGCTGAACTGGACGTCTGACAGAGCTTTCGGCTGATGTTACGATGTAGAACGCCCATACTATGCCCACGTGATGGTTAGTGCTATCCGACCAGAGGCCGGCTCAGATCATATATCCAAATCGTAGTGTCCTAGTGGCTTGCGGTAACGAGCAGAGACTCACGAAAGATGTGACCCCGTCGCCCCGTCTCGAGGACTTGCTGCAAGGGCTAAGAATGCCCGGCCGCGCCTCGTGGAATAACTCACGGGTAACTATCCATCACTCGCGGGTACCCCTCGGGGTCGACCCGCCTTTTAAGTAATAGTATCAACAGTAATGTAAGGCATCCGTGTGGTCACCATATCAAGGGGAATCCGAGGCATCACCCTCGTTGGACTCCCACCTGATGTAACATCAAGATGGACGTAGGAGGCATCACCCTCGAGGTCCACACGTGAGGTGTTACGCGACTTAGTCAGTATCAGTGGTGGTGTAGGAGGTATCACCCTCGCTTACCACGACCGATCAACTAACCTACAAGGTTATCATCAGAAGTGCTGACGAGGTATCACCCTCGGCACTCGATAGTAACCCAGTAGTGTCGAGCAACGAAGGGAAAGTGAGGTGCGGTGCGGTGGGGCTGATCTTCAATCCTTTTGATCGGGCTTCTGAAACTCCAGCGGGGCATCGGATAAAGTGGGGGTCACTAAGGGGGCTCTACCCAGTCTATATACTAAAACAGTTTAGGATAGAAGGCAGTTATCAACAGTAGGCTACAATAAACAGGCTATGCAGCAGATATAGGAAAAACAGTAACAGTAGCATAATTCTAATGCAAGCAGGAGAATTAGAATAGCGATATCGAGATGATCAAGGGGGGGGGGGGGGGGGGGCTTGCCTGGTTGCTTGGCTGGCGGCAAGGGCAAGGTTTTCTCCGTACTGTAACCAATCACCGGAGCTGCGTCGATCTCGGAGGCTACGTCGGTACCGAAATCTACCGAGGGAAAAGAGGGGGAGGAAAACAGTAAATACGAAGCGACATATGCATGAAAATACGATACGTGATGCTAGAGGTGGTCTATCGTAGTGCTACACGACACCGGTGAAGGAGGGGAACATCCGGGAATGTTTTCCCGGTTCCGGACGTCTGTCGGACAGATGAACCGGAGAGAACGGTTCCATGTTCAGGTAGTTATGGGTATGTGACAGATAAACGGAGGGCGTATTCGAATTCGTCTCGTCGTTCTGAGCAAGTTTCATGTATAAAGTTTTTCGATCCGAGCTACGGTTTAAAAATTATTAATTTTCAAAGTTTATTAGATTTTCTGGAATTTTTGGATTTATTAAAATCAAATTTGAACAGTAGTAGGAAATGATGGGTGCACCCGGTGCGCTGCACCCAGTGTGCACCAGAGGCTGACCAGTGGGGCCAGTCAACTGCTGACTCAGCAGTTGACTGGTCCACGGTTGACCAGTCAGCGGGCCCGGCGGGGCCCGCGTGTCAGTGACTCAGGTTTAACTAACAGTTTTTAGTTAAAACTAACTAATCTAATTAGTGGCCTGGGCCCAGTTGTCAGTGGGGGTTAGCAGCGTCATTAGCGGGCTAATGACGACACGTCAGCGAGGTTAGCACCGGCGGGGAGCTACAGTGCACTGGCGGCGAGGCCGAGATCCGACGATGGCCGTCCGGCCGATTCCGGCGACCAAATGGACGACCGCGGGCACGAATCGAACGGACGCAGCGTTCTGCACCCAACCGTGCTACGGGCGCGAGAAGAGGAGGTCGGCACCGGCGACAATGGCGACTACCGACGGCGGCTGGCGACTATCGACGGCGGCTAGCGGGCAGCGCTACGCGGATCGACGACTACCGGACGCGCGCGTTCAAATGGGAAGAGGGAGGGGTTGCGCGAGCTCACCGCGAGGCCAGGGAAGAGCTCGGGGAAGCCGGGGAGGCAGCGACGGTGGTGGATCGAGGCGGCGACGGACGGCAGCAGGAGGTTGAAGAAGAGGGCGGATCCGGCGCGATGGGGCACTCCAGCTCGACCTGACGCGCTTGGCCGACGTAGTCAAAGTAGGGGAGGCTCGAGGACTCGTCGCCTTGGCGAATGGTGGTCAGTGGCCGCGGCAACGGTGAGCGACGGCAACGGCGGTGTTCGGTTGGGGTGGAGAACGGAGGAGAGAGTGAGCGACGAGGGAGAAGGGGAGTGGCGGAGAGAGGGGAAGTGGAGGAGGACCAGGGGGAATGGATGAGGGGCTCTGCCTTATCCCCTCATCGGCCACGGCATCGCTGTGTCGACGTTCAGCCGGAGCGCGCGCGACGGCCACAGGGATGGCGACACGGGGGGGGAGGTAGCAGGTGGGCTGGCTGGGCCGGCGTCAGGTAAGTGGCTTCGGCCTTTTCTTTCTTTGTCTATTTTTCTGTTTTCTTTTTATTTAATAAACAGAGAGGAAAAGAATTTATTTGAGCACCCTATTCACTTAGGAATAGTATGGGAAGCATCCCATTAATTCCTTTGTGTCTTTTAAGCAGTGCCACAAAAAGTTAGAAGATTATTTGACTCTGTTTGGATTTTCCATAAATGAGATAGCATTTTAAAAATGCTGAAATGCTCTGAATTAATTGCCACTGCTCATTTTACCAACAAGGTAATATTGTATTCCTTAACATATAATTGTTTTGGAATATTTGCAATAATGTGAACATTTTTCCCACAAGTATGGAACAACTTTAATTTTCACTTTTGAAATTGAGTTGATTTTTCAGAATAGCATTTGAATTGAATATTTCACCAAAGTGATTAAGCACTGCAAAAGGAGATGACCTGGCAGTATCATTAGCTGATCACTGTAGCAATTACAAAAGGGGTGTTACAACTGGCACCCGTCTTCACAACACTCGCCTCTCAGGCGCACGCGGGTACCCCTCAGGGTCGACCCGCCTTTCCAAGTAATCAACAGTATAGTCCAAGTATCCGTGTGTCCATAACATCAGGGGAATCTGAGGTATCACCCTCTTTTGATTTCCCACTCGATGTATCCGTCAAGGTGAACTCGGAGGAATCACCCTCGCTGGGTTCACACTTGAGGTGTTGTACGACAGCGTCGTTACCGGAAGTGGTGAAGGAGGAATCACCCTCGATGACCACGACCGAATAGCTACTCTACAGAGTTAACATCAGAAGTGCTACAAGAGGTTTCACCCTCGGCACTCGATAGTAACGCTGCAGTGTCGTTACAACTAAGGGGGGTGATGTGCGGTGTCGGGGCCTGGTCTTCAATCCCGTTGATCGGGTCTTCTGACGATCCAGCGTGGCAGTCGGGATAAGTGGGGTCACTGATAGGTCTCTACCCAGCCTATACTAAGCAGTTTAGGATATGCAGGTAATTATCAACAGCAGGTTACAATGAACAGGCTATGCATCAGAATAGGTAAAGCAGTAGCAGCAGCAATTCTAATGCAAGCATGAGAAATTAGAATGGGCGATATCGGGATGATCAAAGGGGGGGGGGGCTTGCCTGGTTGCTCGGCGGCAAGGGCAAGGTCTTCAGGGGTCGTCGAACTCCGGAGCTGCGTCGGTACCGGCTCTATCGAGAGAGAAGAGGGGGAGGAAACAGTATAAATATAGAGCAAACATGAGCAACACAAAGTACGGCCTGACAATATGCAGTGCCGGGTGTGTTCTAACGTGTGGTTTCACGTCACCGAGGAAGGAGGAATCCATCCGGGAATGTTTTCCCTGTTCCGGACATTTGTCAGACAGATGACTGGAGAGGAACGGTTCCATGTTCGGATAGTTAGAGACATGTGGCGGACGAAAGGACGGCGTAATCAGATTCGTCTCGTCGTTCTGAGCAAGTTTCATGTACAAAGTTTTTCGATCAGAGTTATGGATTAAAAGATATGATTTTCTAAAGTTTTTATTAATTTTTTGGAATTTACTGGAATTAATTTAAATTCGAAATTAACCATGAAAAGGCTAGGTGCACCCGGTCCAGTGCACCCAGCAGTGAACCAGGGGCTGACAGTGGGTCCTATTGACTGCTGAGTCAGCAGTCAACGGTTGACTAGTCAGCAGGTAAACAGTGCACACGGGCCCACATGTCATACACACAGATCCAGTTAACAGATTTTATTTAAACTAAACCAATTTAGTTAGTGGCCTGGGGCCCAGTAGTCACTGGGGTTAGGGATGTGTCATTAGTGCTAACTAATGCGCCACGTCGGCGTCTAGCGCCGGGGCTAATCCGGCGGCTCCGGCGATCGCCGGCCGGCCGATTCCGGCCACGGGACCGGGCGGAGATAGGCTCGTTGGAAAGCCCATGCAGCGGCGCATCGGGTGGTGGCCGTGGGGGTGCCGGAGACGGGATGTGTCGACGGTGGCGACGAGAGGGGCGGCGGCGGCGCTCGGGCTTCGACGGGAACGAGCACAGGGGCTCGGGTTCGATGTTCTGGCGGCTCAAGCAGCTGCTGCGCGAGGCCACGGGCACGGTGGCGTGCTCGCTATGCCCTGAAATGGACCATAGCGGTGGGGGCGAGCTCATCGGCGGCGACAAAGAGGCGGTCATGGCGCGGCGTTGGCCTGTAGGGGGGCGCACGGAGGGGTGAGCAGGCCGGGCGCGCAGGGGAGAGCAGCGCAGCGGGTGCAGCGGCTCGCTAGGGAGCAGGGGGCGCGGCCACGCGAGCTCCGACGCGGGCGGGGGGGGGGGGGATGGGAACGGCGGCCTACACGGTGTATTCGACGCGGAGGAAGGGTGACGGAGCGAGGAGCTCACCACCGAGCCAGGGAGAGGCCGGAGAGGGTCGGGGAGGCGCCGGTGCTGCGGTGGCAACGACGAGGTAGGGGCGGTCGGAGGCGGGGACGACGCCCGATCCGGTTGCAGGGGCCCCCGTGGCTTGCGCTGGTGAGTGCGTACGGCGTGGACGAGCGCGGTTGGGCCTCTGGACGCCGTCACGGGGCTGGGAAGCGATGATGGCCGGCGAGGGAGAGGCGAGGAGGAGCGACGGTGTGCAGCGAAGTCCGACGATGGGGCGGCGCCGGGGAGTTGGCGACGGCGCGAGGCGCCGGGGTCGACGACGAGGCGAGGCCGCCGGGCGATGGCGACCGGCGACGGCGACGGGGTCGGGGGCGCGCGGGGCGGCGCCCGATCCATCAGGATCGAGGGAGTGGAGTGGGGAGAACGGGATTAGGGTTTGCGGTGAGGGGATAAGGAGTGGGGTGTGGCTTGGCCATGTTGGGCGTTTGCCCAATTGGGCCGGTGGCCTGCTGGGCCGGAGCCCAGTGGGGGGGGTTGCTTTCCTTTTTTTTTTTTGCTTTATTTCTTTTCTGTTTTCTGTTTTTGCAATAACGTGTGGCCTCACAATTAGTTTTGTAAAATATGTGAACTAGTCACAAAACTCCAGTGCATAATCTACTAATGCCATAAAATGGTTTTGAGCCCATACCATTTCATGTACAATTTTATAAACAAAAGGGGGTTTAAATACTGCTGTTTTGGCACTGTTAGAGTTACTTAATTAATTTATTAAATGTTGGTTACAATTTTAGAATAGTCTCTGGAATATTTGCCATTTAATGAACAATTTAGTTTTCAAATTTGAACAACTTTTATTTTCCACTTTCATTTAAATTTGATCTTTGAGTTAGGAGTTGAAATGCATTATGATGCAAATGATGATCATGCACTGTTAATCATGCTGACTTGGCATTATCAAAATGGGATTACTGTGGCTAACCACTGGGGGTGTTACAGCAGGTACAACAGGTACTGAGAAAAATGGCTCCTGAATCATCGGATTAGGTGCATGTACCCTCTTCTCCTCAAGATCAATTTTCCGAGCTACCATGCTCCCCCTCATCATTTCATCCTCTAAGAAGACTGCATGTCTTGTTTCTACAAACTTTGTGTATCTCTCTGGACAGTAGAAACGAAAACCTTTTGATCTATCAGGATAGCCAATGAAGTGGCAACTGACTGTTTTGGGATCTAACTTTGCAATATTTGGATTAAACACTTTGGCCTCAGCTGGGCTCCCCCACACCCGTAAGTGTTGTAGGGAGGGCACTCTTCCTGTCCACAACTTGTACGGTGTTTTGGGCACCGACTTGCTTGGTACTCTATTGAGAATGTGAATGGCGGTTTTAAGCCCCTCCATCCATAATCCCAATGGCAAGGTGGAGTAACTCATCATGCTGCGCACCATATCCATAAGAGTACGGTTACGCCTTTCAGCTACTCCATTTTTCTGAGGCTCGCCCGGCATTGAATACTGGGCGACTATGCCAGTCTCCTATAAGAACTTTGCAAAAGGTCCAGGGACTTGGTCATATGGAGTGTGCCGACCGTAGTATTGTCCCCCACAGTCAGATCTTAATATCTTTATTCTTTTATCATGCTGATTTTCAACTTCAGCTTTGAATATTTTAAATTTATCCAATGCTTCAGATCTTTCTTTGATGGGATAAATATAACCATATTGGGAGTAACCATCTGTGAATGTTATGAACGAGTCATAGCCATCCACACTTTTCACAGGAAACGGTCCACAAATGTCAGTGTGAATGATTTCTAGTGTTCCTGTGCTACGGTTTGCACCATTTTTTATTTGTTTTACATACTTTCCTTTAATGCAATCTATGCATTACTCTATCTCTGAGAACTCTAATGGAGGAAGAATTTCATTTTTAACTAGTCTTTCTATTCTCCCCCTCGAAATATGGCCCAAGCGACAGTGCCATAATTTCGATGAGTCATGAGTTCTTTTTCTTTTCTTTTGTACTTTATCCGACGCGGAAACATGCTCATTCACATTACACACAAAATGCACTTTTTCACGTAGTGATAATAAATAAAGCTCATCGTGTAGGAAAGCAACACCCACATGAGTATTATTAAACCATATGGCACACTTGCCATGTCCAAAGTGACATTCATAATGATCTTTATCCAAACACGAAACACTAATTAAGTTTCTGTGACATGAAGGAACATATAAAACATCTCTAAGAAGGAGCATGAATCCATCAGCTAACTCTAGGGAGATGTCGCCAACAGCTTCAACTTCTGCTTCAACTCCATTTGCAACTTCAATGCATCTTTCGCTTCTTTGTGTAGTCTATGTCGAATGGAATCCCTGTAATGAATTTGCAACATGAACAGTTGCTCCTGAGTCAATTCACCAAGTAGATTTTGAAAACTGTGTATACAAGGATTCATTTACAAAGGAAACAATGTTGTTACCTTTCTTTGTCATTATTGACTTTAGCCAATCAGGGCAATCTTTCTTATAGTGCCCAGTCTTCTTACAATGGAGACATGTATCTTTGTCCACTAGGAAAGACTTTTGCTGATGCTGATATTGATCTTTTCCATGTGTCTTTGAAGGGGAACCTTTTCCATTCTGATTGTAATTCTTTTTCTTATTATCCTTCACATAGTTCAAAAAACCACCATGTGAGATTTTAAGTCTTTCCTCTTCTTGCACACACATGGCTATAGTCTTTTCAATGTCCCATTTTTTAGGCGACATGTTGTAGTTGACAACAAAGGTGTCAAACTCTTTTGGCAGTGAAGCCATAACCAGGTGAACAAGGAGTACAGGCTTGAGCTCCAGATCCGCATCCATGGGTTTAAGCTTAGCTGCCATGTTGCTCATCCTAAGGATGTGCTCTCTTATGCCATGTCCACCGCCTGTGTAGTTTTCTGTCACCAGCTACTTTAGCAACTGGGTAGCATATATCTTTGAAGAACCAGTGAACTGGCTCTTTATCTTTTCAAGAAACTCACCTACGGAAGTACACTCTGCAATTGAGCCCACAATAGCGTTCTCAATTGTGTTCTTTATGAAAGCCATGCACTTTTTATTGGCGGTGAGCCACTTTTGGTTTTTGAGGGTATATGACATCTCCACTGGAGCATGTTCCCTCTTCTTTTTCTGCCAAGCAGCATCTTCATCTTTTGCATCTCTAACTGGCTCTGTTGGTTTGACCGGCTGTGGGGTGTCCACAATCCAGTCCACCTCAGCACAAACAAAAGCCAAGTCAACTTTCTTTCTCCACTCAGTGTAGTTATCGCCTCTGAGGGTGGGAACATCCTTGAGGCAACTCATCAAGTGAAAACCTCCTGAAATCACAATTAAGTGAGATCACATCAACAATTGCATGCATTAATCCAACGTTGGTCAAAATTAAACATACAATTGTTTATGCAATTAAAACTATATCACCGTTGGGCAAAAATAGAAACAAATGCACCTTTTATAACAATAACAAACCATGATCATGTTATTAACAATGTTGGTCATAAAAAATAACTGGATCATAATTGTTTCAATAATTACTTTGACATGCTGTTTAATATTTAATTTCACTTTAGTTCTATTTTCTTTTTCTTTTTTAAAAAGGCACTTTTATTTATTTGCAGTGGAAAAAAAACATGAATAAAAAATTCATGAATTTTATACTTTTCAAAAACATTTGTTTTACTTTTCTATTTTCTAGACAAATTTTCGTTGGATTAATTTGAATAGAAAAAAGACTATATAAAATTTGCCCCAAAAACTGGGCAAAATACAGATAAAATGAAAAAGGAAAATGGCAGCGTAGCCCAGCCCCGGCCCAGCGCCCACGGCTGCTGGCCTCGGCCCAGCGCGCGCCGCTGCTGCCCTTGGCCCAGCGCGCGTGAGCTGCGTCCGCGGCCACTTTCGGCCCAAAGGCCCAGGCCAAGCTAGGTTTTCGATCGGGGCCGTCCATTGCAATCCGACGGTCCAGCGCTGTTTTCGCTGGATCAAAGCCAGCTGCGCCACTCGGCTGGGGCAAACCCTATCTCATTTCGTTCTCTCCCCCGCCATGTTCGTCTCTCGCTCCGCAGCGGCGTCCTTGTTGGCCGCCCAGCCACCGCGCCATGCCGGTCGGCGGCGACAGCGTCAAAAGCCACCGCGCCGCGCCGGTCGGCTTCCTTTCTCCTTCCCCTTCCTTTTCTCCCTCTTTTTCTTCCTCCACACCACCTACTGGGTTCGAGTAGTGGGCAACGAAGAAGAACGGCGCCCCTCTTGCCCCTTTGCCGGCGTGTGCGTGCACCCATACGTGGGCGCACCGCTGTCAAGTGGTTCAGCGGCGGCGCCCTGTGCCGGCGACCGCGTGGCCTCTTTGCCCCAAAAATGGGTGGTGTTCTTCTTCTCGATGCCTCGGCTTGCCGATGCGCATCGAGATCGAGAAAAACTACGCGGCCTCGGCGGCGGCGCAACTTTTCCGGCGAGCACGAGGCCCTCTCCGATGAGTACGTTTGCCCTGTCACTTAGGGTTTTTCTGGGAGGGGAAATGTTCTTTGATTTGTACCAAAAATCCTAAACCAAAACTTGGCTGGTACCATTGGTGGATGCTATGGATCGGGTAGGCTTAGGGTTTGCGGTGGTTCACCTTCTCCTTGGCTCGAGGAGCTCGCGCCGGTGGCCATGGTGGAGGGGCAACGGCGTGAACCCGTGTGTGCGTGGGCGGTGGCGGCGGTGGAGCTTCCCGTCGGCCTAGCGCAACCCTAGATCGGATTGGGGTGTCGGTGGGGTTGTGGCGCACGGTCAACTTCGTGATGCGTGCGCTAGCACCCCACCTCTTTATGTAGCGCTGGCGACAGGGGCCCACCAACCATAAGAAGGTTGTGCACCTCCGATCAGGGCGCAGGCCAAGGGGCCCGTTGAGCCGTTGGGCTCAAACGGGTGGAGATCATCCTAACAGGTACATCTAGCTCAGGGAATTACACGTTGATCTGCTAGTTCACGGGCTATAGAAGCTACTGGCGGGGAGGGGGGGGGTGTGAAAAAGGGGCTTCCGGTGAGGAGGCCACCCACCCGAAGCCGTCCGGCATTGTCTTACCTGTTTTCATGCAAAGTGGGATACCTTGCCTGGTTGTGCTGTCCATTCAGGTCTTCGTTTCAGATAAGATGAGTGAGGACAATTTGCAGATTAAAAGGGAAAGAGCAAATGAGGGTGACCTTTTGGAGATGACAGAGGAAGGAGTACAAATTGAAGTATGGGAGGTCTTGGAGGCGACCAGCCTTGGGGCCGCTGGTGAACTGACGGGGCCGAGTGTGGTGCCCCATCAGGAGCAATGAATTGTATAAGCTGGAACTGTCGGGGTGCGGCCAGCAAACCGACAGTTCGCAACAAACCGACAGTTCGTGATTTGGTGTGCCTTGTGAGGAACACCAGCGCTAAATTGGTATTTTTATGTGAAACTAGGCAGAAACCAGAAAAAGTTCGTCGTTTGCGTAATAGGTTACATGTGAGTGGATTTGCTGGCTTTGATAGTAATGGTCTTAATGGGGGCTTAGCCCTTTTTTGGTGTGATCAAATTCATGTTGAAGTCAAAGAAGTTAATGAAAGATTTATTGATGCTTACATCCGTGTTTCCGCAAATGATCCTCTTTGGAGATTAACTTGTGTGTATGGTGAACCCCGTGTGGAAAACCGTCACCACATGTGGTCTTGATGCAAAACTTGAAAACAAAGTTTGATTTGCCATGGTGTGTCATGGAGGATTTTAATGAAGCAATGTGATCATTTGAACAATTCTCTGTGACACCAAGAAATGAGAATCAAATGCTTGGGATGTCGCGGGAAACCGCGGCCACCTATGGGACCAGGAGGCCCCTTGCTGGTTCGGCAGGGGGGCGTCGCGTTGCACAAAGAGCAGACGAGCGTGTGGCAGCACGTCAGAGATCACACAGGCAATTTTACCTAGGTCAGGCCGCCGTGAGGCGTAAAACCCTACTCCTGCTTTGGTGGATTGATGGTGGAAAGGTGGTGGTGGAGCGTAGTACACTTGCCCGGTAAGGGTTGCCTCAGGGCGGCAGTGGCTACGTGCTTATGGTGGTCTGAGTTACCCAACCTTCTAACCCTCTCTACGGTCGACATGGGCCTCCTTTTATAGATGAAGGGGTCACCACAATGGCAAAATAGTCATTATGCACTGATAAGATAGCAAACAACGCTATCATACCTAACTCTGCGGGCTGACAGGGCGCATTAAATGCACCGCTCAACGTCGCATCGTTGGTTGCCAGGCAAGGCTTGCCGAGCAATCCCGCCAGCTCCACGCCTACTCACTTGACACGTCGCAGGACGGGTGCCATCTGCAGGTGTTTCCTGTAGGGAGAGGCTGCCATATGGTGAATGGCTGCCACTTAGTCACTCCGCGGTTTGACACCGCACTGATTGATGACGTGGGTCGTGGTGAAGTAGTTGGTGAGGTGGTTTTCCCTCCGAGTGCCCCGGCAAGCCCTCCCGGGACGTCTTGGACGTCGTCTTCCGGGGGTGGCCTCGCACCTTGCCGAGCTCGCCTGCTAGGCAAAGGAGGCCCTTCTCCTGATGGTGCCTTGCTTCTTTGGCTTGATCTGGTCCCTCTTGATCTGCATGTTTGGCTCTTTGATGATCTTGGTCTCTTGTATTCTGACTTGGGTTGGTGCTTCAATCTCGTCCCCGTGCCTGTGCACAGTCTGGGCAACAGACCCAGGGTTTGTTGCATCGACAGAAGCCCCCGGGCCTGCCCCGAACGCGCTGCCGAGCGTCGTCGGGGTAGGGCCTAATAAGTGCACAGGCGGGGTCGCTGAAGAGGCTGGTGTTTGTCGATGACTCCGTGTCCCCCATCTGGTCCTCCGGCAGCGTCACCATCCACGCCTGCCCTCCGGTTTCTTCCTCCTTGCTGGGGAGCGGTGCCGTTCTGATCCTGGGGAGGCGCCAAATCCCAACTGCGCCCGTCTCCGGCCTCTTTGACCTCTTCCTGTAGGAGATGGACAGGGGCAAAGGCATTACGGGGCACTTATCTTTTTTCATTCTTAAACCCGCCGTCACTTGCCAAATTTTAATTCAAATAATGTAATCTCTCGAGTCCATGTTTGTGTTCTGTAATGCTTGTACTTGTATCAGCATATTAATGAAAAAGGTGAACCTTGCCGGGAACCCGTGCATGTGTACGTCCATGCAGAGGCGAGATGCCTCTTTAGTGTAAATAAATGAGTTTTCCCCAGCAGGCTATCCTGCCGGCACCTTTTCTATCTGCCGGAGAGCTGTGTCTACCGGGCAATAGGAAAAGGGGCCAGCCCCCCGCCAACTTCTTTTTACCAAAGGCCAATACAACCATCCTGTCCGAAGCAACGTTCGAGTCAGGGATGGGAGCACCTAAGTCTCAAAAGAGTGGCGGGGTTTTCTTATGCTCAAGTTATAACTTAGAGAACACTAATGGACAGGAGGTAGAACTTATCTGTTTGGCTTGCCGTGGATCATAGTGCCGGGCAATCTTCTCAACTCCTTGTCAAAGCCAAGTTCACGGCAGGAACCTGCAGCTTCATGCGGATGAGAATGAATGCAGGATGCGATCCTATCTATATGCATATGCAAATGCTCATGAAATGCTTATGCAGTGATCTTGGAATGATCGATGCATGCATGCAATCTTGGTCTGGGGCCCCCCACAGCGCTTCTTTATTTTCTCTTGCACAGGGTCATCGCCCTAGCTTTGTACAAGGGGTTACATGCAGCTGAGGCAAGGCCTGTACAAAAGGGTGGCTGCCGGGCAGGGCCCGACAGCCGCGCCTTACAGGTAGAACTTGCGGAGATGCTCAATATTCCATGAGTTTTGCAACTGAATGCCATCTCCGGTCTCCAGACGGACTGCGCCAGGTCTGGTGACTCGTACTACCCGGTAAGGGCCTTCACACTTTGGTGACAACTTGTTTGTACCCTTGGCGGACTGAACGCGCCTAAGGACAAGGTCACCTTCCTCAAAACACCGGGCGTGAACCCTGCGGCTATGATAGCGATGCAATGCTTGCTGATAGCGTGCAGCATGCGTAGCAGCCCGGAGACGGTTCTCCTCGAGTAGCACAGCGTCATCACGCCGGTGCTGATCTTGCGCTACTTCATCGTAGGCAAGCACTTGAGGCGACCCGTAAATGAGTTCCATGGGGATAACTGCTTCTGCCCCGTAGACCAGGGAGAAGGGAGTCTGCCCGGTAGCTTGGTTTGGTGTCGTTCTGAGGGACCAGAGAACTACCGGCAGCTCCTCGATCCACCGCCTGCCATGCTTCTGCAGCGTATCAAAGGTTCTCGTCTTGAGTCCACGCAACACTTCAGCGTTCGCCCTCTCAGCTTGCCCATTGCTCCGGTGGTGTGCCACAGAGGCAAGTGAGATCTTGCATCCGAGGGCATGAACATATTGCATGAAGGCGCGACTCATGAACTGGGTGCTGTTGTCGGTAATGATCCTTGCCGGAACTCCAAAACGACACACCAATTCTTTCAAGAACTTGATAGCTGACTTAGCAGTCACCTTTCTCACGGTAGTCACTTCCGGCCACTTTGTAAACTTGTCGATAGCAACAAACAAGAATTCAAAGCCCCCGATTTCTTGGGGGAAGGGGCCGAGGATATCGAGCCCCCAGACCGAAAATGGCCAAGATAGAGGGATTGTTTGAAGAGCTTGGGCAGGCAGGTGGGTTTTCTTGGAATGGAACTAGCAGGCTTCACATTTGGTGACTAGCTCGACCGCATCTTGAAGGGTTGTGGGCCAATAGAATCCTTGCCGGAATGCTTTCCCAACTAGTGCCCTTGATCCAATGTGGGAGCCGCACATGCCTTTGTGTATCTCAGCCAGCAGTTCCTTTCCTTCTTCCCGGCAGACACACTTTAATTTCACACCGTTGGGCCTCCTTCTGTACAGAGTGTTATCGATAAACTGATACATACTGGCCCTCCTGGCTACTTTTTCAGCTTCGTCTTGGTTGCCGGGAAGCTCTCTGGTTTGGAGGAAGTGGACAATGTGCCTTGCCCAAGTTGGAGCCTAGGGCTCAGCAACGAGGACTAGCGGCACCTCCTCTACTACAGGAGCACATGCCTTGTTCGCGGGGTCCATGGGCCCGGCTGGAGGGTGTGGTCCGGCAGACTGTGAGGAGTTGTTTCCGGCAGGGTCTCTGCCAGGAGCGGACGGCTCTACCGGGAGAGGCTTACCGGAGTCCAACTTTCTCCTTTTCCGGGCCATTGTTGCTGGGGATACGGAGGGCAGAGTGAGATGGAGAACAAAAGTCCCTGGTTCCACAGGGAGCTTCTGCGCAGCACACTTTGACAGATGATCAGCTATGCTGTTTTCCGTACGGGGTACGTGCTCTGTTTGCAATCCGTCAAAGTGCTCCTCTGATCTCCTCACTTCCTGGACATATTCCTCCATCAATGGACTTTGGTAATCCTTGTTAACTTGTCTCACCACAAGCTGTGAATCTCCTCGAATGATCAGCTTCTTAATTCCCAATTCAGCTGCAATCCTGAGCCCGGCAAGGAGCCCTTCATATTCTGCTGTATTGTTGGTTGCTTCTTCCCGGGCAAAATGCATTTGGATGACGTACCTCAAGTGCTCCTCGGAGGGGGCAACAAGAAGCACGCCAGCTCCTGCACCTTGTAGGGAAAAAGCACCATCAAAATACATAATCCATTCTTGGGGCAATTCCTTGCTGGGGATAGCTGTCTCCGTCACTTCCTCATCAGGGGTTAGCGTCCATTCTACAATAAACTCTGCCAATGCCCTGCTCTGAATAGTTGACGTGCTTTCAAACTTCAAACCAAAACTGGATAACTCCAAAGCCCACTCCACTATTCTGCCGGTAGCCTCGGGTTTCGGAGTATCCGTTGCAACGGGAAACGAGTGACAACCGTGATCTCATGGGCTTGGAAGTAGTGGCGCAGTTTCCTTGAGGCCATGATGAGACCAAAAAGCAACTTTTGCACGCCAGAGTACCTCGATCTAGCCCCCTGTAATAAGGAGCTGACGAAGTACACTGGGTGCTGCACCACTTTCTTCCTTGCCGCGTCCTTGGGGTTGCTCTCATTGCCGTGCTCATTGTTGTCCTGATCCTTCTCTGACTCTGCCGGTCTCTGCTCACTCTCTGCTTCATCCACTTCTCGTTGCGCTACCAAAGCTCCACTGAATACTTGGTTGGTTGCCGCTAAGTACAGCAGCAACGACTCCTGGGGTTTGGGAGCTACCAAGGTAGGCATGGAGGACAAGTGGACCTTCAACTCTTGCAAAGCTGCATATGCTTCCGGGGTCCACTTCATGGGTCCTGCCATCTTCAAAATTTTGAAGAACGGCAGGGCGCGCTCGGCAGACTTGGAGATGAATCTGCTTAGCGCGGCAACGCATCCTGTCAGGCGCCTCACATCCTTAACTGTCCTTGGTGCTTGGATCTGCTCGATGGCCTTGATCTTGTCGGGATTGGCTTCTATCCCGCGATGGGATACAAAGAACCCAAGCAACTTGACGGAGGGAACACCAAATACACACTTCTCCGGGTTGAGCTTCAAATTGATTTTGCGCAGATTAGCAAACGTCTCCTCCAAATCTTGAATAAGGGTGGCCCTATCCTTGGTCTTGACCACAATATCATCCATATAGGCTTCTATGTTTCTGTGCAACTGTGGCTCAAAACCAATCTGGACTGCCCATGCAAAAGTGGACCCGGCACTCTTTAATCCGAACGGCATGCGGACAAAACAGTACATACCACATGGAGTGATGAACGACGTCTTCTCTTCATCTTCCTTGGACATGAAGATCTGGTGATACCCGGAATACGCATCCAGAAAGGAGAGCAAATCACAACCTGAAGTGGAATCCACAATCTGATCGATACGCGGCAAGCGAAACGGGTCCTTCGGGCAAGCCTGGTTGAGATATGTGAAATCTATGCAAAGCCTCCACTTCCCGTTAGCCTTCCGAACTACCATTGGGTTTGCCAACCACGTGGGATGCAGTACTCCTCTGACCAATATAGCTGCCTCTAGTTTCTTGATCTCTTCTGCAATGAACTGCTGCCTCTCCAAGGCCTGCTTTCGGACTTTCTGCTTGACAGGTCGGGCATGTGAGCAGACAGCAAGGTGGTGCTCAATTACCTCCCTGGGAACACCGGGGATATCAGATGGTTGCCAGGCAAACACATCGATATTCGCCCGCAGGAAGGCAACGAGCGCGCTTTCCTATTTGCCATCGAGGGTGGCGCTGATCGTGAAAGTACCATCAACGCCAGCCAGCCCTGCCGGGACCTTCTTCACTTGGGGTGCAGCGACCTTGGATCTCTTGCCATTGGAACACTCCGGCACATCGTCAATGGGTGCCGTTTTCTCGGTGGGGGCACGCTTCCCTCTTCTTTCCTTTGCTTTCCTTAACGGGAGCTGCTGCTACTGCTGCCTCTGCTGCAACCGCATCACGGTACATCTTGTCCACACAAATGATTGCATCCTTCTCATCTGATGGGATGGTGATGACTCCTAGTGGCCCAGGCATCTTCAAGGTGTTGTAGGCATAGTGAGATGCGGCCATGAACTTAGCCAGGGCCAGGCGTCCAAGAATTCCATTGTATGGCAGGGGGAGGTCAAGCACATCAAACACAACCCTCTCAGTCTGGTGGTTCAGTTCTTCCCCAAATGCTACCGGCAACATGATCTTTCCCTTAGGACGGCTCCTGCCGGGATTAACTCCTTGAAACGTGCCGGTAACCTCCAGCTCTTCCTCTGCTATCTGAAGCTTGCTGATAACTGCTGGGGAAATCAGATTCAACCCGGCCCCGCCGTCCACCAACATCTTCGTGACCTTGAGGTTGCGGATTGTTGGGGAGACCAACAATGGCAAACACCCTACCGCAGTGGTACGGCTAGGATGATCCTCCTTGTCAAAGATGATGGGCGTACGGGACCACTTGAGCGGCTTCGAGGCCTCGGGCGCTGGCTCCACGGCATTGACTTCTCGCGCCCACCGCTTGAGTTGGCGGTGAGAGGTGTGCAGAGATGCACCCCCGTCAATGCACATGGCATCGATGGCCTTCTGAAACTCTTGCTCACTGGTTTCCTCTTCATCCCCTCCATCACTCTCATCACCGCAGGCTTCCTTCTCTCGACCTCTGGCGGGTTTTCCTTGGTTCCGAAAGGGTTTGCCGGGGCGATTTACTTCACCACCTCGGCCCTTGCCGCCACCAACATTCTGACCCTTTTCCTTGTCACGCTTCTCATACTCTGCTTTCTGTCATTTGACAAGTTGCTCAACCTGATAACACTCTTGAAGGTCGTGGCCCTTGGTCCGATGAATCTTTCAATACGGCCCAACACCTTTCCCGGCTCTCTCGACAACAGCGGCTTCCCGGCAGTCAGCACACACGGCAGCTTCCTTGCTGGGGGCCTCAGCTTTGGACTTCTTACCGGTACTAGGCGTACCCGATCCTTCAACAGTCATTACTGCCTTATCCCTTCGCTTCTTACTGCGCTTCTTGCTCTTCTTCTGACTGGTTGATTCATCCTCATCCTCATCCTCTGAATCAATATTGGTGCAATCTTCCTCTCCGGGCAACTTTCTTCCCTCCTCCATCCGAGCACACTTATCCACCAACGTGTAGAGCTCCTTCACAGTCTTGGGCAACCGTACGTTCATCTTGGAACGAATCCGGCGGTTGCGCACTTTGGACTGGAAGGCGGCTATCACGGCTGCCGGATGGATATTTGGGATATTTCTATGAACTTTGCTGAATCTCTGTAAATACTTACGGAGGGTCTCTCCTTTCTTTTGTTGGAGAAGCTGCAAGTCGCTTGGTCGGCCCGGCTCTTGGTGGCCACCGGTGAAGGCACCGATGAACTCATGGCACATGTCTGCCCATGACGGAATGGACTTCTCCGGCAGGTGCATCAGCCAAGACCTCACATTGGACTTGAGGGCCAGAGGAAAGTAGTTGGCGAACACCTTCTCATCTCTTCCCCCAGCAGCCTGAACAGTGATGGTGTAGATGCTCAGGAACTCTGCCGGGTTCAGCCTCCCATCGTACTTCTCAGGTATCTCTGGCTTGAACGTGCGAACGGACGGCCAATGGACTTACCGTAGCTCACGGGTATAGGCAGGGAAGACAACCTCGAAAGGTAGGCACCCGCCAATATCGAGCGCGGGCTCGTCGACGCCGGGGCCATCGCACCCATCGGTCCGGCGGAGGTCGTCGCGGCGTTGCTCGTTAACGGCGTGCGTGTCTCCTCTCCGCCTATCCTCCGGGGCTCGTCATTGTCCTGGACGCACTCGAGGGTCAGAAGAGGCCATCGAGACATCGTCGGGGTCTTGATTCTATTGCGCTCGCGCTGGCTGCCGTGGCGGGGACTGCACCGTGGGGACGGCTCCTTCTATACGGTCAGCAGCATGAGCCGTTGCTGTCGCTTGGGGGCGGCCGTGGTGGGCCAGCTCGCCGTGAGCCCCCAGCTTCGGCGAAACTGAGCAGACTTTGGATGGTGGCACGCCATTCGTCCATTTGCTCGGCCGCTGGCGAAAATCTCAGCAGCAACTGAGCCCGCGCCATGGCCTTCGAGGCTGTACTTGGCATGGGTGATGATGAAGTCGATCGCACTGTCGCTCGGCTCCTGACGGTGCCAGTGGTGGTAGCACTGCGCCCCCGCTGCTGCGGGGCGACCACCTGGATGGCAGGGTGGTGCGGCGAAGGCGCTCGAGGCCCAGTGGCTCCGTCGGGCGCAGCGGCTTGGTCGACTTGTCCCGGGGGAGGTGCACGCGCTGCGACCGCACTTGTGGTGGAAGGGTCGGAGGGCGGCGATTTGCCCCGGCCCGAGCGCCGTTGCTGCGGCTGTGCCCATCGGCGGGCGAAAGGGGCGCAGATGGAGTAACCCCTTCATTCGGACTTTGTAGAGCGTGGCCGTCGGGATGTTGCTGATGCTGTCCTCCTCTGATGTCTCCTGCTCCTGCGTCGGCCGCGGGGGAGATTGTGACGGCGCCGCCTGCTCCAACCACATCCCCAGCAGCGTTCGCGTCCTCGCGTGTCTCCGCACCCCCCGCAGGGTTAGAGGCCGCGGGCGGCAGAGCCTTCGAAGTGGAAGGACGAGCTGAAGAACTGGGGTTCTTCTTGGGCGCCATGGTCGATGGCGTCATCGATGATGTTGATGGTGATGAAGGTGACGCGCTACACATGCCTTCAGGTTCGGGCAAGCGGTCCCCCTACCTAGCGCGCCAAAGATGTCGCGGGAAACCGCGGCCACCTATGGGACCAGGAGGCCCCTTGCTGGTTTGGCAGGGGGGCGTCGCGTTGCACAAAGAGTAGACGAGCGTGTGGCAGCACGGCAGAGATCACACAGGCATTTTTACCCAGGTTCGGGCCGCCGTGAGGCGTAAAACCCTACTCCTGCTTTGGTGGATTGATGGTGGAAAGGTGGTGATGGAGCGTAGTACACTTGCCCGGCAAGGGTTGCCTCAGGGCGGCAGTGGCTACGCGCGTATGGTGGTCTGAGTTACCCAACCTTCTAACCCTCTCTACGGTCGCCATGGGCCTCCTTTTATAGATTAAGGGGTCACCACAATGGCAGAACAGTCATTATGCACTGATAAGATAGCAAACAACGCTATCATACCAAACTCTGCGGGCTGACAGGGCGCATTAAATGCACCGCTCAACGTCACATCGTTGGTTGCCCGGCAAGGCTTGCCGAGCTATCCCGCCAGCTCCACACCTGCTCACTTGACACGTCACAGGACGGGTGTCATCTGCAGGTGTTTCCTGTAGGGAGAGGCTGCCATATGTTGAATGACTGCCACTTAGTCATTCCGCGGTTTGACACTGCACTGATTGACGACGTGGGTCGTGGTGAAGTAGTTGGTGAGGTGGTTTTGCCTCCGAGTGCCCCGGCAAGCCCTGCCGGGACGTCTTGGACGTCGTCTTCCGGGGGTGGCCTAGCCCCTTGCCGAGCTCGCCTGCCCGGCAAAGGAGGCCCTTCTTCTGATGGTGCCTTGCTTTTTTGGCTTGATCTTGGTCCCTCTTGATCTGTATGTTTGGCTCTTTGATGATCTTGGTCTCTTGTATTCTGACCTGGGTTGGTGCTTCAATCTCGTCTCCGTGCCTGTGCACAATCTGGGCAACAGACCCAGGGTTTGTTGCACCGTCATGGGATGTGCTGGAAACTTGTGGACTGTTCGATCTTGGGTTCTCGGGCATTTCTCACACTTATGATAAGAGAAAGGGGAGGCGAAATGTAAAAGTCAGGCTGGATAGAGTTGTAGCTGATAACGGATGGAGGAACCTTTATTCGGAGGCAAGAGTTCAGCACCTAGTTAGCTCTTGTTCGGATCACATACCCCTGTTGCTCAGTTGCGAAAAAGAAGTGCAGCTAAACTGGCCGAGACATTGGCGCGATGAAATAATGTGGGAGTGGGAGGCGAGCCTTCCAGAGATAGCGGAATCGGCCTGGAGTAGAGCTGGACAGAAAATTAATCTTGGTGATGTTTGGAATAGTCTTGGACTGCTCATGAACGAGCTGCAGCTGTGGAGTAAAGCCAAGTTAGGCAGGCTGGTGCGTGAGCTTGAGCAGGCTAGATGTCAACTTCAGCAGCTCATGATGATGAATGCAGATAGAGAAGAAATACGCCGGGTTTGAGATCGGATGGATGAACTCCTATATAGGGAGGAATTAATGTGGATGCAACAATCACGGGTGGATTGGATCCGGGAGGGGGACCGAAATACTAAGTTCTTCCACCAACATGCGGTTTGGAGAGCACAGCGGAATAACGTAAAATGCCTTGTTGATTCAGCGGGTACAAGTCATACGGAATAGCAGGTAATGGAAGGTATGGTTAATGAATATTTCCAGAACCTTTTCACGAAAGATGAGAGCCTCCGGTATGACCCTTTGGTAAACCTTTTTGATACGAAAGTTACGGCTGAAATGAATGAACAATTATGTGCGGATTTTACTGATAAGGAGATAACAGATAGCTTATTTCAAATTGGTCCCCTCAAGGTGCTGGGCAGCGATGGTTTTCCAGCCCGATTCTTCCACTGTAATTGGCTAGTGATGAAGGAGGAAATTATTAATGCAGTGAAGGATTTTTTCAGAACTGGAATTATGCCAGCTGGCGTGAATGACACGGTAATAGTCCTTATTCCAAAAATAAAGGATCTGGTTCGTCTCTCTGATTTCCGGCCCATAAGCTTATGCAATGTCATCTATAAATTAGTGGCAAAGTGTCTACTTAATGGATTGAGACCGATTCTTGACGAGATAATCTCTCCATACCAAAGTGCTTTTGTACCAGGAAGGTTGATAACAGATAATGCTTTGCTGGCCTTCGAATGTCTTCATTATATCTAGCATGAGTAGATCCCGGATAATAGTTTTTGTGCATACAAGTTGGACCTATCAAAAGCCTATGATCGTGTTGATTGGGGGTTCATGGAGCAGGCGATGCAAAGTTGGGCTTTGTTCATCAATGGGTAAGGTGGATTATGACATGTGTTACCTCGGTGAGATACTCCGTTAAATTCTATGGAGCCTGCTTGGATTCGTTTGCACCGTCTCGAGGGTTACGGCAAGGTGATCCCCTATCTCCTTTTTTATTCTTGTTTGTGGCTGATGGTTTATCTACGTTACTGAGACAGGGTGTGCAAGCAAACTCCATTGTAGCGGTTAAGGTGTGTCCATGGGCGCTAGGGGAGTCACACCTACTGTTTGCGGATGACACACTTCTCTTTTTCAAGGCTTGCTCGGTCCAAGCTCAGTCGGTTAAGGATGTTATCAAGAACTATGAGAGATCTACGGGATAGTTGATCAAACCCCAAATATGCTCGATTCAGTTTGGGGACAATTGTCCAGTACACATACTGCAGGAAGTTAAACAAACTCTTGAGGTTCAAAAGGCTGATTTCGAGGGCAAGTACCTTGGCCTCCCAACGCCAGATGGTAGGGTGCATAAGGGCAAGTCCAGATGCTGCAGGAAAGCATAACAAACATAATTTTAATATGGGGTGAGACATTGTCTTCTGCTGCAAAGGAAACTATGATAAAAGCCATTGCACAAGCAATACCTACATACATTATGGGGGTCTTCAAGTTGCCGTATTCAGTGTACGATGACCTAACGAGGCTTGTCAGAAACTTTGGGTGTGGGTCCAAACAAGGGAAAACGAAGACACACTGGGCTGCATGGGATAAACTGGCCCAGCCAAAGGCTAAAGGTGGACTTGGTTTCCGGGATTTTAGAATCTTCAACCAAGCCCTCCTCGCTCGTCAAGCTTGGCGTCTTCTGATGCACCCGGAGTCGCTATGCGCCCAGGTACTTAAGGTGAAATACTAACCTGACGGTGAACTCGAGGACACTATTTTTTCAGGTAACGCCTCCCCGACGTGGCACACTATAAAACATGGGCTCGAGCTGCTCAAGAAGGGCCTTATCTAGAGGGTGGGCAATGGGGAGCGGGTGCGTATCTGGCGCGACCCCTGGCTGCCCCGGCCTCTGTCCTTTCGACCTACTACCGCCCGTGGTACATGCGGACTTCGGCGGCTGGCCGAGCTGCTGGATGCCAATGCGCGGTGGAACATGGCACTGCCACAGACTCACTACAACGTAGCTGACGTTGAATGCATCACCAGGATCATCCCCTCGACCCGGCGCTTGCAAGATGTTCTCGCATGGGTGCCAGACTCGCGCGGTATCTTCACCATGCGGAGTGCTTACTACGTCGGCCTTCAAGAACTTAATAGCACAAATCGGTGCGCAATGAGCAGGGCACCAGACGGCACACATGCCGTCTGGAAGGCATTGGGGGTGCCCGCGCCGCGCGCGCGAAGGTACATGTATTTGCTTGGCGAGTGGCCTCGAAGTCATTGGCAACAATGGTGAATAAGAAGAAAAGGACACATTCCACGCTCTCTGCAGGTGGCCACGGGCGCACGCTTTGTGCATCCCAAATTGTTGGTGCTGCCTCTCACAGCACCCTTCTTCTTCTCTCGGCTGAATGTCACAACTCACACAGGAACACAAGAACAAGGACACAAGAATTTTGGTGTGCCTCACACTGTCTGCCTTTTCTTATCTCTATTTCTTGTCTCAAAGCAAACATGATTTACACTGCTTAAATAGCAGTAGCACAGCGAACCGACCTGTGGTTGGATGGTTAGAGGGACAGTGGTATTCCCAGCCCATCAGGGTTCAAGTCCTGGTGCTCGCATTATTCCTGGATTTATTTCAGGATTTACGGAGATGCGCTTTCAGTGGGAGGAGACGTTCCCGTCGACGATGAGGTGCCTACAGTGACTTCGTAAATTTCAAAATGACATGCCGGCTCAGTCTCTCGGAGATGCTCATAGTGATAGGGTGTGTGTGTGTGCGTTCATAGGGATGAGTGTATGCACGTATATACGAGCGCTTGCCTCTGTACTGATGTTCAAAATTTTTTTTTTGCAGTAGCACACACGGACACACGGCCGGACGGCCACACGTTCGGCCACTAATAAGGCCACTAACTCACGCACACACTAACTCCATGCACGCACACCACACCGACCCCTAACAAACTAGAACAAACAAACTCCCGTATGAAGCTAGCTAACAACTTGTATGCAACTCACAACTTCATGACCTATTCTTCTGGTCAGTCTCGTGCAGCCCATTGGATAGACGGCTCCACGTCTTATGCAGCTGCTTCACACAGCATTCGGCATCTCGCATGTGCGCCGCCTCGCACGGCCACTAGCATCTCACCATGCACAATCTCGTGCCGACGACTCGCCTTCTACGTACGCATCACACGTACATTTTGACGGCGTAGAACTACCCTAGATCATCTACACTATATGCAAAACTCAAAACAAATATGCAGATACATCATGACAAGATTAGTGCTAATCCTCAATGCTGATCACCCGCTGCCACTTGACGACGACATCGCAGGGCCGCAGCTACTTACCATGGACGACACCGTCAGAGCGCCGGTCCCCATGGACCATCTTGCCATGGATGACGCCCTCGTTGTGCCGATCACCACGCCGTCTTGCCGCATGCAGCGGCCACCTCTTGACGTGGACGGCGCCTTCGCGACACCGATCACCACACCATCATCATGTCGCGGCATCGCACCGCAACCGGTCGCCAGCGGCTTCGGGCCACCAACGACGTCCACCTTGCGCCATCGACCTCCACTTCACATGGAGTCCACCGCACCGCCGTCACCGCCGTGGATCGACAAGGCTCTGATACCAATTGTTGGTGCTGCCTCTCACAGTGCAATACGGGACCTGAGTGGCTGCTACACCTCATCAGCACGAGTGATGAACATGCCCGCCTGCCCATGCTCATGACCATGTGACGGTGGTGGCATGTGAGAAACGAGATTACCCACAACAAACCGACGCCACCGGTTGAAGCTTCGACAAGGTTTTTATCTAGTTACATCGACACCATCCTCTGCAACAAGAAACACCCGAAGGCTGACATCGTGAAGGGCAATATGGTGGTCTCGCGCGGCCAGCAGCACATGGAGGAGTGTTGGCCTGCGCGGGAGGCGTGCACCAGGCCACCGGAGACATGGCAGAAACCGGTGCCCTGCTGGGCAAAACTGAATGTTGACGGAGCCTATCTTCAAGTGAGTGGTACAGGAGGAGCAGGCATGGTCCTCCGAGGCTCCAATGGAACAGCCATCTTCGCTTCGTGCAGGTACCTGAGGTCATGCACGAGTGCGCTGGAGGCGGAACTGGCAGCGATCAGGGAAGGCATCGAGTGGACCCTGGAATGGAGCACTCTTCCGTTCATCATTGAATCAGACTGTAAAACTGCAGTGGCTGCGATCAAGAATCCCAGCCTAGATCGGTCACCGACGGCAACCTTGGTGGGAGAAATAAAAAGTTTGCTTGGGGGAGGCCGGGCTCACTCCATATCTCATGTGTGGCGTGAGCAAAACAAGGTAAGCCATGCCCTGGGACAGATGGGTCACTTAGGACCTAGAACTGCTGTTTGGCCTAGAAGTACTACTGATGAAATCAGGGAACTATGTTCAAACGATTGTAATGGCTCAGGTTGATCAATGGAAGTTATCTTTACCCTGCAAAAAAAAAAGACAGTGCACACATACACTTCCTGCTGTCCTCTCCACAACAGAAATGCCTATCGTGGAATATCAATGGATGATCCAGCGTAAATGGAACGTACATATGCTTGCTAATTGCTAGTGCGTTACATAATCAAATCAGTAGCCGAGGCGCCTACCATGACTTCGTAAATCTTAAGATGATATGCCGGCTTAGTCTATTGAAGGTGCTCATAAGGATAGGGTGTGCGTGTGTGCGTTCATAGGGATGAGTGTATGCGCGTATGTATGAGCGCTTGCGTCTGTATTGTGTTAAAAAAAAAAGTGGCCGAGGTGCTCATGCTGAACGGTTGCACGCGGATGTGTGTGCAAATAATAGAATTTGTTTTTTTTAGAAAGTCGGGTCCGCACCAGTTGCGCATCTTATCGCACTTGCAATTGCGCATGAGATGTCCCACGTGCCGTTGCATGCAAGGCGCGCACATGCGAGCAGTAGAATTTTCTTTTTTAGAAAACAGATAGGCCCGCACTAGTTACGCACATACCGTGGCGCTTGCAATTGCGCATCGGTGCGTTATGTGCAGTTGCACGTAGGGCGAACGCTTGCAAGTAGTAGGAAAGTTTTTGAAAAGAATGCCAGGTCTGCACCAGTTGTGTGTGTATTGCGTATCTTGCAATTGCGCGTATGGTGCGTCACGTGCAGTTGCACGCGGGGTGTGCGCCTACTTTTAGTAGGAAATTCTTTGAAAAAAGGAAAAATGAAAAGTCTGGCCCGCACCAGTTGCTCACATATTGCGACGGTTGCAATTCCGCATGGGGTGCGTCATCTGCAGTTGCATGAGGGGCGAACACTTGCAAGTAGTAGGAAAATTTTTTTAAAAGAAAAAAAGTAGGGCTCTCACAAGTTGTGCGTGTATTGCGATGCTTGCAATTGCGCATGGGTGCGTCACGTGCAGTTTCACGCGGGACGCGCGCGTGCAAGTACTAGGGAAAAAATTAAAAGAAAAGGGGAAAAAAGTCGGACTCAGTAATTGCACGCGTACACCCTGCAATTGCGCATGTGGTGTGTCATGTGCAGTTGCACGCGGGGCGCGCGTGCGAGTACTATGATATTTTTTTAAAGATAAAAAGGAAAAAAAAGGGCCTGCTCTAGTTGCGAGTCGACTGCGGCCCTTGCAATTGCACATGGGGTGCGCCAGTGCAGTTGCACGCGTGCGATTAGTAGGATTTTTTTTTTTGGAAAATGTCGAGCCCGCACCAGTTGGGCGAGTATTGCGACACTTGCAGTTGCACATGTGGTGCGTCACGTCCAGTTGCACGCGGGATGCGCACGTGCGCATAGTAGGAAATCTACTAAAAAGGAAAAAAAAGGACCCGCGCCAGTTACACCTGTGTTGCGACGCTTGCAGTAATATATGGGGTGCGTCACATACAGTTGCACGTGGGACATGCACGCATGAGGAAGAACAAGTTCAAGCCCAGCTGCCCAAGATGAAGATCCAGAAGCTTCTGCTGGCCCAAGCTGAAGGAGATGAAGATGTTGATGAAGCTTCAGAGAGTTCTCCTCGTTCTGCTAGTGCTTACCTTAGTGGGTTGGATATTTGCCTTCTCTCACTTTTTGGTGTCTTTGATGCCAAAGGGGGAGAGATGAGTACAACTTGCATGGGTTTTTAGTTTCAAGGGGAGTGCTAGTGAGTGTTAGTTTGAGAGTAATGAGACTTGTATCTTATTTGCAGATCATGTGTGGTCTTCTTGTATGTCTTGTAAACTATATTTGTTTTTGTTTGTTGCCATGCCATGCTACCCTTAAAACTCTTTGCATATCATATTTACTTCAAGTGATATCTTGTTGCATGTTGCATGTGGTAGTTGTTCTCAAGTGGTGTGTTGTTGTGTGCTTAGTTTCATACTCTACCTCTATCTTTCAAGTGGTATCTTTGTACACACAATACACTCCCACGAAATGTGTCATATGCGTGATGTTCCCACACTACCTAATGATATGTGCATGGGCATTCCAAAGGGGGAGCTCAAAACATATTCCCACACTACCTAATGATATGTGCATGTGCATTCCAAAAGGGGGAGTTCAAAACATATGACAAGTACCTAAACTTTATCATGTTTATCGTTTCATGCTCTACTCAATTGTGTTGTCATCAATCAAGAAAGGGGGAGATTATAAGTGCATCTTATATACCCCTATTGGGTTTTGGTGATTACTGAGAAGGCAGTTGAGAGGACTAACATTTTATCAACTTTATTTCAGGAAATTAATCCTCATGTGTCAGTGAAAACATCAATGGTGACCCCTACTTTTGTTTCTTCAAGTGTTTTCCTACCTCAAGCTCTTAGCATGTACTTTATAGGTTTTGGGTGAATCCAAGATTCACTTTGAGTGTAGGACATATGTACTGTCAAGAGAGCCACAAACACAGGATCTATGGTTTAACTCCAAGATAAGATCCTCAACCAAAATCCTCAAGTATTCCACTCTTGCCACTCTGCTCCTCTGTTTTTCATAGCCCCGGTACTTCTGAGTTTTTCTGACTGGTACTACCAATCCTGTGAGTAAGCCCTGCTGAGTGAACCTTGTTTCCTAATAGCCATAGAACAGCAGAGAATTTTCCTTCGGTACTGCCGAGTTATGTTTCCTTTGTGACCATCTTTGTTAGCTATAGCACCTCTGAGCTTAACTTTTTCCCCAGCACTTCCGAGCCCTTCTCAGTTTGCTTCAATATCAGAGTCTTAGTATAGGTCTTATAGTCCTGAGCTGCATCCACCCAGAACCTCCGAGCTGGGACTTAGGCATTTCTACAAGGTTTTCCATTGAGAACTGCTCTGTCGACCCCGGTACCTCCGAGACTTCGTTTTCTCTGGTACTTCTGAGCTAGTTCTCTTTTCGCAAAAAAGAGCCACCTTTTATTTTCCCGGTACTTCCAAGTACTTTGTCTTTTGAGAGGCTTACTTTACAGGCCATTACCTCTGAGGTACTGTGCACTTTCAGGAACACGTGTTTCCCTTCTGTCTGTTCAAATTTTGAACAAGTTCGGTAGTTCTGAGGTTTTTCCTCTGGTACTTCTAGGCAAGTTACTTTTTCCTTAGTAACAGTCAGATTTCTGCCAGCTCTATAAATAGACCCCCACACCCCTTGTGTGGAAAGCCTTTTGAGAGTATAAGCTAGCCATTTTTGACCAAGTCTTTTCAGAGCTTCCAAGGTAGAGTTGAGAGGAAGTTGATTTGGTGATTCCAATCTACTTCATTGAATCATTGAAGGCCAAGCTCCTCCCTTTCTTGAACCCCTATTCCTAGTGTTCATCTCTCTTTGCTTCAAGCCTATCCTTGTGAGAGAGATCCTATGGGTTCATCAGAGTTCTTTGATTGAAGATGTTTTGAGGAGTTCATCCAAGTGACTTTGCTTTGCTTGTTACTCTTGGAGGGTGTGCGCCTCCTAGATGGTTAGGAGTCACTTGAGAGCCTTCAAGCTTATTGTGGAGGAATCAAGAGTTTATACAAGGCCCGGAGATCACCTTCTTTGTAGAAGATCCACCCCGAGTGAGGCCTCTTAGTGCAAGCCATGGTGGAATAGGTGGGCACGCGCGCTTTGTGGGCTCTTTGTGGGCGATGCTGCCGAGACCTTTGTGCTTCGAACCCTACTAGGAAACGGTTTATAGGTGGGATTTCATTAGTGGCGGGCAGGTTGTGGTACCTGCCACTGGTAATCTGGCCAGATACCAGTGGCGGGCGAGAGAAGGTGCCACCCGCCACTGGTAATCTGGTCGTAGGTTACCCGCGGGACGAAGTTACTAGTGGCGGGCCCTTGTTCTAGACCGCCACTAGTATATGCAGCAGCAGTGGCAGGCCATATTAAGGGTCAGTTCTTTTGCTGGCTTCTAGAATAAGCTGGAATAAGCTGCTCCCTACCCAGGTTATTCTAGAAGCCCAACCAAAAATGTTTTTTTAGAAGCCTAGTAGTTAAGACTTGACTAGTAGGCTTGTAAAAAATATATTTGGTTGGGCTTCTAGAATAAGCTGGGTAGGGGGGAGCTTATTCTGGAAGCCCAAAAAAGCCAGCAAAAGAACTGAACCTAAGTGAACGCCACTGCACTAGTAGAAAATGGGGCGTTAGTCCTGGTTCCTAAGGGCCTTTAGTCCCGGTTCAGTAACCGGGACTAAAGGCCCCCACTTTTAGTCCCGGATGCATTACGAACCGGGACTAAAGGAGCTCCACGTAGCCGCTATGGGGCGCCCAGGCAGGAGGACCTTTAGTCCCGGTTGGTAACACCGACCGGGACTAAAGGAGCTCCACGTGGCCGCTGTAGGGCGCCCAGGCAGGAGGACCTTTAGTCCCAGTTGGGAACACCGACCAAGACTAAAGGAGCTCCACGTGGCCGCTGCGGGGTGCCCAGGCAGGAGGACCTTTAGTCCCGGTTGGTAACACCGACTGGGACTAAAAGGCAGTCACACGTCAGCACCTGCCAAGTGCTGGGGTTTTTGTTTTTTTTAATGAGGGGTTTAGGGTTTAGGGGTTTCATATTGTGTTTCCCCCTTTTCTTTTTGTGTTTACCATTCATTTCTTTTACATTTAGGGTTTTCATTTTTATTTTATGTTTTCCATTCAACTCGACGCTAACTACTACATATAGCAATGAAGGAACCATTACACAAATCGTCATGAATATAGAGAGAAGTGACCTCTCTTTCTCCGTGCTTGGTCGAACAACAAGTTTTCGTATATCAATTCGACGCTACTACATATAGTACACGTTGATGCATATATACAATGTAACATCTCTTACGATCCCTAATATCTAATTACCAACATCCATTACCAATTCTCGATGGTATTCTCCGGTTTTAGCTATGATCTCTTCAAGGAAGAATCCCGCCAATTCCTCTTGAATTGCTCGTATGTGAGCTTTTGGTAGGAGTTCGTCCCGCTTCCGTTCGATCTAATTTAAAGAAGGAGGTCAATATATATATGAATGAAACTCAACACAATTGATGGTAATAAAATAAATTTGTGAATATTGTTTATGTACTTCAAGTTGTTGTAAATTTCTGCCCGTCTCAGAGGTCGTCTGGCGAAGGAACTCGCAAACATGGTATCCACAAAAATTAGTCCCCCTTCCTTCCTCAAGCACTTTACGAGAGTAGAGTTCAATCAAAATAATAATCAAGCATGATAATGGTATTGAAATTAACTAGAATCAAAGAGATATGCGGACCTAGCTAGTACTACTTACACTGAGTTGTTCAAAGAGCAGCTCCTCTCTCCATTCACCCCTAACCTGCTTGGTGAACTCTTTCCAAACCCTGCCCGGCAAAGAAAATGAATAAATGAGTTATTAATTACTTGATATCAGGAAATGAACGATAGTTGCCGATATAGTGCGATAATGATTGAAATTACCTCTGGAGAATTTTTTTTCAGGTCCGCCCACATCTCAGGGTCTTTACGTACTGAGTTCATGACAAGTACTTTTCCTGCGTCAAACTGAATGACTAGCAGAATAAAGTGGAACCTGAGCACGCATAGCTCATCAATTACACTTAACATCGAGTAAGCAAAACAGAATGATGTGTACAAGACAGTATAACACTCACTAGAAGTTGTAAGGAAATAGTATTTCCCTTTTGGTTTGTGGTTCAATTAACGCCCTTAGCAAGATCTTCTCTGTATCGTGGGCGTTCCATTTTACCGTTGCTTCATGAATAGTATTTGGGTTAATGAACCCAATGTCATAGATTTGTCCTCTTTTGCATTCGAGGATCTTCTTTCTGCATAATATATATAGTGAGGATAATTATACATGCAATGAACGAGCTGAGCTAGAGACTTAATTACAGAAATGATACTTACAAACAATAGCAACTGACGATAGATTTGTCGATGGCGTCTTGATTGTATAACAGAAATAATTCTTCAAAGTCAATGTAAATCTCCTCGTCACCATTGAAGTAATGCTCATCTTTAATTCCCGCAATGATATAGTTGCTCCCTGGCTTTTAGGCTTCCAAGTACCAGCCATGCAATCTTCGCATCATTGCTGGTAGATGCGGGAGCTCCTCGGGTCTGACGAGAGGATTCCCATGCTCGAATTTATAGGCTAACTCAACCATTTCGAACTGTACCTCATCGCCTAAGTAATCACCAAGAGTGAAACCAGGATCAGCGGCCGCTACCCCCGGATCATTAGCGATATCGGTAAACACCTTGAGCGGGGGCCACGATTGGTTTTTCTATTCGCCGAGCTGGGGAATTGTTTTCCCCCTTGCACTACTACTACTTCCCGACCGCTGCTGTGGATCTCTATATGACTTTACAATAGTGCGGTCATAGTTTGATAGCAGCGGAGGCGGTGGTGGTTTTGTAAGGTTTTCCAGCACGCGCCTCGCTTTTACCTGATCTATTTTCTCTGTTGGATCTGGATGGGTCAGTGCAAGCTGGCGTTTCATGTCGACAGCCACACGGTCTCCTTGGTTTCCTTCTCAGTCATGTCGTATGGTAACTCGGCAGGAGCCTTCTTGCCGCTACCTACTTTGGATTTCTTCGTTGTTGTACTACTAGCCGCCGGAGCGGCGGCGGATCTTTTCCGCCGTTGCTAAGGTGGCGGAGGAGGTGGAGTCAGCTGATGCGGCAAAGGAGGTAGAGTCAGCTGACGCAGCAGAGGAGGCGGAGTCCGCTGACATGGCGGCGGCAGCTGAGGCGGCAAAGGATTCTGCTGAGGGGCCTCCTCCGGCGGAGTCCGCTGACGTGGCGTCTATTGTGGAAGCACAATGTTTTCCTTTCTCCATAGAATGGTAGTCCTTACGGCATCTACCAGATGAGTCGCCCCTTCACCTGTAGGGTACTCAAGGTCCAGCCCCTTGAATCCGTTGGTAACTTCATCCACCCCGACAATAGCATAGCCATCTGGAATCGGATTGCAATGGAAAGTTCCATCAGGTCTAGGAAGTAAGACATAGCCAACCGCCACATTCAAGGTTCGGTTCATGCATTTTGCCATTAGCTCACAATGTTCCCTCTCCGTGATATCATCCACGGGGTAGCGACGAGCCATGATATCAGGCCGAATGTGACGCCCCCGACTCAATCGTACACTAATCATACACGCAAATGTGTACGATCAAGATTAGGGACTCACGGGAAGATATCACAACACAACTCTAGACACCAATTAAAATAATACAAGCTTTATATTACAAGCCAGGGGCCTTGAGTGCTCGAATATAGAAGCTCGAATACAAACGAGTCAGCGGAAGCAAATATATTTGAGTACAGACATAAGTTAGACAAGTTTGCCTTAAGAAGGCTAGCACAAAAGAAGCAACGATCGAAAAGGCAAGGCCTCCTGCCTGGGAGCCTCCTAACTACTCCTGGTCATCGGTGGTCTCCACGTAGTAGTAGGCTCCGTCATGGTAGTAGAAGTCGTCGGTGGTGTCGTCTGGCTCCTGGGATCCGTCATCTAATCGCATCAATCGGGTATAGGGGAAAAAGAAGGAGCAAAGCAACCGTGAGTACTCATCCAAAGTACTCGCAAGACTGACATCAGATCTATGCTAAGTATACATTGGTATCAAATGGAAGGGCTGCATCTGTGGACTGAACTGCAGAATGCCAGAATAGAGGGAAATCCTAGCCTATCGAAGACTAGCATCTTCAAGCATCATGGAGCATTTAGAAGAGTACATAATAGTATATTATAAATAACAATTATGTTGTAACATTAGCGCCCAGAGATCCGTCCTTGACTCCCTGCGAGGAAGCAATCCTGGAGCCATCATATCCATTAATCATTTCCAGTATGTAGTTCTAGTTGTATCGATCGGGATACAACTTCGAGTGTCCGTTACCGAGGATCCGGCTATTCGAATAGATATACTTCCCTGTAGGGGTGCACCAACAGAAACATCTCCTATGGGCCCACGTCTGTACGTGCCAGTGTCAATACCCATCATGGTTCCCTACGGTGTGCCCCGTGTCTACCGCCCGCCTGAACCACACCCGCCAACTACATGCTTGCATCACTGACACGCACACGCACCGTGTAGCCGATAGGTCACGCGTTGGTGGAACAACCTCCCTACACAACAACACGGTCTCGCGGTCGATGACCAGGGCCCAGGCCCACCTCTCTCCTCGGTGGTCTCCGCCTGCCCTGTCGTTCCGCCACAGTTAATCTCTCGTGTACCCCTCGGGGTCGACCCGACTTCAACAAGGTTCTGGGGTAAAGTCAAAGTAATCGTGTGTCCATAACACCAAGTGGGAATCTGAGGGATCACCCTTGATGGATTCCACTTGATGTAATTGTCAAGGTGAACTAGAGGAATCACCCTCGATGGGTTCACGCTTGAGGGGTTGCACGACAGAGGCATCATCGAAGGTGGTGAAAGAGGAATCACCCTCAGTAACCCACAACCGACTAGCTGCGCTACAAAGATATCATCAGAATTGCTATACGAGGTATCACCCTCGCCACTCGATAGTAACCCTGAAGTGTCATACAAATAAGGGGGTGTGATGTGATGTGTCGGGCTCTGGACGTCCATCACGTTGATCGAGTCATCTGGTAATCCAGCGGGGGCAACAGGGACAAGGAGCAGGGTCACTGGTGGATCACTAACCAACCTATACTAAGCAGTTTAGGATAAGCAGGTAAGGTAACAAGTGCAGGCTACAAAAATATTCTATGCATCAGAATAGGAGCATACATTTACAGTAGCCAAATCGAATGCAAGCATGAGAGAGAATGGAATGGGCGATATAGGAATGATCAGGGGGGTTTTGCTTGCCTGGAAGCTCTGCGGCAAAAGACGGATCGTCGGTGAAGTAGCAGTCCTTGGGGGCTGCGTCAGTACTGGGATCTACCGAGAGAGAAGAGGGGAGGAAACAAATGAATACACAACAATCATATGCAACACAGAGCATGCCATGCTAAAGTGCAGTGCAGGGTTGCTTAAAAACATGTCTAAAGCATTTTAGTTATTTTAGGATTAAAGTTGGAATTATTAACCGGTATGTATGCACTATTCATCTACCGAAAATGGACGAAAAGTTGTGGGTTCACCTACGTAGAGGGTCCCGACACGGAAACATATAGCACGGTTAGATTCGTGGGATTTTTCTAAGAAACTTTCATGTAGAAAGTTTTTCCATCCGAGCTACGGATTAATTTCTATGAATTTTGCAAGTTTAAACATTATTCTAAAATTATTTAAATTAACAAAAATGGAATTACTATGTCAGCATAATGTCAGCATTGCGTCAGCAGTCAACTGTCCAGTTCACTGGTCAAGCTGGCAGATGGGACCCACCTGTCAGTGACCTAGAAACTAACTAATTAGTTAAAGTAATTAAGCAGCGGGTGGGGCCTACTGTCAGTGTCACTAATTAACTAACAGGGTTAACTTAATTAACCGTTAAGAGTAATTAGTCAACGGGCCCCATATGTCAGTGATAGCCATGCACAGTAACCCCGCGTTGACCGTGGTCAACGGGGTCAACGCCGGCCAGGGGGCCACTGGTAGCGACCCAGGGGGTGGGCCCCAGGCCTTGCCATGTTGGCGGCGTCGCCCGAAACGCGCCGGCGGGAGTTCCAGCGGAGGGCCTTCGCCGGAGACGCTCGGGTTTCGCATACACGAGCTCAAACACGGCGCGGCAACTTGCGTTCGACTGCTGGCGGTGTCGCGCATCTAGTGTAGGTGGTTGCCGAGGCTGGGGTGGTCAGGAACGGCGGCGACGGTGAGCACCGGTGGCGGCCGGAATCGGGATTTAGGGCATTCGGTGTTCGGGTCGGCTAGCGCGCGAACTAAGGCCACGAGGGGCACCAGGAGGTTACTCCGAGCACGTGGGGTGGTGAAAGTTTAGTCCCACCTCGCCAAGCGAGAGGAGATGGAACCGGTTTATTTACGCGGGTGCGATCTCTCTCCCAAGCTCCTCTCTAAAGCAGGAAGTTAATTGACTAACCTCTGCCCTGTTGGGCCTACTAGCGCCGCGGGCCTGCATCCTGGCCCATATATAGTTGGGTTTCTAGTCGTATACAGGCCGTGGTGTCTGCTAGTAGGCGGGTATTTTTTTATTTTTTATGTTATTTTTTGCAGATGTTATGTTTTTTATTTTTTATGTTATTTTTTGGATATGTTATGCCAATTTTAATATTCTTTCATAACCACTATAAAATATATGGCACATGTTATGTCTTTTTATTTTTTATGTTATGGCAATTTTAATTTTTTTGCATATGTTATGTCTTTTTATTTTTTATGTTATTTTTTACGTTATGGCAATTTTAATTTTTTGCATATGTTATGTTTTTTTATTTTTTACGTTATTTTTTGCATATGTTATGTCAATTTTATTTTTTATGTTATTTTTTGCATATGTTATGTCAATTTTATAGAGAGGAGCGGGCTTGAGGTAAAGTCGGAGGTATGTACCTCATTTTTATATAATTTTAAGTTAATATTATTTTGATCATAACTAGAGTTTTATAAAAGCTTTTTAGTTGATTCTTTTTGCTATTGAAGAATATTATAGTTTTTTTAGTTGATCATAACTAGAGTTTTATATAACTTTATTTCATGATATAGATTTTCATCAAATAGTGACAAAATAGCTAGTTCTAGAATATTTTTGTGTTCGTTGATATACGGGGCCACCAAGGTAGAATTCTGTAGAACTATGTAGTGTGCTTGCGCCCAAGAATGCCCGTCCCAACATATTATTGAGTTCGGTCATAGCGTGTCTTTTCCACCCAGTCTCCCCACATGCCGCGATTCAGGAACACCAATCAGCTTAAGGTCAGGAATAAAGTCAACACAAAACTCAATGATCTCCTCTATTTGATGGCCCGTGGAGATGCTTCCTTCTGATCTAGCATGGTTACGAACATATTTCTTTAAGACTCCCATGAACCTCTCAAAGGAGAACATATTGTGTAGAAATACAGGACCCAGAATTGCAATGTCGTCGACTAGGTGAACTAGGATGTGCGTCATAATATTGAAGAAGGATGCGGGAACACCAACTCAAAACTGACAAGACATTGGGCCAAATCATTCTGTAACCTTGGTAGGATTTCTGGATCGATTACCATCTGAGAAATTGCATTGAGGAATTCACAGAGCTTCACAATGGCTAATTAAACATTTTCTGGTAGAAGCCCCCTCAATGCAACCGGAAGCAGTTGGGTCATAATCACGTGGCAGTCATGAGACTTTAGGTTCTGGAATTTTTCTTTGCCATATTTATTATTCCCTTTATATTCAACGAGAAGCCAGACGGGACCTTGATACTCAGTAGGCATTCAAAAAAGATTTCCTTCTATACTTTGGTAAGAGCGTAGCTGGCAGGACCTTGATACTGCTTTGGATGCATGCCGTCTTTTTCGGTCATACGTTGCTGGTCCTCTCGTACCTCCGGTGTATCTTTTGTCTTCCAATACATGCCCAAGAAGCATAGCAGGTTCACGCAAAGATTCTTCATCAGGTGCATCACGTCGATTGCAGAGCGGACCTCTAGGTCTTTCCAATAGGGTAGGTCCCAAAATATAGATTTCTTCTTCCACATGGGTGCGTGTCCGTCAGCGTCATTCGGAACAGATTGTCCGCCAGGACCATTTCCAAAGATTACTTGTAAATCCTTGACCATATCAAGTATATCATCACCAGTATGGAGGACAGGCTTCTTCCGGTGATCTGCCTCACCTTTGAAATGCTTGTGTTTATTTCTTAAGGCATGCTTGATCGGAAGGAATCGACGATGTCCCAGGTACACATTCTTCTTGCATTTGTCCAAATATATACTTTCAGTCTCATGTAAACAATGCGTGCATGCGTTGTATCCCGTGTTTGTCTATCCTGAAAGGTTACTAAGAGCAGGCCAATCATTGATGTTTACAAACAGCAACGCTCGTAGGTCAAATTTCTGCTGTTTGTGCTCATCCCACACACGTACACCTTTTTTATCCCATAGCTGTAAAAGTTCTTCAACTAATGGCCTTAGGTACACATCAATGTTGTTGCCGGGTTTCTTAGGGCCTTGGATGAGCACTGGCATCGTAATGAACTTACACTTCATGTACAACCAAGGAGGAAGGTTATAGATACATAGAGTCACGGGCCAGGTGCTATGATTGCTGCTCTGCTCCCCAAAAGGATTAATGCCATCTGCACTTAAACGAAACCATAAGTTCCTTGCGTCACCTGCAAAGTCCGGCCACTTTCTCTAGATTTTCCACCACCACGACCCATCAGCAGGTACTCTCAACATCTCATCTTTCTTACGGTCTTCTTTGTGCCATCGCAACAACTTAGCATGCTCTTTGTTTCTGAACAGACGTTTGAACCGTGGTATTATAGGAGCATACCACATCACGTTGGCAGGAACCCTCTTCCTGGGGCGCTCGCCCTCAACATCACCAGGGTCATCTCTTCTGATCTTATACCTCAATGCACAGCAAACCGGGCATGCATTCAAATTCTCGTACTCCTCACCGCGGTAGAGGATGCAGTCATTAGGGCATGCATGTGTCTTCTGCACCCCTAATCCTAGAGGGCAGAGAACCTTCTTTGCTTCGTATGTACTGTCAAGCAATTCGTTATCCTTTGGAAGCTTCTTCTTCATTATTTTCAGTAGCTTCCCAAATCCCTTATCAGATATACCATTTTCTGCCTTCCATTGCAGCAATTCCAGTGCGGTACCGAGCTTTGTGTTGTCATCTTCGCAATTTGGGTACAACCCTTTTTGTGATCCTCTAACATGCGATTGAACTTCAACTTCTCCCTTTCACTTTCGCATCCTCTCTGTGCATCAACAATGACCCGGCGAATATCATCATCGGGCACATCTGGTGCCTCTTGAACTTCAGCTTCCCCCATTGCAGTATCACCGTATTCAGGGAACATAGGATAGTTGTCATCATCCTCTTCTTCTTTGTTGTCTTCCATCATAAACCCTCTTTCTCCGTGCTTGGTCCAAATATTATAGTGTGGCATGAAACCCTTCTCAAGCAGTTGGAAGTGAAGGGTTTTCGAGGAAGAGTAATCCTTTGTATTCTCACAGATAGTACATGGACAATACATAAAACCATTCTGCTTGTTTGCCTTAACCACATCGAGAAAATTATGCAGGCCCGTAATGTACTCGGAAGTGCGTTGGTCACCGTACATCCATTGCCGGTTCATCTGCACTATGTAATTAAGTATATCAAAAACCATTACAGAACATCATGAATAGAGAAATGACCAAATTAATACAAGTTCATCATCACATTAAAACCAAAGTACAGTAGTGATCAAAAGTTATTACTGCATCTAGAGCATCTAATTAAAACATACAGCTCTCTAGAGCATCTAATTAAAACATACATTGAAACTAACATACAACTATCTAAAACATTAATCCAACAGCATAATCATACCAACCCTCATTATCAATGGCATATTTTCTAATCTTTCTAATCTTCAAGCGCATTGCATCCATCTGGATCTTGTGTAGATCGATGACATCGGCATCATGCAACTCCAATTTCATCTTCTCTTCTTCAACTCTTTTCAATTTTTCTTTCAAATAATTGTTTTCTTTTTCAACTAAATTTAACCTCTCAACAAGAGGGTCGGTTGGAATTTCCGGTTCACATATCTCCTAGATAAAGACATCTATCTCAAGTTGGTTGGCATAATTGTCATAAACACTAAATGAAACAAATAGTTATAAAAGATAATATACCACATCCGAATCATAGACCAGACGAGAGCCGACGGGGGCGGATACCAAAATAATGGCACTTTATAATAACAAACAATAATACAAGTAAGAAAATTATACAAGTAGCTATATAAATCAGACAAGTAAGAATTTTTTCTTTAAAAAAAAGATAAGAACAAGAGGCTCACCACGGTGGTGTCGGCGACGAGATCGGCGCGAGCAATCGATGGCGGTGAGGACAGGGACAGGGACGGGATGAAACCCTACACATGTGCAAACTAAGAAGTTAATTTGAGCTCAAATTGTGCATCTAAATCAAATAAACTCACACATACACTCCTCCACTAAAACCCACAAACCACACTACTTCTAGAGCATTTGAAATGAGCTAAACTCGCAGGGAGAGATGAAAGGATGAAGTTGCTAGCCTTTTTAGAACACTTGGATAGTTGGTGCACCGCCAAACCTAGACAAATCTTGGGGAAAATGGAGCTTGGAGGTCGAGCTTGGAGGAAGAACAGAGGAGAAAGCTTAAGTGTGGCTCCGGCATTTCATCAAACACCTCATGTGCATGTATAGGCAAAAAACAGAGTAGCCCACACCTCCACCCTTCCACGGCAAAAAACAGAGGAGATGGGGGGGCGTGGATATATATAGGCAAAACTTTAGTCCCGGTTTGTGTCTAAAACCGGGACTAATGGCCTACCCTTTAGTCCCGTTTCCAGACACCAACCGGGACTAAAGGGCAGCAACCACTTTAGTCCTGGTTGGTGGCTCGAACCAGGACTAAAGGTCCCAGCCGAACTGGGACTGATGGCTGTCGATGCCCGGCCAGCGTCCTAGCCTCTCGAACCGGGACTGATGCTCCCATTAGTCCCGGTTCGTAACACGACCGGGACTAATGCTCTGATCTGGCCAGGACCAAAGCCATGTTTTCTACTAGTGCTGGTAATATGGGCCCTAGTTTGGCCCAATTAGAGTGGGGCAAGCCTTATCAGTGGCGGTCCCATTGGGCTGCCAACACTCGTATAAATTTAGGTATTTTTGTTTTTTAGTGGTTTTATATATATATTTTGGGTTTTAGTGTTTTATGTGCTAATGGTATTTTATTTTAAATGGTTTGAACTTTGTAGGTTTTATTATTTACTATATTCTGCATTTTATGAATAAATTTTTATTTCATTGGATATAACTCAAATTTGAACTACAAGTACATTTAAAGATTTCTCAAAATTGGAAGAAATATCATAAATAAAGTAGTTAACATATATTTAGGTCTTATGAAACATAAGTTTGGTATTTTAAAATATGTATATTTGAAAATTGAAACACACAAACTTAATTTTAATTATGTAAATTGGTTTTTTGAATTTTTAATAAATTTGAATGTTGTCTGAAAACTATGAAACCTTGCATGGTGTCATAATATGGCATGTAGAGTATGTGGTTAAAATTTTAAAAATATTTGAAAATGCTATGATGTAGATTGTTTATAAAGTGATGACGGCCTCGAGGCACATGCGCCACATATCGAATTAATGAACATGTAGTTTTTTCTTGCATATATGACCTAAATACATACTCAAGAACTTAAATGAGATTTTTGCACCAATTTCTGGGTATTTTTTAATGTACATGCAATTCAAATTTGATTTATGTCTTTAAATGGACAAAAATGCATTAAACGTCTGAAATATATCTTATTAACCCAGAAAAGTCCCAAATTTAAACATGGAACTTGCAATGGTGTATCTTCAACAAAGAAAAAGTTTAAGGGAAAATTATGAAAAAAATTGAGTTCCCTTCAAACCCGACACTTTCCCTTCGAAACTCAGATACTTCCCTGGAGTCTCCTCAGTTTATAAGCGAAGTGCCTCACAACTATTCTTTAACTCTGTCAAATTTTTACCACACCCTCTATTGGTCATATCTTGACACCATGCCAAGTTTCATCTTTTTCAGACTTCATTTGCACCCTTTTAAAATGAAAAATCATTTACCTCATTTCAATAGCTAGAAATTCATTTAATGCCCTAAAAATAACAAATCAACCCAAAAAAGTGCCAAAGTTTCACATGACTGTTCTAATGATGTAACTTCAACCCCCCAAAAATGAGACCCTAAATCTATTCCTAAAATAATAAAACCCTAAGATTACTAAAAATTTGCAAAAACAATAGCAGTGGTGGGCTCTCAGAATCACCCGCCACTGGTAATCAAAGTACGAGTGGCGGGCGAGCGGTGGCGCCCACCACTGGTAAGTTGAGTAGGGGGGTTTAAAAGAAAACAGTTCGTCCAATCCCCCACTCTCTCTTCACTTCCTTGATCGCACCAAAATCCCCTCGCCGCCATTGAATCCCGCTAGCGCCACCGTCACCCCTTCCTTTGGCCATCCCGCCGTCGATCCCGCCTGACGGCGTGCACGTCGGCGCCTCACCCTCATAGGTCGGCGCCTCGCCCTCATCCCCGACGACGGGCCCTTGTCACCCCCCTTCGTGCCGGTTCCCTTCCCCTACCACCGGAAGCAGCCCCTCTTTCCCTTGCTGCCGTTAGCAGACCCCCATCCCCTCTAGTAAGCAAAACAAATGACTAGATGTGTACACAATGGGCATTTTACTTTCCAATTGAATGTGTAAATAGTGGGCATTTTAGTTGTTATGCTGCATTGCTATGTTGTTTGTGTATAGTGCACAATGCAAGTTTTATCTTTTGATATAATAGTACATTGTACACATTTTGATGTGTCATGCTTCCTAAATCCTAACTGTTGGTTAGCAAATTTGTGTTAGCAACTAGTGTCCAACAAAAAAGATTTTTGTTAGTGTGTTGCCAGAAAATTTGCAGGGATTCAAAATGAGTGCCAACGTTTTGGCGAAACGTTGATTTATTTCCTTTCATCAAATTTCTGGCACTCAATATGTTCAATTTTTAGTAAAGGACATGCAAATTTTTTTGTTGATTTTAAAATATTTGTGCTTATTTTATAGTTCCTCGTAGTCGGACATGTCGCATCTGCCATCACCCCTAAGGTACCGTGGTGTGAGGCAACGGCCGTGGGGACGTAGGGGGTGCAGATCACCAAACCGGACATGAGCAAGCATCAGTGCCTTGGCACGTTCGCCACCGTGGAGCAGGCGGCACGCGCCTACAATGTCATGGCGCTCGAGTACTAGAGGACAAGGGCGATGCTCAACATCCCCGGCGATGCCTGATTCAAGCATTTCCTCGCACCTCCCAATATGAGGGTAGCCTCAAGGGCCGAGGAGAAGGAGCACCTCCGGGCCAAGGTGCAGTTCAACGCCCAGCTCGTCACTGACCCCTTGGTAGTGCAGCTGCTCAAGGACGATCCACAGCTCCTCGCCATGAACCGCGTGTTCTATGAGTCCAAGGATGACGAGCGCAATAGGGAACAGACAGGGAGAAGATTGCTCGTGAGGACGCTGAGTGTGACAAGATGCTCAACGATATCCTCGCCGAGGTCTCCGACGCGGAGGGTGAGATGTCGCGTAGTCAGCCCGCCACCAACGACTAGGAGGCCAGCCCATCCAACGGGGGGGGGGGGGATGTAGAAGTCCTCCATCAACTCTGGCTCCGGCTAGGACTTTGAATCCTACTTCTTCGATTGCCGTGATTCTCCCTAGAGCTAGTTTTATCACAATGTAGTGGTAGTGATGTTTAAACTATGATCGTGGTAGTGTTTAGTTTATGCATGTTTTATGTTCAATGTGCAACTGATCGTAGCAGATTGTTTGAATTATGAAATGAACTATGTCTTTTCTTCATGTTTGTTTGGCTTTTGAAAATTTAGGTATCTAGTTTTAGGTTCTTGCAAAAATGATCCCTTTGTACACTTGTTGAACCAAAAAAGGTTTCCTACATAGCGAAACATGAAGGACTAATTATCTTTTATTTGCTTGGCATCAACAAATGCTGCCCACCTAGACTTTTTGAGAATATGGACAGAATAATCCTCAAGTCTGGATGAGCGACATTTGTTGATGTCAATTGAATAGAAGAGAATTATTCTTTGTGGTTCGATACCTAGGAAACATCAGCTTTATGTTTCCTCATAAATGCTGCCAGCTTCAGCCTGTCTGTTGACTTTCAATCCGATGGGCCTCCCTTCATAAGAGAATTAAGCTTAATTTGAAGGGCAAACATTCTCCATTCCTAACACATAGTGGTTTTGCTACGATGGAAGAAGAGATTGCCTTTTAGGATTTGTCAGGACTCGAGTTCTTCATAATCGTACTCCCAAAAAACTTGAAGAAACTGGTACAAAAATGCATCCTAGTCGAACCATCTCTCACTTCTTTTCATTTTCGTATTCTGTTTCAATTATGCACTTTGATCTTTGGTCATTGGTCTGTTTTGTTGGTTCAATACTTTGCTTTTAATCAGGCAAGCAAGGATTAAAAGGGAAGTGTTGAACCAACCTAATAGACTAATGACAAAAGATCAAAGCGTAGAATAGAAATAGAAATAGAAAATAAAGGTGAAAAAGAAAGTGAGAGCTTTTTTGTCTAGAATGCATTCTGTACCAATTTCTTCATGGAAGTTGGGAGTAGGATTATGAATAACTCGAAGGATGACAAGTCTTGAAAGGCTATCTTCTCTTCCATCGTAGCAAAACCCCTGTGTGGCAGGAATGCAGAATGTTTGCCTTCCAAATTAAGCTTCTCTTATGAAGGGAGCCTTGACGGACTAAAAGTCAACACACATGCCGAATCTGGAGTGTTTATGCATGTTTTATGTTTAATGCGCAACTAATCATACTAGAGTGTTAAAATTATGCAATGAACTATGTGTTTTCTTCATGTTTCTTTGAAAATGTGTTTTCTTCATGTTTCTTTAGCACTTTTGGTTCATCATTTTGCATCATGAAGTCTATTTTGTCAACATAAATGTAGAAAATGGATTGCGTGTGCCCCAAGTGTGGTGACACTAGGCTAAATTCGTGCTCCCAGGTGGTTTGATGCCCCGAGTTTAAGTGCCCATGGGACAACTCCTTCTATACAGAGCTTCCAGAGAACTTTCTATCTAAGGTGGTATGTTTTATTCAACATGTTGTGGTTGCGTTGTTCATAGTTGCGCCAAAGAAATGTCTAATTATTGATTTCTTTTAATTTTGCTAAGTACTTCCCCTGCCTTGCAAAGCATGAAGTCTTACAGAAGCTCCACATTGGCATCGAGGAGGAAACAACAGATGTGGCCAACCAGATCATGTTAACAAAGGGTTCGGTCTTCAGGGTTGTTGTCACAAATGAATGTGACGCCCCCGGCCCGATCGTGCACTATTCATACACGCAAATGCACACGATCAAGCCTAAGGACTCACGGGAAGATATCACAACACAACTCTAAAACATAAATAAAGTCATACAAGCTTTATATTACAAGCCAGGGCCTCGAGGGCTCGAATACATAAGCTTGCGAACAAGCGTCAGCGGAAGCATCAGATATCTGAGTACACATATAAAAGAAAGTACAGAAAGGCCTTTAGAAAGGCGGGGCAAAATAAAACACTACGATCGAAGGGCGAAGGCCTCCTGCCTGGGACCCTCCGATCCTACTCCTGGTCGTCAGTCAACTCGTAGTAGTATCCATCCTCTGGGTAGTAGTAGTAACGATCGTCGGGGCATCGGTCTCAGGGGGCTCCGTCCTCTGGTCACGTCAAACTGATATGGGGAGAAAAAGGAAAACAAAGCAACCGTGAGTACTCAGAAGTACTCAGCAAGCAAGGATCTACACTACATATGCAACATTATCAAGGGGAGGCTGTATATGTGGACTGGGCTGCAGAAATGCCAGAATAGAGAGAAGGCCTAGTCTTATCGAAGACTAGCATCTTCAGCGGTCTTGCAGCAGTAGAAGAGAGTAGAGCAATACCATATAATGTAGCAGTAATAATATCAACCTCACCCAGAGATCCTTTCTCGACTCCCTGCGAGAAAGCAATCCCAGAGCCATACATACAGGTCTCATCACAGGTATCCAGTTCTAAATTGTATCAATCAGGATACAACTCCGAGTGTCCTTTACCGTAGGACCGGCTATCGATAGAAATGTTCTTCCCTGCAGGGGTGCACCAACTTACCCAACACGCTCGATTAACTCCGGCCGGACACACTTTCCTGGGTCATGCCCGGCCTCGGCCAAACGACACATCGCAACCCTACCTACGGCTCAGCAGAGAGGTCCCCGTCGGTCTACATCCTAAGCGCTCAGAGGTCTTGGGCCATCGCCCTGTGCACTCCGAGTCGTTGCGCGCAGGGAGAAGCCTGGCACCAGGAGGGCGCCGGTCCGTCCGTGCCGCCATGCTGAACTGGACGTCTGACAGAGGCTTTAGGCTGTGATACGATGCAGAGACGCCATACTATGCCCACGTGATGGTTAGTGCTATCAGACCAGAGGCCTGCTCGGATCAAATATCCAAATCGTTAGGACTAGGGCTTGCGGTAACGAGCAGAGACTCACGAAGAGTGTGACCCCGTCGCCCCGTCTCGAGGACTTGCGGCAAGGGTTAAGAATGCCCGGCCGCGCCTCGTATTCACCCACTGGGCAACCACTGGCAACCCGCCCTTCACATCACACGCGGGTACCCCTCAGGGTCGACCCGCCTTTCCAAGTAACATTGTAAAGTCCAAGTATCCGTGTGTCCATAACATCAGGGAATCCGAGGTATCACCCTCATTGAATTCCCACTCGATGTATCCGTCAAGGTGAACTAGGAGGAATCACCCTCACTGGGTCCACACTTGAGGTGTTGTACGACAGCGTCGTTATCGGAAGCGGTGAAGGAGGAATCACCCTCGATGACCACGACCGAATAGCTACTCTACAGAGTTAACATCAGAAGTGCTACAAGAGGTTTCACCCTCGGCACTCGATAGTAACGCTGCAGTGTCGTTACAACTAAGGGGGATGATGTGCGGTGTCGGGTCCTGGTCTTCAATCCCATTGATCGGGTCTTCTGACGATCCAGCGCGGCAGTCGGGATAAGTGGGGTCACTGGTAGGTCTCTACCCAGCCTAGACTAAACAGTTTAGGATATGTAGGTAATTATCAACAGCAGGTTACAATGAACAGGCTATGCATCAGAATAGGTAAAGCAGCAGCAGCAGCAGCAATTCTAATGCAAGCATGGGAAATTAGAATGGGTGATATCGGTATGCTCAAGGGAGGGGCTTGCCTGGTTGCTCGGCGGCAAGGGCAAGGTTGTCAATGCTGTCTTCGGTCTCCGGAGCTGCGTCGGGATCTATCGAGAGAGAAGAGGGGGAGGAAACAGTATAAATATATAGCAAACATGAGCATGACAAATACGATACACGGTGCTAGGGGTAGTCTAACGCAGTATCACACGTAACAGACGGAGCGGGAGAATATCTGACGATATTTCCCGGGTCTTTGGAATTATCGGACAGAGGATAAGAGGGGAACGGTTGCAAGTTCGGATAGTTAGGGACGCGTGACGGGCGAACGGACCGCGTATTCAGATTCGTCTCGTCGTTCTGAGCAACTTTCATGTACAAAGTATTTTCATCTGAGCTACGGATTATTTTATATGATTTTCTAAAGTTTTTATTAATTTCTGGAATTTAATTAATTATTTAAATTAACATTATCCGAAACAGTGTCTTGCTGACGTCAGCATGACGTCAGCATGACGTCAGGACCAGTGGGTCCCACCTGTCATAGGCTGTTAGGTTAATTAGTGATTAACTAATTAATTTACTGTTTAATTAACACTAACTACTTAATTAGATTAACCTAATCAGGATTAATTAACTTAATTAATTAACTAATTAATTAATTATTTTTATTTATTTTAATTATTTTTTTATTTATTATTATTACATTTTCTTTTAATTCGTTTTTAGGGGCTGGGCCCCATCTGTCATTGCCTCAGGGGGGGGGGGGCAGGGCCCACCGGTCAGTGGCACGGCCGGACATGTCCGGGTTGTGCCCGTTTGGGCACCGGACATGTCCGGTGCGCATACGGGCGCACGGGTGCGGCCAGCGGGTGAGGCGGAGACGGGCGCCGGCGTGAGCGGGGCCGCGCGCGGGCGGGAGGCGAGCGCGGGCGGGGCAGGGGCGGCCGGGCGCGGTGGAGCCGGGGCAGCAGAGCTGCGCGCGCGGCTGCAGCAGCGGGCGTGGGCAGAGGCGACGAGCGGGGCAAATTGCAAAAACAATAGCAGTGGTGGGCTCTCAGAATCACCCGCCACTGGTAATCAAAGTACGAGTGGCGGGCGAGCGGTGGCGCCCACCACTGGTAAGTTGAGTAGGGGGTTTAAAAGAAACAGTTCGTCCAATCCCCACTCTCTCTTCACTTCCTTGATCGCACCAAAATCCCCTCGCCGCCATTGAATCCCGCTACGCACCGTCACCCCTTCCTTTGGCCATCCCGCCGTCGATCCCGCCTGACGGCGTGCACGTCGGCGCCTCACCCTCATAGTCGCGCCTCGCCCTCATCCCCGACGACGGCCCTTGTCACCCCCCTTCGTGCCGGTTCCCTTCCCCTACCACCGGAAGCAGCCCCTCTTTCCCTGTGCTGCCGTTAGCAGACCCCCATCCCCTCTAGTAAGCAAAACAATGACTAGATTTGGTACACAATGGGCATTTTACTTTCCAATTGAATGTGTAAATAGTGGGCATTTTAGTTGTTATGCTGCATTGCTATGTTGTTTGTGTATAGTGCACAATGCAAGTTTTATCTTTTGATATATAGTACTTGTACACATTTTGATTGTCATGCTTCCTAAATCCTAACTGTTGGTTAGCAAATTTGTGTTAGCAACTAGTGTCCAACAAAAAAGATTTTTGTTAGTGTGTTGCCAGAAAATTTGCAGGGATTCAAAATGAGTGCCAACGTTTTGGCGAAACGTTGATTTATTTCCTTTCATCAAATTTCTGGCACTCAATATGTTCAATTTTTAGTAAAGGACATGCAAATTTTTTTGTTGATTTTAAAATATTTGTGCTTATTTTAAGAGTTCCTCGTAGTCGCACTGTCGCATCTGCCATCACCCCTAAGGTACCGTGGTGTGAGGCAACGGCCGTGGGGACTTAGGGGTTGCAGATCACCAAACGGACATGAGCAAGCATCAGTGCCTTGCACGTTCGCCACCGTGGAGCAGGCGGCACGCGCCTACAATGTCATGGCGCTCGAGTACTAGAGGACAAGGGCGATGCTCAACATCCCCGGCGATGCCTGATTCAAGCATTTCCTCGCACCTCCCAATATGAGGGTAGCCTCAAGGCCGAGGAGAAGGAGCACCTCCGGGCCAGGTGCAGTTCAACGCCCAGCTCGTCACTGACCCCTTGGTAGTGCAGCTGCTCAAGGACGTCCACAGCTCCTCGCCATGAACCGCGTGTTCTATGAGTCCAAGGATGACGACGCAATAGGGAACAGACAGGAGAAGATTGCTCGTGAGACGCTGATTGTGACAGATGCTCAACGATATCCCCGCCGAGGTCTCCGACGCGGAGGTGAGATGTCGCGTAGTCAGCCCGCCACCAACACTAGGAGGCCAGCCCATCCAACGGGGGGGGGGGGGATGTAGAAGTCCTCATCAACTCTGGCTCCGGCTAGGACTTTGAATCCTACTTCTTCGATTGCCGTATTCTCCCTAGAGCTAGTTTTATCACAATGTAGTGGTAGTGATGTTTAAACTATGATCGTGGTAGTGTTTAGTTTATGCATGTTTTATGTTCAATGTGCAACTGATCGTAGCAGATTGTTTGAATTTGAAGAACTATGTCTTTTCTTCATGTTTGTTGTTGGCTTTTGAAAATTTAGGTATCTAGTTTTAGGTTCTTGCAAAAATGATCCCTTTGTACACTTGTTGAACCAAAAAGTTTTCCTACATAGCGAAACTGAAGGACTAATTATCTTTTTTTGCTTGGCATCAACAAATGCTGCCCACCTAGACTTTTTGAGAATATGGACAGAATAATCCTCAAGTCTGGATGAGCGACATTTGTTGATGTCAATTGAATAGAAGAGAATTATTCTTTGTGGTTCGATCCCTAGGAAACATCACTTTATGTTTCCTCATAAATGCTGCCAGCTTCAGCCTGTCTGTTGACTTTCAATCCGATGGCCTCCCTTCATAGAGAAATTAAGCTTAATTTGAAGGGCAAACATTCTCCATTCCTAACACATAGTGGTTTTGCTACGATGGAAGAAGAGATTGCCTTTTAGGATTTGTCAGGACTCGAGTTCTCTCATAATCGTACTCCCACAAAAACTTGAAGAAACTGGTACAAAAATGCATCCTAGTCGAACCATCTCTCACTTCTTTCTCATTTTCGTATTCTTTTCAATTATGCACTTTGATCTTTGGTCATTGGTCTGTTTTGTTGGTTCAATACTTTGCTTTTAATCAGGCAAGCAAGGATTAAAAGGGAAGTGTTGAACCAACCTAATAGACTAATGACAAAAGATCAAAGCGTAGAATAGAAATAGAAATAGAAAATAAGGTGAAAAAGAAAGTGAGAGCTTTTTGTCTAGAATGCATTCTGTACCAATTTCTCATGGAAGTTGGGAGTAGGATTATGAATACTCGAAGGATGACAAGTCTTGAAAGGCTATCTTCTCTTCCATCGTAGCAAAACCCCTGTGTGCAGGAATGCAGAATGTTGCTTTCCAAATTAAGCTTCTCTTATGAAGGGAGCCTTGACGGACTAAAAGTCAACACACATGCCGAATCTGGAGTGTTTATGCATGTTTATGTTTATGCGCAACTAATCATACTAGAGTGTTAAAATTATGCAATGAACATGTGTTTTTCTTCAGTTTTTCTTTGAAAATGTGTTTTCTTCATGTTTTTTAGCACTTTTGGTTCATCATTTTGCTCATGAAGTCTATTTTGTCAACATAAATGTAGAAAATGGATTGCGTGTGCCCCAAGTGTGGTGACACTAGCAGAAATTCGTGCTCCCAGGTGGTTTGATGCCCAGTTAAGTGGCCCATGGGACAACTCCTTCTATACAGAGCTTCCAGAGAACTTTCTATCTAAGGTGGTATGTTTTATTCAACATGTTGTGGTTGCGTTGTTCATAGTTGCGCCAAAGAAATGTCTAATTATTGATTTCTTTTATTTTGCTAAGTACTTCCCCTGCCTTGCAAAGCATGAAGTCTTACAAGAGCTCCACATTGGCATCGAGGAGGAAACAACAGATGTGGCCAACCAGATCATGTTAACAAAGGGTTCGGTCTTCAGGGTTGTTGTCACAAATGAATGTGACGCCCCCGGCCCGATCGTGCACTATCTACACGCAAATGCACACGATCAAGCCTAAGGACTCACGGAAGATATCACAACACAACTCTAAAACATAATAAAGTCATACAGCTTTATATTACAAGCCAGGGCCTCGAGGGCTCGAATACATAAGCTTGCGAACAAGCGTCAGCGGAAGCATCAGATATCTGAGTACACATATAAAAGAAAGTACAGAAAGGCCTTTAGAAAGGCGGGGCAAAATAAAACACTACGATCGAAGGGCGAAGGCCTCCTGCCTGGGACCCTCCGATCCTACTCCTGGTCGTCAGTCAACTCGTAGTTATCCATCCTCTGGGTAGTATAGTAACGATCGTCGGGCATCGGTCTCAGGGGGCTCCGTCCTCTGGTCACGTCAAACTGATATGGGAGGAAAAAGGAAAACAAAGCAACCTGTGAGTACTCAGAAGTACTCAGCAAGCAAGGATCTACACTACATATGCAACATTATCAAGGGGAGGCTGTATATGTGGACTGGGCTGCAGAAATGCCAGAATAGAGAGAAGCCTAGTCTTTCGAAGACTAGCATCTTCAGCGGTCTTGCAGCAGTAAGAGAGTAGAGCAATACCATATAATGTAGCAGTAATAATATCAACCTCACCCAGAGATCCTTTCTCGACTCCCTGCGAGAAAGCAATCCCAAGCCACATACAGGTCTCATCACAGGTTCCAGTTCTAAATTGTATCAATCAGATACAACTCCGAGTGTCCTTTACCGTAGGACCGGCTATCGATAGAAATGTTCTTCCCTGCGGGTGCACCAACTTACCCAACACGCTCGTTAACTCCGGCCGGACACACTTTCCTGTGTCATGCCCGGCCTCGGCCAAACGACACATCGCAACCCTACCTACGGCTCAGCAGAGAGGTCCCCGTCGGTCTACATCCTAAGCGCTCAGAGGTCTTGGGCCATCGCCCTTGCACTCCGAGTCGTGCCGCCAGGGAGAAGCCTGGCACCAGGAGGGCGCCGGTCCGCCGTGCCGCCATGCTGAACTGACGTCTGACAGAGCTTTCGGCTGATGCTACGATGCAGAACCCCATACTATGCCCACTGATGGTTAGTGCTCAAGACCAGAGGCCTGCTCGGATCAAATATCCAAATCGTTAGGACTAGGGCTTGCGGTAACGAGCAGAGACTCACGAAAGATGTGACCCCGTCGCCCCGTCTCGAGGACTTGGCGCAAGGGTTAAAATGCCCGGCCGCGCCTCGTATTCACCACTCGGCACACACTGGCAACCCGCCTTCACATCACACGCGGGTACCCCTCAGGGTCGACCCGCCTTTCCAAGTAACATTGTAAAGTCCAGTATCCGTGTGTCCATAACATCAGGATCCGAGGTATCACCCTCATTGAATTCCCACTCGATGTATCCGTCAAGGTGAACTAGGAGGAATCACCCTCACTGGGTCCACACTTGAGGTGTTGTACGACAGCGTCGTTATCGGAAGCGGTGAAGGAGGAATCACCCTCGTGACCACACCGAATAGCTACTCTACAGAGTAACATCAGAAGTGCTACAGAGTTTACACCTCGGCACTCGATAGTAAGCTGCAGTGTCGTACAACTAAGGGGGATGATGTGCGGTGTCGGGTCCTGGTCTTCAATCCCATTGATCGGGTCTTCTGACGATCCAGCGCGGCAGTCGGGATAAGTGGGGTCACTGGTAGGTCTCTACCCAGCCTAGACTAAACAGTTTAGGATATGTAGTAATTATCAACAGCAGGTTACAATGAACAGGCTATGCATCAGAATAGGTAAGCAGCAGCAGCGCACAGCGCATTCTAATGCAAGCATGGGAAATTAGAATGGGTGATATCGGTATGCTCAAGGAGGGGCTTGCCTGGTTGCTCGGCGGCAAGGGCAAGGTTGTCAATGCTGTCTTCGGTCTCCGGAGCTGCGTCGGGATCTATCGAGAGAGAAGAGGGGGAGGAAACAGTAAAATTATAGCAAACATGAGCATGACAAATACGATACACGGTGCTAGGTAGTCTAACGCAGTATCACACGTAACAGACGGAGCGGGAGAATATCTGACGATATTTCCCGGGTCTTTGGAATTATCGGACGAGGATAGAGGGGAACTTTTGCAAGTTCGGATAGTTAGGGACGCGTGACGGCAACGGACCGCGTATTCAGATTCGTCTCGTCGTTCTGAGCAACTTTCATGTACAAAGTATTTCATCTGAGCTACGGATTATTTTATATGATTTCTAAAGTTTTTATTAATTTCTGGAATTTAATTAATTATTTAAATTAACATTATCCGAAACAGTGTCTTGCTGACGTCAGCATGACCGTCAGCATGACTCAGGACCATGGGTCCCACCTGTCATAGGCTGTTAGGTTAATTAGTGATTAACTAATTAATTTACTGTTTAATTAACACTAACTACTTAATTAGATTAACCTAATCAGGATTAATTAACTTAATTAATTAACTAATTAATTATTATTTTATTTATTTAATTATTTTTTTATTTATTATTATTACATTTTCTTTTAATTCGTTTTTAGGGGCTGGGCCCCATCTGTCATTGCCTCAGGGGGGGGGGGCAGGGCCCACCGGTCAGTGGCACGCGGACATGTCCGGGTTGTGCCCTTTTGGGCACCGGACATGTCCGGTCGCATACGGGCGCACGGGTGCGGCCAGCGGGTGAGGCGGAGACGGCGCGGCGTGAGCGGGGCCGCGCGCGGGCGGGAGGCGAGCGCGGCGGGGCAGGGGGCGGCCGGGCGCGGTGGAGCCGGGGCAGCAGAGCTGCCGCGCGCTGCAGCAGCGGGCGTGGGCAGAGGCGACGAGCGGGCTGGCCTGGGCGTGGTCGCGCGCGAGCCCGGGCGCGCGGTGGGCGCGGCGCGCCGGTGACCAGCGCAAGGGGAGGCGAGCAGAGGCGGCGGCAGAGCGCGGCGACGGCGTGAGCGGCAGCGCGGGCGCCTGTGCATGCGCGAGCAGGGCGCGGGCGAGCGCGCACCCGGTAGGCAGGGACGGCGGGCGGAGCGCGACGGGCGATGCGGGCGCGCCGGGGCGCGGGGTGGGTGGCGCGCACAAGGAGGGAGGCCGAGGCCGAGGCCTCACCGGCGTTGTAGGGCACGGGCAGCGGGGCTCGGGGACGACGGCGTCGGGCAGCGGCGACGGGTGCGAGCGCTCGCTGAGGGCATTCGGGAAGAGACGGGAGGGCGAGGTCCCGGCGACGGCGTCCGAGCGCGGCAGGCGGAAGCGACGCGAGCAGCGGCGGGAGCGCGGCGACGGGCGACGGGATCGGGGCGCCTCTGCCCCGGTCCGATCCAGGGGAGGGGGGTCGAGGGGAGGAGGCGGTAGGAGAGGCGACAGGCGAGGCAGATCGGCCGGGGAGGCGGTCGGGGACGGCCGGCCGGCGACGGGCGACGGGGGTCGATCCCGATCCAGAATTTCTGGATCGGGGGGGGGGGGATGACGAGGGGGTGGGGTAGCGGCTAGGGTTTTTTCGGGTGGGGTGGAGATATGGGAGGGGAGTGGGCGCCGGCTGGGCCGGCCTGGCTAGCCCAGTGGCCAGCTGGGCCGAGGCCCAGCAGGGGGGGGGGGGGGGGCTTTATTTTCTTTTGTTCTTTTTCTGTTTTTTCTTTATTCTTTTTTCTGTTTTGTCTTTTTTTTTAGTCCAAAAGACTTTGTAAATCTGAACTTGCTCCATTATTTACAGTGTATTATCTGTCACTGCTAGAAATTGGTTTGGGGTCCATATCTTTTTGTTTGGATTTTATTTAAATTGAAAAAGGATTGAATAGTGCTATGTTGCTGCTGTTTCTAGTTGTTCGAGTCCTTTTACAATTCCAACTAATGTTGCAATCATTTTTATAAATGCTATGGGAATATTTGCAACATGAGGCACATTTTAGTTTTCCAGTTTGAACAACTTTTATTTTCCACTTTCATTTAAATTTGGATTTTGAGTTAGAAGCTGAAATGCATTATGATGCAAATGATGATCAGACACTCTTAATCATGCTGACGTGGCATAATCAAAATGGGATTACTGTAGTTAACCACTGGGGGTGTTACAATGAAGTAGACCGATCCTTTTTCAGTTGCCCTCATTGGAGAGAATTTGCCTAAGCCTATGCATTTGAAGCTAGGAACAGGGTCTGCATGTATCTGAGGAACCTGATCCTAAGATCATGGCGGACTACCACATACCCGACTCACCATAGTTCTCAGTGCTGAAGAATTTGTAGTCATGCTTCTATTTGGAATTGAACATGCATGTGTTTGCAATTGTTAGTACGACGCGTTGAACATGTTATGTGGTACTGGTGTTACTATTGAAGTGTTAAACTTAAGAAAAGTTGTCTAGAGATGATATAATCTACTGTTAAACTAAAAAATGCTGGCATGGTAGCCAAAATGCTCATTTCGCTGCCATGGCAGCATTTTTGGCTAATTTTTGCTGCCGTGACATTAATTTAACTACGTAATGCAATGCATATGCATGTATTCATATCATGTATAAAACGTTGCCGTGGCAGCAAAAATGCTGCCACAACAGCGTTTTTTCTGTGGCATGAGAAGGTTGCCAGTGGCGGTCGTCCACACGGGCTCGCCATTGGCAGGCCAATAGCCTGTGGTGGGTGCAAAATGCCCCCCGCCAGTGGTACCCATATTTCCAGTGGCAAGCAGCATGCCCGCCACTAGTACGCCTTTTGCGCCAGCCCCTGGTAGCCTGTTTTGCAGTAGTGCAACCTCCATCAATGAGTAGTAGGATAGCGCTAACTATCCAAACCTCGGGATACATCTTTGAGCCAACCCTTTTATGCACCTCACTAACTCAACTCCTTACTTTCGTACTTACACTTTCATACTCTTTGATAGATTGCAAGTGTAGGAGTTCTTAAAACTTGCCAATTCTAAAACTTGAGTAAATATTTTTGATATGACTATTCACCCCCTATCCATTAACCTCGATCCACACACTTTTCAGATCTTAAAAAAAATGTTACAAAAATAGAAGTTGTTTGTCTCATCAATTTGAATAGAATTGTTTTTTCAACATTTAAACCTGATGTAATATGTAAATCTTGAGCTAGATTACTAAATTTTAGGTACATTGGTTGAAATTCTATACATGTTTGCCCATTCATCTTTGATCTCCAAACCTAAGTCGAGTCCATTGAAATATTATCACATCCACAAATGGAAATATTTCAAATTTCTACACATAATTCAAACTAGATCAAAATTTATCAAACCTAGACATTTCACATGTATTTAAACCTAGTTTGAAATCCACTTGGTGGATTTGAAAACAATAATATGTATCTCAAATGCTCCAAAGGTTTTCTAGATGGATCGTATTACATTATATTGTTCATGTAAAATTTGGGAATTGTTTGAGAAACATTTGCTATTATTTAGGTATTAAATGAATTTCTAGCTATTTAGTAGATATAATTAAAATTTGAACTATATACATCTAAAAAAGGCCTCTAAATGGAAACAAAATTCATATTTAAGTACTTATGTAACTTTTTAGCTCCCATCCAGAAAATATAAAAAAATTCAAACGTTTGCTTAGGAAAATTTGAACTTTACTAGCATCTTATTGGTTTTTCATTTTTTATAAATTCTAAATGTGCTCTAAAAAATATGAAAATTGGCCCGGGGTCATGTTATGACCTCGTGAGACCGTGTTTAAAATTTTAGATAGTTTCACAAAACCTGAACTTTACATAGCTTTCAAACTCAAGCATCTCCCAGGAAGCATCATAACATTCAAAGGCAAAGCGTGACGTTTGAAATCCATGAAACATTTTCTTCATCATTTGCACTTGAGATTTGTACTACAACTTGATTTGACGCTATTATACACTACTGCACCTTCATGTTCCATTCTTTTGTGCAATAATTAGTATTTTCTTTTTTTGACATGCATACTACTACATTATATTGTTCATGTAAAATTTGGGAACTTTTGCAGAGACATTTGCTATTATTTTGGTATTAAATGAATTTTTAGGAATTTACTAGATATAGTTCAAATTTGAACTATATATATCTAAAAAAAGGCCTCTAAATGGTATAAAAAATCATATTCAAGTACTTATGTAAATTTTTAGCTCCTATCCAGAATATATATATAAATTTCAAATATTTTCTTGGGAAAATTCAAACTTTTACATGCACCTTATTGGTTTTTCACTTTTTATAAATTCTAAATGTTGTAAAAAAATGAAATTTGACATGGGGTCATGTTATGACCTCATGAGATTGTCTTTAAAATTTTAGGCAGTTTAACAAAATTTCAGACAACTCTTTGAAAAATAAATAATAATAATAATAATAATAATAATAATACTAGAAATTCCAAGAAACTTCGAAAATTATGAAACTTGTTATGTTGCCTAGATCTATTCATTTGGACATAGAGATAAAAATTTATTGATGTTTGTTGATGAAGTGTTTTTGGGCTTAAATACCAATGATGGGATCAATAGACACGCCCGTTAGTGATGTCCCACAAGTATAGGGGATCAATCGTACTCCTTTCGATAAGTAATAGTGTCAAACCAAACGAGGAGCAAAAGGAAATGACAAGCAGTTTTCAGCAAGGTATTCTCTGTAAGCACTGAAATTATCGGTAACAGATAGTTTGGTAGCAAAGTAATTTATAACAAGTAACAAGTAACAAGAGTAACAATAGGTGCAGTAAGATAGCCCAATCCTTCTTATGGCAAAGGACAAGACGAAACGATCTCTTATAATAAGCAAAGCGTTCTCAAGGACACATGGGAATTTCATCTAGTCACTTTCATCATGTTTGTTTGATTCGCGTTCGCTACTTTGATAATTTGATATCTAGGTGGACCGGTGCTTGGGTGATGTTCTTACTTGAAGAAGCCTCCCACTTATGATTACCCCCTCTCGCAAGCATCCGCAATTATGAAAGAAGAATTAAGATAAATCTAACCATAGCATGAAACATATGGATCAAAATCAGCCCCTTACGGAATAGTGCACATACTAGGGTTTAAGCTTCTGTCACTCTAGCAACCCATCATCTAATTACTACTCCAGAATGCCTTCCCTTAGGCCCAAAGATGGTGAAGTGTCATGTAGTCGATGTTCACATGACACCACTAAGAGAAGCAACAACATACATATATTCAAAATATCGAACGAATACCAAATTCACATGATTACTTATAACTAAACTTCTCCTATGTCCTCAAGAACAAAAGTAACTACTCACAAACCATATTCGTGTTCAAGATCAGAGGGGTATTTAATATCATTAAGGATATGAACATATGATCTTCCACCAAATAAACCAACAAGCATCAACTACAAGATGTAATCAGCTACTAGCAACCCACAGGTACCACTCTGAGGTTTTGAGACAAAGATTGAATACAAGAGATGAACTAGGGTTTGAGATGAGATGGTGCTGGTGAAGATGTTGATGAAGATTGGTGCTCCCACGATGAGAGGATCGTTGGTGATGTCGATGGATTCGATTTCCTCCTCCCGGAGAAAAGTTTCCCCGGCGGAATCGCTCCGCCGGAGAGCTAAAGTGCTCCTGCTAAGGTTCCACCTCGAGACGGCGGCGCTTCGTCCCGAAACCTTTCTCTTGATTTTTTCTAGGTCAAAACCCTTCATATAGGAGAAAATGGGCCCTGGGGGCCTGCCACAGGCGCCACAAGCTCGGGGGGCGCGCCCCCCAGGCTTGTCGCTGCCTGGTGGGTCCCCTGACATTATTTCTTTCACCAATATTTTTTATATATTCCAAAACAATTCTCTGTAAATTTTCAGATCATTTGAAGCTTCAGAGTATTTCCACCTCTTCTGTAGCCTTTTCCGGTCCAGAATTCCACCTGTCGGCAATCTCCCTCTTCATGTGAAACTTGCAAAATAAGAGAGAAAAGGCATAAGAATTGTATCATAAAGTGAAATAACAATCCAGAACATACTAAATAATGGTAGGAAAACATGATGCAAAATGGATGTATCAACTCCCCCAAGCTTAGATCTCGCTTGTCCTCAAGCTAAAGCTGAAATCGATAATCATGACCACATGTTTAGAGAGGCATCGATAAAAATAAAATACGAACATGAAAGCATCATGATCATTATTATAACAGCAATATATCGTCATAAAACTTCTCATGAACAAGTAACAATTCGTTCACAAGATAAAGTATGAACCATAAACATCATTGAAAACTAACAAACTATGATCTCGGTCATCGAAACAATTGCAATCTATCATATTATCAGAAAGAGTCTATGTAAGAGCTTTTTTTAGCAAGTTCACATACTCAACTCTCATTTAGTCTTCTATGATTGCACACACTCATGGCATATTTATGGAGCAAAAGTTTCAGTCAGACACATAGAAAGATAGGGGCATATATTTCCGCCACCCAACTCATTTACCCCAAGGGTAAAGTGAACAATAATAACTCATGATCACCTACATCCAGCTGGATATATGTGCCTAGATCTTTCCCCAACACATGATGCTTGCAAATAGAGAAAATAAAAATGGAATAGAGAGGAATAGTATTGACTCATGATTCTTGCATGAAAGTAAATACATAAAGTAAAAGATAGGCCCTTCGCAGAGGGAAGCAGAGGTTGTCATGCACTTTTTATTTTTGGATGTGCTAGCTCTTAATGCAAAGGAATGCCACTTTATATTTCCCCTTGTGATAGCAACCTTTATTATGCAGTCTGTTGCTTTTATTTCTTCACCATCACAAGTTCGTACAAAGCTTATTTTCCCTTATAATAAAAGATCATACATATTTAGGAGCAATTTTTATTGCTGTTGCACCGATGACAACTTACTTGAAGGATCTTACTCAATCCATAGGTAGATATAGTGGACTCACATGACATGAAACTGGGTTTAAGGGTTTTTGGATGCACAAGTAGTATCTCTACTTAGTACTAATTTTTGGCTAGCAAAAGATATTGAGCAAGAACCACATGTTAGAGGATCCATGACAATATAACTTCAATGTGAATATAAGCAATCATAATTCATTATGTTGTCTTCCTTGTCCATGTCAACTAATGACATAAAATATTTAAGTGGGGGCTCACAATCATAAAAAATGTCCAAGATAGTATATTTATATGTGAGACCTCTCTTCCTTTATTACTTTTTCATGAATTGCAACAATGACCATTGCTACGTGATACATCTCCAACGTATCTATAATTTACGAATTATTCATGCCATGTTTACAATAATTTTATATGGTTTTGGTATGATTTGATTAGAACTAACCCAGACTGACATTGTTTTCAACAGAACTACCGTGGTGTTGTTTTTTGTGCAGACATAAAAGTTCTCGGAATGGGCCCAAAATTTACGGTGCTTTTTTATGGACCAAAAGAGACCCACGGAGCACCGGAGCTGGACCAGGAAGTGGCCGAGGGCTCCACAAGCCGAGCTTGTGAGACCCTCATGCACCCACTGACATGATTCCAACACCAAATATTCCTATAAATACCCAAAACCCCAGAATTAAACCTAGAACTTCCACGCCGCCGCCGCAAGCCTCTGTATGGAAGAAATCTCATCCGGAGCCCTGTTTCTGCAATATGCCGGAAGGGGAAATCATCACCGAAGGCCATCTTCATCATCCCGGCGGTCTCCATGATGACGAAGGAGTAGTTCACCCTTGGGGCTGACGGTATGTACTAGTAGCTATGTGTATGATCTCTCTCTCTCTCTCTCTCTCTCGTGTTCTTGATTTGGCACGATCTTGATGTACCGCGAGCTTTGTTAATATAGTTGGATCATATGGTGTTTCTTCCCTCTCTATCTTCTTGTCATGAATTGAGTCTTTCCCTTTGACGTTTCATTATTATCGGATTGAATATCTTTGGATTTGAGAATACTTGATGTATGTCTTGCATGGGATACCCGTGGTGACAATGGGGTACTCTATTGAGTCACTTGATGTAGGTTTTGGTAATCAACTCATGGATTCCTGTGACCTTGGGGTGTCTAGGCATATGGGTTGGTACACGTTTTCATCTTCCTTTCTCCGATAGAAACTTTGCGGTACTCTTTGAAGTTCTTTGTGTGGATTGAATATTATGAATCTGATGTTGTTTGATGCATATCGAATAATCAACTCACGGATACTTGTGGTGACATTGGGGTATCTAGGTGACATTAGAGTTGGTTGATGCGTATCATATGGTGTTATTATAGTACAAACTCTAGGGCTGTTCGTGACACTTATAGGGATGGCTCAATAGATTGATCGGAAATGATAACTTTGAGGTGGTTTCGCACCCTACAATAATTTCATCTTATGTTCTCCACTAATAGGAACTTTGGAGTGATTCTTTCTCGCACGTTGAGGGACTCTTATATGATCCAACTATGTTAGCACTTTTGAGAGATTGCACTAGTGAAAGTATGAACCCTGGGCCTTGTTTTGAAGCATTGCAATACCGTTTGTGCTCACTTTTATCACTTGCTACCTTGCTGTTTTTAATATTTCAGATTACAAAAACCTATATCTTCTATCCATACTACACTTGTATCATCATCTCTTCGCCGAACTAGTGCTCCTATACAATTTGCCATTGTATTGTGTGTGTTGGGGACACAAGAGATTTCTCGTATTTGATTGCAGGGTTGTTTGAGAGAGACCATCTTCATCCTACGCCTCCCATGGATTGATAAACCTTAGGTCATCCACTCGAGGGAAATTTGCTACTGTCTTACAAAACTCTGCGCTTGGAGGCCCAACAGAGTCTACAAGAGAAAAAGTTGCGTAGTAGACATCCAGCTCTTTTCTGGCGCCGTTGCCAGGGAGGTGAGTGTTTGAAGGTATATCTTTAGATCTTGCAATTGAATCTTTTAGTTTCTTGCTTTATCACTAGTTTGGTTTATAAAAAGAAAACTACAAAAAAAATGGAATTGAGATTGCCTCACATGCTTTATCTTTATTATGTGTTTCTTGAAAATGATGAATCGGAAAATTGTGCCAAAGTGTTAGAAGAAGAATTCAATAAAATGTTTGGCATAAAATCTTTGAATGATAAGCTTGATTGCAATGATGTTAGTGTGCATGCTATGAATATCCATAATGCTAATGAAGATTGCACTAGTCATGATCAAAAGGTTTCTTATAAGCATGTCAATTTTTCTGGAGTGAGTAAAATTTGTGAGATATGCCTTATAGGGATGATAGATTTTGTAAGAAGCACAAACATGATAAAACCAATTGGTTCCTTAAAGTGATAGATAAATTTGCTACGAAGTTATGCTCTCTTCATCCTATTACTTGTGAACTTTGCAATAAGGTTGGTCATCTTAATTTTCAATGCATACCATTTCATGATCAAATCGTGTTCAAATATTGCAATAACTTGATCACCCATAAACTTTATAATGAACTTTGTCTATTTTTAGGGTGTGAAGAATTGTCACATAAAAATAGTTGGTTTGAAGCATTCATATTCACGGACCATACTGAACATAATCTACAGGAAATCTATATGTATTGTGTGGTAAATTGCAATGAGAATGCTTATATAGCCAATTATAGAAAGATGGGAAAACCAATAGAATATAAAAGAAATACTAATGGAAGGGTAAAGATTTCCACTTTCCCTCGTATTTTCTCTCATGATGAAACAGGTAATGAGGAGGAGCTTCCTATCCAACCAATCTCTTCAATAAGGAGTTCGGAAAAATTAAATAAACCCACACATAATGTGGTGAAGAAGAAGAATAAGAAAAGAAGGAAAAAGTAAAGGTAAAAAGGTATCTCTCCCAAATAATGTTGCTCCTATTATGTTGTGCCCCATGAGCATGAACCAAAAATAATTGTGGAGGATGATACACTTGATGATGATTTTGTTATGGCTATTACTTGTTGTGACAATTATGAGTGGGAAGATAATGATACTTCTTATAATCTTGAAAATCTTTATGACACCAACTTGGATGAATATGATAATAATTGTTATACTATTGGTGCTATTCATACTATCGATGATAAGAGTGATTATGCTAATGATATGCAAACTCATAAGCTTGGGGATGCTATGTTTGATTGGGATGACATGTTTGAGAATTTATTTGGTGCAAATAATGTTTATCCTATGCTTGGGGATGCTATGCTTCATGAGGATGATCTTTTTATTCCCCCTACTTTTGACGAGCATGCCTCCTATCTATGATGATTGCAATAATAATGAAAGTTGGTTTGGAAGAGTGTCAACTTTAGGTAATAATTATCCAAATATTTTGGTGGGTGTTCAAACTTATTATAATGATAAAAGTGGATTTGGAGAGGTCATGACTTTATTTAATGATGATTCCACTATTCCGGAAGAGGTTTCAATTGATGATGAGAACAAAGTTGCTACTTATGATGATTATTGTGATGATACTTATGTTCTGAAAAGTAGCGATGATTATTATTATTATAAAACTTGTCATAATTATGAATACCCTTTTACTAAACATTACTCTTTTAATGTGGAAACAATCTATAGTATTCAAGTTTCATATGATACTCCCACTATTATGAATGAGAATAAAATTGCTTATGTTGAGAGTAATAAAAATTCTATGCTTGTAGATCATGAGAAGAATGCTATATGTGATAGTTATATTGTATAATTCATGATTCTACTAAAAAAATTTATGAGAGAGGAACGTATGCTTTTACATATCTCAATAATATCAAGTTTCCTCTCTATGTGTCGAAAGTTTCGAAGTTATGCTTGTTTTGCCTTCCTATGCAAGTTGATTCTTGTTCCCATGAATTGTTTGCTCACAAAATCCCTATGCATAGGAAGTGGGTTAGGCTTAAATGTGCTAGTTATATTTTTCATGATGCTCTCATTATGTTTCAATTCTTTACTTTTATGTGAGCATCATTGAAATCATCATGCCTAGCTAAAAAGGCACTAAAGAAAAGTGCTTGTTGGGAGAGAACCCAATACTTCTACCTACTGTTTTTATGTTTTTACATGATTAATCAACTTTAGTATTCATGTTTTATACCTTTTGTTTCAATAAAGTGCCAAGTAAAGCCTTTGGGATAGTGTGGATGATAGTTGACTTGATTTTGTGCAAAAACAGAAACTTTTGCGTCCAGTGCAGAAATTCCTATAATTTACTGGACCGTCAAAAACTTCTAATTTCTTTACACATGATTGATATACAAATTGCCTACGTTGTCCTAATTTGTCAGATCTGTGCAGTTGGAGAAGTATGGTGTTTGTTCAGATCATTACAGACTGTTCTGTTTTTGACAGATTCTGTTTTCAATGCATAGTTTGCTTGTTTTATAGTTACTATGGCTTATATTGGTTAATATAAATTTTAGGAATGATAGAATACAGTAGGAATTATGTGAGAACAATTATGAATCTTGTCTTGACAGTACCAAAGTGAATGATTTATCCATTATCATACTAACCCATCTCACGAATTTCCGTTAAGTTTTGTGTGATTGAAGTTTTCAAGTTTTGGGTGAGATATCGATATGAGGAGAATAAGGAGTGGAAAGACCCTAAGCTTGGGGATGCCCAAGGAACCCCAAGGCAATATTCAAGGAATACCCAAGCAACTAAGCTTGGGGATGCCCCGGAAGGCATCCCCTCTTTCGTCTTCAACATTATCGGTAACCTTACTTGAAGCTATATTTTTATTCGTCACATGATATGTGTTTTTCTTGGAGAGTCATTTTCCTTTGTTGAGATTTTCTTGCGGTTATTAATAAGCATGTTGGTATATTTTATTTCAATAAAAGTGACAAGTATAGTCTTTACCATGCTCAATTTGCAAGTCTATATGCTGCTGTTTGAAAACAGAAAGTTTGCTGTATTGTCTTGAATATTGCTGAATAGTCAAAACATGATAAAATCTTGAAATTTTTACATAGTAAGCTATGATGAATTTTCTAGAGTGTGGTAAATTTTCAGAATTTTGGGAGTTAAGTATGAATTTTGCGTCATCCTTTACAGACTATTCTGTTTAGACAGATTACTGTTATATTTGCATTGCTTGCATATGTTCTTTCTTTAATGGTTCTATTTGAGGATAGAGTATTAAATATGCAGAGGCATTTAGTATGCAATGTTTAATTATAATTTTAGTAATTTTTTACAGTAGAGAATGATAAGGTTTTGCGTTGATTTATACTAACTTATCTCACGAGTTCTTGTTGAGTTTTGTGTGGATGAAGTTTTTAAGGATTAGGGAAACCGTGATATGAGAGGAATTAAGGAGACACAAGAGCTCAAGCTTGGGGATGCCCAAGGCATCCCAAGTTAATATTACAAGAAGTCTCAAGCATTTAAGCTTGGGGATGCCCCGGTAGGCATCCCACCTTTCTTCATCAACAACTATCGGTTAGTCTCGGTTGAGCCTAACTTTTTTCTTCTTCACACAATGTGTGCTATCCTTGGTGTGTCCTTTTATTTTCATTTTGCTTTTTGTTTTAATAAAATACTTGGATCTGAAATCTTTCTTTGGAGAGTGTTCACATAGCTACTTAATTGTTGGACTACTCGTTGATCTTCACTTATATCTTTTTGGAGTAGTTTGTCATTTACTCTTGTGCTTCACTAATATTCTATGAGTACTTTGTTGAATGAATTGAATATCATAAAGTTGAAATTATATGTGCTTAATATGCTTGTCTCATGCTTAGAAATATTTCACATTTGGTTTAGAAAGTAAAATCTATTGAAGTTCGACAATCACAATATTGGTCATACAAGCAATTCATGAAAGATAGCATATGGAAGAGAAATTTCACATACAAATATATTATCTTGGACATCTTTCATGATTATGAATACCCATTAATTATTTCATAACTTGAGCAAATTAGTTGAAGTTGGACAAGGAAGACAACGTAATGAGTTATGGTTGGGTATATTTGTATATAAGTTATATTGGTATGGATCCTCCAACATGTGGTGCTTGTTTAGAATCTTTTGCTAGCCAAAATTTCTGTGCTAAGCGGGAATACTGCTTGTGCATACAAAAATCCTTGAGCCAAGTTTCTTCCATGAGAGTCCACCATACCTACCTATATGCGGTACTACTCTGCCGTTCCAAGTAAATTTGCATGTGCCACCTCTAATCATTCAAATAAGCATCAATTTTGTGTGCCCGTACCGCTCATGGAGCGGCAGGGGGTGGTCAGTATCTTCCATGCTAAGAGGGTTATTCTCACGATGAGTGTTTATTCACTTGTCATTGCACGAGAGACGCTGGTAATCGGGATGCCCAGTCCCTCGAAAAAAATATATAATGAAACAAACTCCCCCGAAAAGTTGATTGTATGGAGGGCACCCGAGGATTCTGCTAGCCATGGCTTGTGTTTGAATGGTTTAGGGGGAGTAAACTTTACCATTCCCCTTGGGAACCACGTATAATGTGTTTAGCATGGAAGATATTGAGAACTCTCGATCGTGACGTTGACAGGAAAGGCATGCCTCTCAAAATGTATTCATCTCTGTTTTAGGCAATGATCTCTGGCACCTCTGCAAATCCCTGCTTCCCGCTGTGAAGGGACATTCTATTTACTTTTATGCTATTTACTTTCATGTTATTTATTTTTGTTGAGTCAACTTCTTATTCCAACCTATTTTCTAGTTGGCAAGCGTTATGTGGTGGGGAAATATCCAGACACATATATCCATTCAAATATATTTGATCATGATTTATTATTGTTGACAATTATCTCTATGATAAATAAGTTGGGAGGCGAAACATTAAATCACCTATCTTTCTCTGTGTTCGATGGATGCTATTTTCTCTAAAAATATGCTTTGAGTATTAGCAATCATAGAAGACTATAAGATAATTGAGTATGTGGAGCTCTTACTTAGACTTTGTTGAAAATAATATGCATTGACATTGTTTGGTGACTATGAACATAGGTTGTTAAGATTCAGGAGAATGCAATGTTTGAACCATCACATGTGGATTGATTGCTACTTTATCATGATGAGTTTTATGAGGAAGAGTTGCTGTTAAGATGCTAGGAAAAGTGATTGGAATTATCATTGATCAAACTTATGCACTATGCTAGCATTCGCACTTCATAAATTATTTCTTTTATCATTTACCTACTCAAGGACGAGCAGGAATTAAGCTTGGGGATGCTGATACGTCTCCAACGTATCTATAATTTATGAAGTATTCATGCCATGTTTACAACAATTTTATATGGTTTCAGTATGATTTGATTAGAACTAACCCGAACAGACACTGTTTTCAGCAGAACTACCGTGGTGTTTTTTTTGTGCAGAAATAAAAGTTCTCGGAATGAACCCAAAATTTACGGTGATTTTTATGGACCAAAAGAGACCCACAGAGCACCGGAGCTGGACCAGGAAGTGGCCGAGGGCGCCACAAGCCTGGGGGTCACCCCCCTAGTGTGCGCCTCCTGAGCTTGTGGGACCCTCGGGCACCCCCCATGGAGTTCTCGGAAGGAGTAGTTCACCCTCGGTGCTAAGGGTATGTACCAGTAGCTGTGTTTGATCTCTCTCTCTCTCATGTTCTTCATTTGGCACGATCTTGATATACCGTGAGCTTTGTTAATATAGTTGGATCATATGGTGTTTCTTACCTCTCTATCTTCTTGTGATGGATTGAGTCTTTCCCTTTGAGGTATCATTGTTATCGGATTGAATATCTTTGGATTTGAGAACACTTGATGTATGTCTTGCATGGGATACCCATGGTGACAGTGGGGTATTCTATTGAGTCACTTGATGTATGTTTTGGTAATCAACTCGCGGATTCCCGTGACCTTGGGGAGTCTAGGCATATGGGTTGGTACACGTTTTCATCTTCCTTTCTCCGATAGAAACTTTGGGGTACTCTTTGAAGTTCTTTGTGTGGATTGAATATTATGAATCGAAAGTTGTTTGATGCATATTGAATAATCAACTCACGGATACTTGTGGTGACATTGGAGTATCTAGGTGACATTAGAGTTGGTTGATGCGTATCATATGGTGTTATTTTAGTACGAACTCTAGGGCTGTTCGTGACACTTATAGGGATGGCTCAATAGATTGATCGAAAAGGATAACTTTGAGGTGGTTTTGTACCCTACGATTCTTTATCGCGCGTTGAGGGACTGTTATATGATCCAATTATTTTAGCACTGTTGAGAGATTGCACTAGTGAAAGTATGAATCCTGGGCCTTGTTTTCAAGCATTGCAATACCGTTTGTGCTCACTTTTATCACTTGCTATGTAACACCCCAAAATTCTAAATTTTGGAATGTTATATTAATTAAATAAATATGATTGTATGCTTGATTATTTGTTTGAAAGTGAGTGGAATTTGAAAAAAAATATTAAATGAGAGGGAATAAAAGGACTTTCCCAAAAAAAATTCCATTTTGAATCAATTCTAATTTTAAGTTTGCATCTTGTCAAATATTCTCTGATACAAAAAAACATGAGAGGAGGAATATGACACTCCAAAAAAATCAGCGACAATGTTTGACAATTTATTTGAAACTCAAATTCCCTTTCATTTTGGAGTTATTGCAAAAAAAAAAAATTAAAAATTTATTTTATTGGGCCATGAAAATATGTTCATGTTTTAGGAAATTTTATTCTAAAAAAATTTGGTATGCAATATGCCTATATAAAATATATTTGTTTTATGTTTTTCTTTTTGTGTGATCTTCGCTGAAAAAAAAAAACCGTCCACCCGGCCAGGCCAGCGAGGCCCAGCCATAGACCGGCCCAGCCCAGCGCTAGCGCTAGGGCTAGCGCACGCGCGCACGTACGCTCGGGAGGAACTCCCAGAAGCGTCGCCGCCCCCTCTCTCACGTGCGTCCCTCTCTCCCTTCCCCATTGTCACTGCCAGGCAGGCCCCACCTTTCTTTCTTCTTCCCCACGAACTCAGAACAGAAACATACGTGTACACGTACACGACGCCACTCCGCGTCCAATTTTCGTGGAAACCCTATCCCAAGTCAACCCCAGGCCCAAGAAATATGTCCTATAAATAGCCACGACCTTCCTCGACCGATTCCCTTTGAAACCCCTCGCCAAAACGCACCATATAGCACGCCCTCGCCGTTTGGATCTCGCCGCAGAAGCTGCAGTTCATCGCCGGATTCCTACGCCGGTGAGCTATCCCAAGCCTCCATCTTCTACAGTTCGGCTTATTTCGATCCCTAGATTCGTTTTGACAAGGTCTTGTGATCCCTCTTCATCTACAGCCGCTGCACCAACCTCGTCGTCTTCACCGGAGCACCCGGAGCACCGAGCTTCACCGCTTCGTTCCGTCGCCGTTCGTCATTGCCGACCATCTCCGACTCCACCACCGGACAAGCTACCCTCCATTGCATCCTCTAGACACTCCCGGCGCCGCCCACGACTGCCGGAGCTGCCGCCAGCACCACGCCCGAGAGCCACCAGAACATAGGTTCTTCTCTGTATGCTACAGCCCCTGTTCGTTTCGTTCCAGTTAAAAAAAAACCCGTTTGGTTTAGTAGATTGGTTTGTTTTGGTAGATCGGTTTTCTTCGGTTAGATCGAACCGGTATGCCGGTTTCTTTATTTGTACGTGTGTTAGCGGTTCAGTTATAATACGGCCGAGCGTAGCTTAGTTACAGAACGCACACCCCGTAGGCCCAGTTACAGCCCGCTACGTAGATAGCGCATGATTTTTTTTCGTTTCTGTTTTTAGTTTTGGATTCGGTTTTGTTTTTTTTTATATCTTTAGATCTACAACTCCAACTTTGATGATTATTTTTTCTACGGTTTCACAAAAACCCCATCTATCCAGCGAAACCAACGAAAAATATTTTTTGAACTTTTTAAATTTTGAATTCAAACAGATTTGTTACAAACACTAGATTGCTAATAACTTTTATTTAAAAATAGCTTTTTGAATAATTCTTTTTGCTAGTGATCACTTGATCTTTTGTATAAATAGTAGGATTTTGAAAATTAGTTTTTGTTTATTTTAAATTAGGGTTTTAGCAAAAGCACTACTGTTTTAGTTCTAGTTTTGTTTTAGTCTTTTACTTATAGTTTTAATTGTTTTTAATTTATTTATTTCTGTCACTTTTCACAAATTTAGTTTGTTTCTGTTGATAACAAAATAAATTTATTTTTAATTTAGAAATTTATTTTTTAGTTTTGAAGTAAAACTTGTATAGGTCATAGTTAGAGTTTACAAAAGCTTTTTATGTGTTTCTTTTTGCTATTAAAAGTTTATGAAAAATACTTTCTGTATTTTAAAAAATTTATTTATTTTCTGTTAACTATTTTGTTTAAAAAATTTATTTGCTGTTAAGTTTTTGTATAGGGCAAAAGCTATTTCATAGTTATGAAGTCATAGAGTTTTCTTTAGTGTTTCTTTATAGTTTTCCTTGGAGTTCTTCTTTGACTTTTATTTTGGTTTTTATTATTGATTTTATTTATTGATTTTATTTGATGAATTGCATTTTGATCTCTTTAATGATTCCTAGAAATTGCTTGCTAGAATGATTGCTTATGTGAATGCTATGTTTGGTTATATAGATTTTCTCGGAGTGACGAATAGTTCCATCAAGTTTTCCGAGAGCGTTAATATCTTCATCACCTTACCAGGCAAGTTCACTTTGACCATGCTTTTCATACCTATGTTTTGTTTGCATTTTGTGTCATCTTTGCAACAACCCCTCCAGTAGTGATGTTGAATCCTTGTAGTTGAGTAGTATGCATCAGGTAGGAACCCATCACCCTGTTACCAAGCCCGGGACGTTATTTATTTTAATGCTACGCTATAGTATACGGGTTTGTATGTGTGCTCGGGAGTGGTGTGAGAATGGAGGACTCTACATCAATGATGACAACTTCATGATGGCATTTGCAAGGACTGCATCTTCAAGACCTCAAGACTTTAAGACTCGAGACAAGAATTCAATACACACTACTGGGTGAAGAATGGTTTAGATGGGCACCCTGGAGCAACCAGTGGATGATCCGGGATTCATGGAGAAGCGCCATGACATCTTGCGGAAAGCTTCACCCAGACTCAAAGAGACGGAAGAATACTTCATGCCCGGAAGCTTACCTGTGCAACCGCAAGTCATTATGTGCTCTGGCTTGGTTGACCTTATTTGTGACTCTGGCTGGGACGGTGCTAGCAGATGTAGAACTACGGTAGGATTGGATGAGCACCGTACAGTGGTCAGTGGAACTCTTCGGAAGACCATGTTTCGGTCGTCTTGTTCTCATACACCCTGAAGTGCGAGAACGTAAAAAGAGGGATCGAATATTGCGGGTAAAGTGTACAAACCTCTGCAAAGGGTTAAAACCTAATCGATTAGCCGTGTCCCCGGTTACGGACAATTTGAGCCTCTGGACTTGGATCTATTTCGGAACTCTCAACACTGGACTGATAACTTAATTGAGGGCAACTTATGATGATTTGGGCTATGAGACATCAGTTGGCGGAACCATGTCATCGTAGATAACTCCATAGTAAATACTTTTGATATTCCTTTGATGTAGGGAAAATAAAATCAGCTTTTACGCAAAAACTCATACACAGAGCCACAAAGCCATATTGCATATAGTATAGTTTCATCATCTGTTTTCTTACAATGATATTGCCGGTACATTCAATGTACTGACCTACACGGCTGCAACGTCTCATGTTGCAGATATATTTTCTTCCGATGAGTAAGAGTACGGTACAGGGTTACAGTCTACGCTCAACTTGCCGATGGCGTTGATGGGACTCCACACCCGTTTGTTTGTTTCCGCTGAGAATTAAGGTATATATCAGTTTTACGTTATTTATACATGTGATTGCACTTTGATATATACATTGATGTACTGTGTGTGACAGCATACTGATCCAAGGATGGCACAGATACACAGAGGCTTGATCGTTTATGGTGTAGGAGATATGCCCTAGAGGCAATAATAAATGTTATTATTTATCTCCTTGCTCATAATTATGTTTATGTTCCATGCTATAACTGCTGTGGTTCCCGAGCCCGTATATCCATAAAGGCTCTGGGGAAAACCCATGTGCACGTGTGGAATAATAAACGGTAAAAAGTATTCCTAGTCATGCCTCTAAGACTAGCTCAAGTGTTGCATGATGATTATGTTTTCCCAATCATGGGCATGTCTATGCCAGCAGTTTTGAGGGCACAATGTTAGAAGAACATTTGTGTTGAATCGACCCGATTGATGTTATGCTATGAGATTCATTCGTCACAAGTTAATGGTTGATAACACAGAGATGGTTAACGTTTGCATGATTCCTCAGACCATGAGAGTATCGAGTTTCTTCATGCTTGATTCATGAACTTTGGGGTTTGTTAAACGTCATCCGTAACTGGATGGCTATTACGGCGGCTTACGGGTTCATGGGAAAGTATGTTAAGTAACTTGATAGCTCAAGATTGGGATTTGCTCCTCCGACGATGGAGAGATATCTCTGGGCCCTCTCGGTGTTAAGGTATCCATCATCGTCTGGCCAGACACTTTGTGATTTGATCACAGGGATGCCAGAACACGGTAACGAGAAAAGAGAACAATACCGGTAACGAGGTAACTAGCATAGTGGACAAGTTGTTGATCCACGGGAATGCCAACATGTCTCGCCTCGGGTATTTGTAACATATCGCGAAGCAACAGGAATAGCACACGGCAACTGGAGGTTCACTCGAATATTCATTCGTGTGGGTATAGGGGTCAATATGGGTGTCCACGGCTCCGATGTTGATCATTGATCGGAAGGGGTTCCGTGTCATGTCTATACTTCACCGAACCTATAGGGTCACACGCTTAAGGGTCATCTATCTGCTGAATACTAGACAGGGAGTCTGAGAGAAAATCACCGAAAAAGTTTCGGACACCGAAAAGTTTCGGACAGCGGAAAAGTTCCGCAGAGAGAGGTCACCGGATGAGGTCCGGTGAAACTGAAAAGTAGTTTCAGGGGATACCATTAAGTCAAAATGGTTTCGGCACATGCCTGATAATTCTTGGAGGATGCCAGAATCATTCTGGAAACTTCTGGGAATTTTCTGGAAGAAAAACCGGAAATGTTCCGTGGCTGCCGGAACCGCTTCAGATGCTTTTCGCAGATGAAATCACTAAACTGGAATTGTTCCAGAACGCGTTGAAAATTATTTTAGTGGGTACTGGAAATGTTCCAAGCCCACATAAATATTTTCAGTTCGTACGGACGCTGAAAAATGTCGTCGTGAATAGTGAAAGTGCTTTTTGGGAATTTTATGGAAAGCACCTTTTGGGAAATTTCCCAAAAGGCTTCTAGAAGCCTTAGGCACTAAGGAAGCCCCCTTGGGGGGGCCCCCAAGGGATGGCCGGCCATGGAGGGTGGAGCTCCATGGAGCTCCACATGGCACTCCTTTTTGCTTTATTCTTTATGTAAATGACATAAAGTGGGGGTACTTTTGGTATTTGTGAATGCCAACTTTACCTCTTGGTTTTCCTATAAATAGAGGAGAGTGGGCTGCCCACAAATCCATCCCTTCTCACATACAAGTGCCATGCAATGATCTGGCTTCTCTCTCCCTCCCACGAAAAGAGTTTCGTAGAGCCGAAAGGCTGTCTGGGTTCCGGTGGGAACTAGTTCTGGACGGCGAAGCCCTGCCGGATAGATGACACCGTATGTGTGCAACTCTGTAGAGAGGTTGTAGTTTCGATCTTAGTGCCCGAGGGGCTGTTCGAGAGTGCCTCCCGAAGGGCTGTCCAAGTGACGGTTCGAGTTCTGTGAGTCCTCCCGAAGGGCTGTCCGAGTGACCTTTCGAGTTTCGAAGGTCCTCCCGAAGGGCTGTCCGCGACATCGTCCGGGGGACTGTTCGACCGCCTCCCGGAGGGCTGTCCGAAGGGAAGACGAGGGTATACATCCTCGCAGTTGGGAGGTTGTAAATCCTAGCTGCGGGGATCTGCACCGCCGATCGTCATCGACTTTACTTCCGCTGCGCTACGAGTCGGTAACGAAAATGATCAAACCTTGTATGCAGTCTCCATAGTGGTCCTGGGCTGGTGCGTAGGCCGGAAAATTTTCGTTTTCTGCTGCGTTACCCTACAGTGGCATCAAGAGCCGTGCTATGCGTAGATGCAGGTTGCGATCTAGAATACATAGTGATGTATGGGTGTTGTACAATATAATTAGGTAGTAGATGAGTTCTATTACTGAAAATTATTTGTGCGGGTAGCAGATGAAATCTGTTACCCGATATTCTTGTTGCTTCCCTGGAATTTGCATATTTCTGATCTTGATAACAGCATGGTGGAGTTTCAAAGTTCTGGCAATCCGCGATCCTGATTGATCAACGAAGTGCTAACAGTTCATTGAATTCCACCGTAGTTAAAAGGAAAGATGAAATTTCGCAGACAAAAGGGCAATGCAGATATGATCTGCACGGGGGTCATGCGTATGACGAAGTTTAGTATGGGGCTCGAGATTTTATTATCTCGGTTTTCATACACCCTGGAAAGTTAATCTAGCGACTTGAATTATCATACTTGATGATGGACGTTGGTAGCTTCGGTTTGTTTCGAAACCTTAGAAGCCACGAAAAACTAGTTTTTTTTGCATGAACCAATTAGAGGCGTCTAACTTGGTTTTGCAGGAGGGTTTACATGTGCATGTGATGTGGTATAGCAGTGCTCATAATAATTTGATTATGTATGAGATGACTATATAATGTAAATTGATTAACATGACCTGCGTGTCATGATTCGGCATGATGGCTGGAGCCATATGATTGCACTTTAAATGACCTGTGTGTCAACCTTGTGTAATGCATTATTTTATTAGCTATAGAGATAGCAATATTATCTGCTGCATCGACAAGGTGGTGGCAATCTTCGCGAAGGTGATCACCGACGTGAATGCCGAAGACGAAGGAATACAAGACTTCTCCGTCAGAAAGGGCTATACCATATCATGCTATTATGAATTGCCTGAGATGTTTATCCCTTATGTTGCACCCTTCTTGATTGCGCGGTAGTCGCTTTTATTAGGGTGATCTCTCACAAAAATATCAAGTAGTTAATGTTCTCCCAAGTGTAGCACCGTCACGGCACCTAACTTTTCGGGGTATCACATGCTAACATGGGTACGAACGATTAGGGATGTGTGAGGCGGGTGAGTTGAGACCTCGCAGCGAGATCACTTGGTTGTCTTGACGTTTAGGCATGAAAGTCATGAGCTCGGAACACACGCATCGAAAGATGAACAAGAGTCACATAGAGATGTGATTGGCAAGTTTGCCTACCGATTGAGATTTTCGTCATCAGTGATGCTACCATCAATGGAGTTGAATTGAAATGCGGATCTTGAATCACTCACAATCAATTATGAGAGATATTGATTTGAGTGGGAGCGCACTGTAGAATTAATTCTTTTAATTCTCAGTGCAATTAATTTTGAACACTGTCTAAGTGTGATTTGCATAATAGTTGTAGAATAATGGCTCGCATTTCCACCTTCCCTATTAAAATTGAATAGCTGTTAAATATCTGGTTAAAACTTTATGGTTGGTAACGTAATGTGAGGATTATCCTCAAGAGTGCCAAGAAGGATTTTTTCCTATCGCATACTTTGGTATTCTCTCGCTTATGCTATGGATCATGTGACTCTCGTCCTCCGATCCAAAAGCTAGAATTCTGTTTCAGTCAAGTGCAATATGTTTGTTTCCATGAGACCCGAACTTCGAAAGTTTGGATAGTTATGTGATATTCATGGAATCTGAAAATTATTTTCAGAGACAGACAAAGGCTAAAAGATATGAGATATCCAAAGCAATGTTTGTTTGCAAACTATTAGTAAAGGAGTTTACTATGCATTAGACTGATAAGAGAGGGATCCAGAAGAACGCCTGTCATATGATGAAAGGTGAATAAAACAACAACTTAAAGAGAAAGGAAGTGTCCGAAGGGTGTTAGTAAGACTTTCACGCCTAGGAAGTCCGGGGCTAACGCCACTCTTAAGTTCGGTGCTTTTTCTGAGAGTAGGAGAAATACTAAAAGTTAAACTGTTAGAAGTATAATGGCAGAAAGAAAGAAGACTGGAATATCCAGCTCATGTATGAATGTCATACAAGTTTTTGATGTATAGAAGGCTAGTCAAAGATATAGTTCTTGGGAATTATGATTAATTTGTTAATCACTGATTCTTGGGTATTGTGAGTTAATCATAGAGATACCCGCTCGATTGTATTCTGTTGCAACTCGATGTAAGAACTACTATGGCCTGAAAGACTAGCCAGGAATGAGGTTTAGGTATACACAGGGAACATAGTAAATGTTACTATACCTTCCATCGGTGTATTACCGTCTGTATTTATTTTCATAATTCATTTAGAGTTTTACAAACTCTAGCCTTTGCATAAAGTAATCTTGCAAGAAGGTTGTTCATAAGAGAACTTTTTATGTTCGATGTTATGAATAACATAAGGGCCATACTTTCATTGAGATGCATGTTATGAATAATGATAATAATATATTACCTCTGGATTTACTTTCATAATTCATTTTAGAGTTTTACACACTCTAGCCCATTGCACAATGTTTGTTGCAAAAGAGTTGTTCATAAAAGAACAATTGTTGTTCAGTATTATGAATAACATGAAGGGCCATACTTCCATCCAAGATGGGATGTATGTTATGAATATTGATGGTAAAATGATACATCCATAACACTGACGCTAAATGTCGCAAGACTAAAAGAATACCACATAAGTGTGGCACTGCATTTGGTCACATTGGAGAAACCCGCATGAAAGATTCCATTATGATGGATTTTGCAGTCGTTTGATTTTTGAATCATCTGACACTTGCAACTTTCCTTCGAAAAGTGAAGTGACTGAAATACCGTTCACAAGCCATAAGGAACGAGCAAAGAATTTATTGGTGATCATACATTTTGATGTATGTAGTCCGATAAATGTTTTTGCAAGTAGTGGATTTATCTATCTTCAGAAATGACTCAAGTAGATATATGGATATTTACTTGATGAGACGTAAGTCTGAATTTTTTGAATTCATTCAAAAGGTTTTCAAATATGAAGTAGAAGTTATTGTAACAAGAAGATTATGTTTCTACAATTCGATTGCAGAAAAGAATATTTGAGTTACAAGTTTAGCGAATGTCTGATGAGTTGTGAAAGGGGTTTCATAACTTGCACCTCCCGGAACACCACTGCAAGTGGAAAGTCCGTGAAGATGTAATCGAACCATTTATGACATGGTAAGATCAAAGATGACATAATTAAATTTGCCATTATCCCTTTTAAAGTGATGCTTTAGAGACTGCGGCTTTTACACTGAAAAGAGCTCCATTAGGTCTGTTGAAATGACACCATGGTATGGTACGCCCAACCATGTTATATCTTTTCTTAAACATTTGGAATATGGGGCTTGTGTAAAAGGTTACAAACCTATTCCAAATCAGACAAGTGCTACTTTGTAGGTTATCCCAAGTCATTGGGTATTCCTCCCTCACTATACCGAGGCAAATAGGTTTGCCACAAAGAACGGTATGCTTTTTGATGAAATGGTTCTTTTAAAAAGGTGAGTGGGAGAATAATGCAACTCGACGAGATAACCAGTATCTCCGTCATCAGGTCAAAGGAAAGAGACCTTGGAAGTAATTCCAGAGTTTCCTACTATGACTGATACGGAAGTCTCTACAATAAAATGTATGGACTTCGGTCAAACTTGCAGCTGAACCACGTAGGCAAGGCTCGTGCAAACCTCTCAGGTGCGCAAACGAGATATTGTTGTTAGACAACAGTATACCTACGATACACAAGGAAGCGTTGATGGGCCTTGACTCCGGAATTGGCTAAATGCCAATACAATCCGAGATAGTCTCCATATAAATGTTTCAAGATTAAAACCTTGATACACCTTTCGAAAGACTTAGAGTCTAACGAATTTTATGGAACTAAAAACTGATACGGGTAAAAATGTTTTATCCATAAAGCTTGACTTGTTGCAATAACAAGTTCAAGGAGTTGACTACGATGAGGTTGTTTCATCGTAGCGATGCTTAAAATCGGTTCGGGTTGAACTAGCAATTAATACATATTTCAATCATGAGATATGAAACAAAGGATGACAAAAGGATTTCCATCTGATGGAAATGAAACCAAGGACTTGCATGTGTTACAGTCCAAGGTATTTTGTCATTCCAGAGGATGCTAGTAAGTATGCAAACTTCAGAGTTCCAGCAATGGACAGAAGAGAGCAAAATGGAGTTGGAATCTTCGTGTTTTGATGAAATGGTCAAAGGGGTTTGACTTCATCAATGGGTAACGAAGATGCTTATGATTCAAGAAAGTAAGTGGGAGCATAATAAAATTTCTAAAAACGTTGTGTGCTTGACACATTGTTAATTGGAAATAAATTTCTTGACATGAATTAGGACTTCATTTGAAAATAGTTTTTCGATGAAGTGCTCGGGCAAAATAGCCTTTATATTAGGCATGATGATCTATGGAGATAGATTTACCTAATGGGGCTGAGCAAAGATACATATTGACAAGATGCTAAAACCTTTTAGCATTAAAAACGTCAAGGAGTGATTCTTGCCAAAGTCACATGGAAAGAGTTTTTGCAAGACTCGGTGTCCCAAAAACACTGATGAGCAAAATACATGATGGAGATTCCACACACCTTCATGTTTGGATTAATCATGTATTCCATGGTATGTAAAAACAACCAGATATGTCCAATACTCCAAAGTTGTTGCGAGTATAGATACCAAAGTGATCAAAAGTACTGATCATGGGACAACAGTGAAAAAGGGTCATTGAGTACTATAGTAGCACTGATGACATGTTTTCTCGCAAGCGGAGATCATGAAGAGTTCGTTGTAAAAGGTTACATCGATACAGTCTTTATCCATGCTCCAAGCGATTTTCGATTAAAGTTATGGGTTTTGTGCAATACACAATATGGTGGCACGGTAGTTGGAAATTGTTCCAAGCAAGATACTGAGGCGAATTCTATAACAAAGGCTAAGTATGTTGACGCTTTAGAAGCGACAAAGAAGTTGTTGAATCATATAGTTCATTCATGAACTTAGTATGGTTCCAAGAAAGCTTGGTCAATGGGACACTATTGCAGATAGTTGCTCCATAGCTCAGTCTGAGGAATCAGGTTTCGACCAATGATTCACACATATACAAAGCAAGGTGTACACAAAATATGAATTTTGTGAAAGCGTGAAAACGCGAGGATATGCAAAGATACACACGGATCTGAAGTCGTCAGATCCGTTGGACATCAGGCTATACCACATACGAAGCATATTTTACACCAATGTGCCATAGGTGTAAAGTGCATTAACATTAACTAGATTATTGACTCTAGTGCAAGTGGGAGTCTGTAGGAGATATGCCCTAGAGGCAATAATAAATGTTATTATTTATCTCCTTGCTCATAATTATGTTTATGTTCCATGCTATAACTGCTGTGGTTCCCGAGCCCGTATATCCATAAAGGCTCTGGGGAAAACCCATGTGCACGTGTGGAATAATAAACGGTAAAAAGTATTCCTAGTCATGCCTCTAAGACTAGCTCAAGTGTTGCATGATGATTATGTTTTCCCAATCATGGGCATGTCTATGCCAGCAGTTTTGAGGGCACAATGTTAGAAGAACATTTGTGTTGAATCGACCCGATTGATGTTATGCTATGAGATTCATTCGTCACAAGTTAATGGTTGATAACACAGAGATGGTTAACGTTTGCATGATTCCTCAGACCATGAGAGTATCGAGTTTCTTCATGCTTGATTCATGAACTTTGGGGTTTGTTAAACGTCATCCGTAACTGGATGGCTATTACGGCGGCTTACGGGTTCATGGGAAAGTATGTTAAGTAACTTGATAGCTCAAGATTGGGATTTGCTCCTCCGACGATGGAGAGATATCTCTGGGCCCCTCTCGGTGTTAAGGTATCCATCATCGTCTGGCCAGACACTTTGTGATTTGATCACGGGGATGCCGGAACACGGTAACGAGAAAAGAGAACAATACCGGTAACGAGGTAACTAGCATAGTGGACAAGTTGTTGATCCACGGGAATGCCAACATGTCTCGCCTCGGGTATTTGTAACATATCGCGAAGCAACAGGAATAGCACACGGCAACTGGAGGTTCACTCGAATATTCATTCGTGTGGGTATAGGGGTCAATATGGGTGTCCACGGCTCCGATGTTGATCATTGATCGGAAGGGGTTCCGTGTCATGTCTATACTTCACCGAACCTATAGGGTCACACGCTTAAGGGTCATCTATCTGCTGAATACTAGACAGGGAGTCTGAGAGAAAATCACCGAAAAAGTTTCGGACACCGAAAAGTTTCGGACAGCGGAAAAGTTCCGCAGAGAGAGGTCACCGGATGAGGTCCGGTGAAACTGAAAAGTAGTTTCAGGGGATACCATTAAGTCAAAATGGTTTCGGCACATGCCTGATAATTCTTGGAGGATGCCAGAATCATTCTGGAAACTTCTGGGAATTTTCTGGAAGAAAAACCGGAAATGTTCCGGGGCTGCCGGAACCGCTTCAGATGCTTTTCGCAGATGAAATCACTAAACTGGAATTGTTCTAGAACGCGTTGAAAATTATTTTAGTGGGTACTGGAAATGTTCCAAGCCCACATAAATATTTTCAGTTCGTACGGACGCTGAAAAATGTCGTCGTGAATAGTGAAAGTGCTTTTTGGGAATTTTATGGAAAGCACCTTTTGGGAAATTTCCCAAAAGGCTTCTAGAAGCCTTAGGCACTAAGGAAGCCCCCTTGGGGGGGCCCCCAAGGGGTGGCCGGCCATGGAGGGTGGAGCTCCATGGAGCTCCACATGGCACTCCTTTTTGCTTTATTCTTTATGTAAATGACATAAAGTGGGGGTACTTTTGGTATTTGTGAATGCCAACTTTACCCCTTGGTTTTCCTATAAATAGAGGAGAGTGGGCTGCCCACAAATCCATCCCTTCTCACATACAAGTGCCATGCAATGATCTGGCTTCTCTCTCCCTCCCACGAAAAGAGTTTCATAGAGCCGAAAGGCTGTCTGGGTTCCGGTGGGAACTAGTTCTGGACGGCGAAGCCCTGCCGGATAGATGACACCGTATGTGTGCAACTCTGTAGAGAGGTCGTAGTTTCGATCTTAGTGCCCGAGGGGCTGTTCGAGAGTGCCCCCCGAAGGGCTGTCCAAGTGACGGTTCGAGTTCTGTGAGTCCTCCCGAAGGGCTGTCCGAGTGACCGTTCGAGTTTCGAAGGTCCTCCCGAAGGGCTGTCCGCGACATCGTCCGGGGGACTGTTCGACCGCCTCCCGGAGGGCTGTCCGAAGGGAAGACGAGGGTATACATCCTCGCGGTTGGGAGGTTGTAAATCCTAGCTGCGGGGATCTGCACCGCCGATCGTCATCGACTTTACTTCCGCTGCGCTACGAGTCGGTAACGAAAATGATCAAACCTTGTATGCAGTCTCCATAGTGGTCCTGGGCTGGTGCGTAGGCCGGAAAATTTTTGTTTTCTGCTGCGTTACCCTACATATGGTCTGGTCACTACAGAGATGGTATCAGAGCACATGTTGACTGTAGGACGTGACCCTAGAAATCAGAAAGCCCCTAGGACAGGATATCTCTAAAACTTTATTTTCAAAAGGACACTTACTTCTCATCTTTTCTGATTTTATCAAATAGTCCCTCTTATCTCAAATAGTTAGAATATACCCCATACTCTTTTGACCACACAGAGGATCAACTGAAGCCACTCCAAGAAGGAAAAAATATCGGACCACGGATGACCACTTCAGAATAAAGAAGAATTCACCATGCATTAGAAGAATTGAAGCTAAACAGTTGAAGACTCCGAAGACTAAAGAATTTGAAGACTCTGAAGATTTATTTGACCTTTAGAAGACCAAACCCTTGTTATATACTTACGTTAGATACAACGATTTGTGAGCTGTCATTTGTTTGATGTTTTCCGACAGCCACAAAATAAAACCCGTTTCTTCAAAACTATATTGTTTGTATTGTGTGTATCTCTCTCTATCTCTCTTATCTCACCACAAAACCCTTGGAACCAATAGATGATGAATGAAGATGGGCTTTTATTCTCTGGACCGATGACCCAGCCGGAGGTAGAGCTATGGATACAAAACATGGAGGTTCACTTCAGGAAAAATTTGATTCCAAGAAAGTATGAGCTTCAATACGCTCTTCAGTGCTTTATAGAAAGTGCTGCAACCTGGTGGAAAATGCATCCAGCCATACAAGGATGTAACAGAGCAAAAACTTGGGAGGAATTCAAGAAGATTGTTAAGATCCCATCTCATCCGGAAGCACTGTGACAACCCGAAGAAGAAACCTTGTGCCTGCAAGATTTGCGGAGAAATAGGACACACCCAGGAGGAACACAAGGATGGATGCCCTCATTGTGAGGAAAATCACCCAACCGAAGAATGCCCGACTGGGCAGGTTACTTGTTTCCTGTGTGAAGGAACTACGCACTGCCCTGCTCAGTGTCATATTTACCCCAAGGTACAAGAAGTTACGAAGCAGCAGAAAGAAGCTCACATGAAAAGTGTAGAAGAACCCGTGAGGAAGGAAGTTATTGAAGACCCTAATGGAGAAGGCCTAAACAGATTTTACGCTCATGCCTGCTATTCATGTGGAGAAGAAGGACATTTTCACGGTATTGCATAAAGGAAAGAGAAGAGTATCTGGGAGATTTCCCGACAGCAGAAGTGAAGTTTGACCCTCAGGAAATAGAAGCTCTGATCATTACGGAGAAATCCAGGAAGAGAAAACGAAGGCATCCTCAGAACAACCCAATTTCTATGGAGAAGGATCTGAGTCATATCACATGTTTCAAGTGCAAGAATTTAGCGCATTACTCCCATGAAGGTTCAGAAAAGAAGCTAAAAATCCAAGGAGCCTACATAATCACAAAGAAGCCCCGAGACATGTCAGAAGTTATTTGTTTTCGTTGCAAGGAAGTAGGACATTATGCTACTAAATGTCCCGACAAGATGAAAGCTGGAGCTGAGTAGTTGGAATTTTGATATTGGTAGTAAGTATAGTAGGAAGCAAATCTATTTTCATGAGTACAATGAGTTGAGTTATGTAATGGATGTCTCAGAGATTGTAATGAATTCATAAATAAATAAAGTTAATGTGTCCAAATTTCATATGTTGAATTGTATGAGTTGTTACTCTATGAACACAGATTCAGACCAGTTTCGAGGATATGAGAAATATGGTATATGGAATAATTTGTGCATTTCAAGGGTGGTAGTACCCTGTGAGGACACTTGACCAATGGAAAGGAAAATTTATTCCGCAGAGTGGAGTTGGACAAAATGAGTATGAGTTTGATTTCGAGATGTTGGTTACCTCAAGAGTATAAAGGAACGAAGTAATATTGGATTTAAAGGATGTGTAATGATGAAATATGGAACAATAGTAACCTTAAGGATGAGTTAAAGCTATACAAGTGTTGAAGTGGGTCCATAACCCATAGGCCCAGGAATTTATAAGTAATCAAGGACTCCCTGGAAGAAGAAATTTTGGAAGAAGCTGCGAATTGATCAGCAGACGTTCCTTAGGAGGATACGAAAACCCAGGAGTTGTGAAGAACGACAGATGTTTTGTTCAGCTTGCAGAATTGATGGATATATCCGAACTAAGTTCATCGACAAGAGAAATTCTACAATGCATGTGAGGATGCCCAAGTGTTAGAATACGTGATTCACTGTCTGCGTATGTAGTAATGGTTCAAGTATGGGATGGATTGGCCCCCATACCGGAGACTTCTATCATGCACTATTATATGTTGACGGAAAATCAGAGAGCCATGAAAACCATAGAAGAGTGTCGACAAGATAAGCCAAAAACCATAGAATGGTAGGACGATGGAACCCTGTACAGGCAATCGTTGTCAATCGTAGGTTACACTGTGAGATTTGCCAGACCCATTTCCTGCAGAAACCAATAATCCTTGACAACCATGAGATTTCGATAATTGTTTAGTATTGGCGACAGACCTGTCAGGTAAGAAGACCCAGTCTCGGAAGAACTTTACCCTGATGAAAGGACTCAGGATTTTGAGAAAATGGGGTTATGCCCTTACCGGAAGGACACCAGTGAAAGAGTTATCTCGGAGAATATGAGAAGACCGACACCGTCAACCCAAAGGGATGGAGTACATGAGTTTGGTCAGAACCATAACCCTGCTTTTAAGTGTGGTAACACACTAGACCATTCCAATCAATGGATTTGCTGGAAGACCCCCAAACCCGAACCTTTTCTTGCTAGCCTCTTCGAATCTCGAGGACGAGATTCATTTTAAGTGTGGTAGGTTTGTAACATCCCAAAATTCTAAATTTTGGAATGTTAAATTAATTAAATAAATATGATTGTATGCTTGATTATTTTTTTGAAAGTGAGTGGAATTTGACAAAAAAAATTCAAATGAGAGGGAATAAAAGGACTTTCCCAAAAAAAATTTCCTTTTTGAAACCCTATCTAATTTTTAGTTTGTATCTTGTCAAAAATTCTCTGATAAAAAAAATATGAGAGGAGGAATATGACACTCCAAAAAAATCAGAGACAATGTTTGACAATTTATTTGAAACTCAAATTCCCTTTCATTTTGGAGTTATTGAAAAAAAAAATTAAAAATTATTTTATTGGGCCATGAAAATATGTTCATGTTTTAGGAAATTTTATTCTAAAAAAATTTGGTATGCAATATGCCTATATAAAATATATTTGTTTTATGGTTTTCTTTTTGTGTGTTCTTCGCTGAAAAAAAACCGTCCGCCCTGCCAGGCCAGCGAGGCCGAGCCACAGACCGGCCTAGCCCAGCGCTAGCGCTAGGGCTAGCGCACGCGTGCACATATGCTTGGGAGGAACTCCCAGAAGCGCCGCCGCCACCTCTCTCTCACGTGCGTCCCTCTCTCCCTACCCCCACGGTCGCTGCCAGGCAGGCCCCACCTTTCTTTCTTCTTCCCCACGAACTCAGAACAGAAACATACTTGTACACGTATACGACGCCGCTCCGCGTCCTATTTTCGTGGAAACCCTATCCCAAGTCAACCCCAGGCCCAAGAAATATGTCCTATAAATAGCCATGACCTTCCTCGACCGATTCCCTTCGAAACCCCTCGCCAAAACCCACCATATAGCACGCCCTCGCCATTTGGATCTCACTGCAGAAGCTGCAGTTCATCGCCGGATTCCTAAGCCGGTGAGCTATCCCAAGCCTCCATCTTCTACAGTTCAGCTTATTTCGATCCCTAGATTCGTTTTGACAAGGTCTTGTGATCCCTCTTCGTCTACAGACGCTGCACCAACCTCGTCATCTTCGCCGGACCACCCGGAGCACCGAGCTTCACCGCTTCGTTCCGTCGTCGTTCGTCGTTGCCGACCATCTCCGACTCCACCACCGGACGAGCTACCCTCCATTGCATCCTCTAGACACTCCCGCCGCCGCCCACGACCGCCAGAGCTGCCGCCAGCACCACGCCCGAGAACCACCAGAACGTAGGTTCTTCTCTGTATGCTACAGCCCCTGTTCGTTTCGTTCCAGTTAAAAAAAACCCGTTTGGTTTAGTAGATCGGTTTGTTTTGGTAGATCGGTTTCCTTTGGTTAGATCGAACCGGTATGCCGGTTTCTTTTATTTGTACGTGTGTTAGCGGTTCAGTTATCATACGGCTGAGCGTAGCTTAGTTACCGAACGCACACCCCGTAGGCCCAGTTACAGCCCGCTACGTAGCTAGCGCACGATTTTTTTTGTTTCTGTTTTTAGTTTTGGATTCGGTTTTGTTTTTTTTATATCTTTAGATCTACAACTCTGATTTTGATGATTCTTTTTTCTACGGTTTCACAAAAACCCATCTATCCAGAGAAAACAACGAAAAATATTTTTTGAACTTTTTAAATTTTGAATTCAAACAGATTTTTTTCAAACACTAGATTGCTAATAACTTTTATTTAAAAAAAGCTTTTTGAATAATTCTTTTTGCTAGTGATCACTTGGTATTTTGTCTAAATAGTAGGCTTTTGTAAATTAGTTTTTTTTTATTTTAAATTAGGGTTTTAGCAAAAACAGTACTGTTTTAGTTCTAGTTTTGTTTTTGTCTTTTCCTTATAGTTTTACTTGTTTTTAATTTATTTATTTCTTTCACTTTTGACAAATTTAGTTTTGTTTCTGTTGATAAGAAAACAAATTTTATTTTTATTTTAGAAATGTATTTTCTTTAGTTTTGAAGTAAAACTTGTATAGGTCATAGTTAGAGTTTCACAAAAGCTTTTTATGTGTTTCTTTTTGCTAGTAAAAGTTTATGAAAAATACTTTCAGTTATTTTAATAAAACTTTATTTATTTTCTGTTAACTTATTTTTTTTTTAAATTTATTTGCTGTTAAGTTTTTATTTAGGGCAAAAGCTATTTCATAGTTATGAAGTCATAGAGTTTTCTTTAGTGTTTCTTTATAGTTTTCCTTGCAGTTCTTCTTGGACTTTTATTTTGGTTTTTACTATTGATTTTATTTGATGAATTGCATTTTGATCTCTTTAATGATTGCTAGAAATTGCTTGCTAGAATGATTGCTTATGTGAATGCTATGTTTGGTTATATAGATTTTCTCGGAGTGACGAATAGTTCCATCAAGTTTTCCATGAGCGTTAATATCTTCATCACCTTACTAGGGAAGTTCACTTTGACCATGCTTTTCATACCTATGTTTTTATTGCATTTAGTGTCATCTTTGCAACAATCCTTCCAGTAGTGATATTGAATCCTTGTCGTTGAGTAGTATGCATGAGGTAGGAAGCCATCACCCTGTTACCAAGCCCGGGACATTATTTATTTTAATGCTACGCTATAGTAGACGGGGTTGGTATGAGTGCTCGGGAGTGGTGTGAGAATGGAGGACTCTACGTCAATGACGACAACTTCATGATGGCATTTGCAAGGACTGCATCTTCAAGACCTCAAGACTTTAAGACTCGAGACAAGAATTCAATACACACTACTGGGTGAAGGATGGTTTAGATGGGCACCCTGGAGCAACTAGTGGATGACCCGGGATGCATGGAGAAGCGCCATGACATCTTGCGGAAAGCTTCACCCAGACTCAAAGAGACGGAAGAATACTTCATGCCCGGAAGCTTACTTGTGCAACCGCAAGTCGTTATGGGCTCTGGCTTGGTTGACCTTAGTTGTGACTCTGGCTGGGACGGTGCTAGAAGATGTAGAACTACAGTAGGGTTGGATGACCACCGGACAGTGGTCAGGAGAACTCTTCGGAAGACCATGTTTCGGTCATCTTGTTCTCAAACACCCTGAAGTGCGAGAAAGTAAAAAGAGGGATCGAATCTTGCGGGTAAAGTGTACAAACCTCTGCAGAGGGTTAAAACCTAATCGATTAGCCGTGTCCCCGGTTACGGACAATTTGAGCCTCTGGACTTGGATCTATTTCGGAACTCTCAACACTAGACTGATAAGTTAATTGTGGGCAACTTATGATAATTTGGGCTATGAGACATTGGTTGGCGGAACCATTTCATAGTAGATAACTCCGTAGTAAAGACTTCTGATATTCCTTTGATGTAGGGAAAATAAAATTAGCTTTTATGCAAAAACTCAGACACAGAGAAACAAAACCATATTGCATATAGTATAGTTTCATCATCTGTTTTCTTACAGTGATCTTGCCGATACATTCAATGTACTGACCTACACGGCTGCAATGTCTCATGTTGCAGATATATTTTCTTCCTACGAGTAAGAGTATGGTACAGGGTTACGGTCTACACTCAACCTGCCGATGGCGTTGATGGGACTCCACTCCCGTTTGTTTGTTTCCGCTGAGAATTAAGGTATATATCAGTTTTACGTTATTTATACATGTGATTGCACTTTGATATATACATTGATGTACTATGTGTGCCAGCATACTGATCCAGGGATGGCACAGATACACAGAGGCTTGACCGTTTGAGGTCAGGTCGCTACATGCTACCTTGTTGTTTTTATTATTTCAGATTACAAAAACCTATATCTACTCTCCATACTACACTTGTATCACCATCTCTTTGGCGAACTAGTGCACCTATACAATTTCCATTGTATTGGGTGTGCTGGGGATACAAGAGATTTCTCATATGTGATTGCAGGGTTGTTTGAGAGGGACCATGTTCATCCTACGCGTCCCATGGATTGATAAACCTTAGGTCATCCACTTGAGGGAAATTTGCTACTGTCTTACAAAACTCTGCGCTTGGAGGCCCAACAGAGTCTACAAGAATAAAAGTTGCATAGTCGACATCACTATGTTTGTCAACTTCCAACAAGTTTTATCAATTATACTTCTTTTATGTGAAATCATTACTCCCCATGGGATTAGCATATGATATTTTTATTCTCTTTATTCATTCTAATTGCAACAAGAAAGTAAAATAACTCAACTCAACCCAAACTAATCTTTATTATATAACTCTTACACTCGATTATATAGATAGATAGATCACTAAGCAAGCACTCGAAAATAGATCAAACTAAAACTTTATTCTTCTAGATCACAAAATAACCAGGGATCGAACTAAAATAGATATTGATGATAAAAGTGATGGTGAAAGTGATGGTGATACGATACCGGGGCACCTCCTCCAAGCTTGGCACAAGCCAAGGGTGGTGCCCATACCCATGTACTCAAGTCTCCTTCTTAGGTGATGGTGGTGGTGATGATGATGTAGGCTTGTCCTTCAGTTTCAATAAGTTTTCCAGGTTACTATTGATCTTCTGAAGAGCATGATTATGTTCTTGCAATAAAATAACTTCATGAGTGAGCGAGCTGTTCTGGGCACATATGGTTTCAAAAACCTTCAATGTATCAATTTCAGATGGGGAAAGGTGAGATAAAGAGATTTCAACATGTCTCCCTTTTCTAGAACTTCTCCTGTGGATATGGATTTGCAATCTTCTCCTTGGATCTGGCTTCTCTTGACCTCTCCAACCTCTTCCATGTTGGTGTCTTCCTCTCCCGATGACCACTCATAATAGACCTCGCTAAAGGGACGTTTGCCCGGTGAAGGTTGCATGATCCGGTGTTAGTACGGAGCCTTCGGGGAGCCATCAGGAACTTGATCAACCGAACCCTGTCAGGAAATCAGCCCAAAAGAACAAAGGAGAAACTTGTGATACGGTGGTCAAAACATCCGGGAGTTTATATAATGAATTTTTTCCGTGCAGGACAAGTAATATCAGAAGAAAACGGATTCATGAAAGTCCACGAGGGAGCCACAAGCCTGGGAGGCACGCCCCCTGGACTTGTCGCTTCCTCGTTTACTTTTCAAACTGTTTATTATTTTCCTAATTTTTTATATATTCTGAAATAAACAAATAAAGTACTTTTATGAAACTTTTGGAGTCAATTTACTTACCGTACCACATACCTACTCTTTTTCAGGGTTTTGGAGCGTTCTAGAAGGTTTCCTTTATGTGCTCTTCCGGTGTCATAGTTTGAATAATATTGGTTTCAACATTTATGGGGTACCTGAAATATAATGTTTAACTCTTTGACCATTAACCAGCGTCGTATTGTTGCCCTCGGCATTATTGATCTTGATAGCTCCGGAGCGGTAAACTTCTTTGACGATATGCAACCCTTCCCATTTAGAGAGGAGCTTTCCTGTAAATAATCTTAAATGAGAATTGTATAATAGAACATGATCACCTACTTTGAATTCCCGTTTCTGAATTCTTTTATCATGGCATCTTTTACCTTTTTCTTTAAACAACTTGTCATTTTCATAAGCTTGTGCCCTCCATTCATCTAAAGAGCTAACATAAAATAACATCTTTTCACCGGCAAGTTTGAAATCATAGTTAAGTTCTTTAATTGCCCAATATGCTTTATGTTCTAACTCAAGAGGTAAATGACATGCTTTCCCATAAACCATTTATATGGAGACATACCCATAGGATTTTTATAAGCAGTTCTATATGCCCATAATGCCTCATCAAGTTTCTTAGACCACTTCTTTCTAGATCTATTAACGGTCTTTTGCAAGATTAACTTTATTTCTCTATTAGTTAATTCAACTTGACCACTAGATTGAGGATGATAAGGAGATGCAATTCTATGGTTGACATCATATTTAGCAAGAAGTTTACGGAATGCACCATGAATAAAATGTGAACCACCATCAGTCATTAAATATCTAGGGACTCCAAACCTCAGGAAAATAACTTCTTTAAGCATCTTAATAGAAGTGTTATGATCAGCACTACTAGTTGGAATAGCTTCTACCCACTTAGTAACATAATCAACAACAACTAAAATATGTGTGTACCCATTAGAGGAAGGAAAAGGTCCCATATAATCGAAACCCCAAACATCAAATGGTTCAATAACAAGTGAATAATTCATAGGCATTTCCTAACATTTACTAATATTACCAATTCTTTGACATTCATCACAAGAAAGGACAAACTTACGTACATCCATCAAGAGAGTATGCCAACAAAAACCAGACTGTAATACCTTATGTGCAGTTCTGTCGCCAGCATAGTGTCCTCCATATGCCTCGGAGTGACACTTCCGTAGGATTTGTTCCTGTTCATGCTCAGGTACACAACGTCTAATAATACCATCTACTCCTTCTTTATATAGATGTGGGTCATCCCAAAAGTAATGTCTTAAATCAAAAAAGAACTTTTTCTTTTGTTGGTATGTGAAACTAGGTGGTATATATTTAGCAATAATATAATCAGCATAGTCTGCATACCATGGAGTATTACGAGAAGCATTTATGACAGCTAATTTTTCATCAGGAAAACTATCATTAATAGGTAGTGGGTCATCAAGAACATTTTCCAATCTAGACAAATTATCAGCTACGGGATTCTCAGCTCCCTTCCTATCAACAATATGCAAATCAAATTCTTGTAGCAAAAGAACCCACCTAATCAACCTAGGTTTCGCATCTTTCTTCTCCATAAGATATTTAATAGCAACATGATTGGTGTGAATAGTTACTTTAGAATTAACAATATAAGATTTGAATTTATCACATGCAAACACGACTGCAAAAAATTCATTCTCAGTAGTAGCATAATTTCTTTGGGCAATGTCTAGAGTTTTACTAGCATAATGAATAACATTCAATTTCTTATCAACTCTTTGTCCTAGAATAGCACCAACAACATAGTCACTAGCATCACACATAATTTCAAAGGGTTGGTTCCAATTAGATGGTTGAACAATAGGTGTAGAAATCAAGGCTTTCTTAAGTGTTTCAAAGGCTTCTACGCAATCATCATAAAAAAATTGAACATCTTTTTGCAAAAGGTTAGTAAGAGGCCTAGAAATTTTAGAGAAGTCTTTTATAAATCTTTATAGAAACCAGCATGACCAAGGAAACTTCTTATACCTTTGATGTCTTTAGGACATGGCATTTTCTCAATTGCATCTACTTTATCTTTATCAACTTCAATACCTCTTTCGGAAATTTTATGCCCAAGGATAATACCTTCATTTACCATAAAGTGGCACTTTTCCCAATTCAAGAAAAGATTTGTTTCTTCACATCTCTACAAAACTCGATCAAGGTTGCTTAAGCAATCATCAAAGGAAGTTCCGTAAATGGAGAAATCATACATGAAAACCTCAACAATCTTTTCACAAAAGTCAGAGAATATAACAGTCATACATCTTTGAAAGGTAGCAGGTACATTGCATAAACTAAAAGGCATACGTCTATAAGCATAAGTTCCGAATGGACAGGTAAATGTGGTTTTCTCTTGATCTTCTTGTGACACAGGTATTTGACAAAAACCAGAATAACCATCTAGAAAACAAAAGTGTGTATTAGACAATCTTTCTAACATTTGATCAATGAAAGGCAAGGGGTAATGATCTTTTCTAGTGGCTTTATTTAATTTCCTGAAATCAATTACCATCCTATAACTAGTTACGATTCTTTGTGGAATAAGTTCATTTTTATCATTAGGAACAATGGCAATGCCTCCTTTCTTAAGGACATAATGAACAGGACTTACCCGTCTACTATCAGCTATGGGATAGATTATACATGCCTCCAGAAGATTTATTATTTTAGTTCTTACCACATCATTCATCTTAGGATTTAAACAACGCTGATGATCAACAACTCGCTTAGCATCGGGCTCCATATTAATCTTGTGCTAACATAAAGTGGGTCTAATGCCCTTAAGATCATCGAGAGTATATCCAATAGCAGCACGGTGCTTCCTCAGAGTTTTAAGCAATCTCTTTTCTTCAGGCTCTGAAAGGTTAGCACTAATAATAACAAGATATATCTTCTTTTCATCAAGATAAGCGTATTTAAGTGTATCAGGTAATTGCTTTAATTCGAACACAGGATCACCCCAAGAGTTTCAACAGGCAAGTTATGCTTAAGGATAGCTGTTTGCTTGAAGAATATGTCATCGATCTCATTTCTTTCATTCATATGCATATCATTTTCATGGTCTAGCAAATATTGTTCTAAAGGATCGGCAGGAGGAACAACAATAGAAGCAAGACCAATTATTTCATCCTTACTAGATAATTCTTTCTCCTGTGGTTGTCTACTAAACTTAGAGAAATTAAACTCATGAGACACATCACCAAAATTAACACTGACCATTTCTTTGTTGCAATCAATCTTGGCATTAATGGTATTCAGGAAAGGTCTACCAAATATAATGGGACAAAAATCATCTTATGGGGAATCAAGAACTAGAAAATCATTAGGGTATTTGATCTTACCACACAAGACTTCAACATCTCGAACAATCCCAAGTGGTGAAATAGTATCTCTATTTGCGAGCTTAATAGTAACTTCAATGTCTTCAATTTCAACAGGTGCAATATCATTCATAATTTCTTGATATAAGGTAAAGGGAATAACCCTCACACTAGCACCCAAATCACATAAACCATGATAGCAATGATCTCCTATTTTAACAGAAATAACAGGCATGGCAACGACAGGTCTATTCTTGTCTTTAGGATCAGGCTTAGCAATTCTAGTTGCTTCATTACAGAAGTAAATAACATGCCCATCAATATTACAAGCCAAGAGAAATTTAACCATTGCAATATTAGGTTCAACTTTAATTTGTTTAGAAGGTCTAGGTGCCTTAATATAGCTTTTATTAACCACAGTTGAAGCTATAGCATGTTCCTTAATCCATACAGGGAAAGGAGGTTTCTCAATATAAGCAGTAGGCACAACTGGATCAACATTATAAATGATTGTTTCATCTTTAACCTTAACAGGTTCCTTAAATATTTCTTCAATGGGTGGATGATATTTAAACCACTTCCCTTTAGGGAGATCAACATGAGAAGCAAAGGATTCACAAAAGGTAGCTACTATCTCAGAGTCAAGTCCATATTTAGTACTAAACTTATGAAAGATATCGGTTTCCATAAAAGATTTAACACAATGAAACTCAAGATTTATACCTGACACTTTACCTTTGTCGAACTCCCAATCTTCAGAGTTGCGTTTAATTCTTTCCAAAAGAATCCACCTGAATTCAATAGTTTTTTTCATAAAAGAACCAGGTGAAGAAGAATCGAGCATGAATTGATCATTATGAGAAAGCCGAGCATAAAGGTTCATAATAATAATTTCTCTTGAGAGCTCATGATTGGGGCATGTGTGCATCATAGACTTAAGCCTCCCCCAAGCTTGAGCGATACTTTCTCCTTCACGAGGCCAAAAATTCTATATATAATTCCGATCATGATGAACCAGATGCATAGGATAAAACATCTTATGAAATTCCAATTTCAATCGGTTCCAATCCCACATTCCAATGTCATCACATAGCTTATACCATTTCAATGCCTTTCCCTCCAAAGATAAAGGGAATACCTTCTTAACTCCATCCTCGGATAAACTTGCAAGCTTAAACAATCCACAAATTTCATCCATATATATTAAGTGCATATCGGGATGTACCCGAAGGATTAGCTAGCAGTTTTTCTATCATACCCGAAGGAATCTCATAATTAATATTTTCAGTAGGTTTAGTAGATTGAGGAGAAAATCTTATTGCTTCCGGTCGAGGTGAAGATACCGCGAACAAACCCCTCAAAGGATTACTTTCCATAGTGACAAGCGACAGTAAATTTCAGCACGTAATAAAAATGTTCCCTTACCAAAGGCATTTCACTCCTAGGCAATAGCACCAGAAAAGAGTCTTGATGACCCACAAGTATAGGGGATCAATCATAGTCCTTTCGATAAGTAAGAGTGTCAAACCCAACGAGGAGCAGAAGAAAATGACAAGCGGTTTTCAGCAAGGTATTCTCTGCAAGCACTGAAATTATCGGTAATAGATAGTTTGATAGCAAAGTAATTTATAGCAAGTAACAAGTAAGAAGAGTAACAATAGGTGCAGCAAGATAGCCCAACCCTTCTTATGGCAAAGGACAGGACAAAACGATCTCTTATAATAAGCAAAGTGTTCTCGAGGACACATGGGAATTTCATCAAGTCACTTTCATCATGTTTGTTTGATTCGCGTTCGCTACTTTGATAATTTGATATGTGGGTGGACCGGCGCTTGGGTGCTGTTCTTACTTGAACAAGCCTCCCACTTATGATTACCCCCTCTCGCAAGCATCCGCAATTACAAAATAAGAATTAAGATAAATCTAGCCATAGCATGACATATGGATCCAAATCAGCTACTTATGGAATAGCGCATAAACTAGGGTTTAAGCTTCTGTCACTCTAGCAACCCATCATCTAATTACTACTCCACAATGCCTTCCCTTAGGCCCAAAGAAGGTGAAGTGTCATGCAGTCGACATTCACATGACACCACTAAGAGAAGCAACAACAGACATATCATCAAAATATCGAACGAATACCAAATTCACATGATTACTTATAACTAAACTTCTCATATGTCCTCAAGAACAAAATTAATTACTCATAAACCATATTCATGTTCAAGATCAGAGGGGTATTGAATATCATTAAGGATCTGAACATATAATATTCCACCAAATAATCCTACAAGCATGAACTACAAGATGTAATCAACACTACTAGCAACCCACTGGTACCAATCTGAGGTTTTGAGACAAAGATTGAATACAAGAGATGAAATAAGGTTTGAGATGAGATGGTGCTGGTGAAGATGTTGATGAAGATTGGTCCTCACACGATGAGAGTATCGTTGGTTATGTCGATGGCTTCGATTTCCCCCTCCCAGAGGGAAGTTTCCCCGGCGGAATCGCTCCGCCGGAGAGCAAAAGTGCTCCTACCCAGGTTTCGCCTCGAGACGGTGGTGCTTCATCCCAAAACCTTTCTCTTGATTTTTTCTAGGTCAAAACCCTTCATATAGGAGAAGATGGGCCCTGGGGGCCTGCCACAGGCGCCACAATCTCGGGGGGCATGCCCCCAGGCTTGCCGCTGCTTGGTGGGTCCCCTGACATTATTTTTTATCAATATTTTATATATATTCCAAAACAATTCTCTGTAAATTTTTAGGTCAATTGGAGCTTCGAAGAATTTCCACCTCTTCTGTAGCCTTTTCCAGTCTAGAATTCCAGCTGCCGGCAATCTCCCTCTTCATGTGAAACTTGCAAAATAAGAGAGAAAGGCATAAGAATTGTATCATAAAGTGAAATAACAATCCAAAACATAATAAATAATGGTAGGAAAACATGATGCAAAATGGACGTATCAGTCACTGGTAATGAAATACTAATGACGAGCTCATTATATGCGCCCGTCATTGGTACTACAACAATACCAGTGATGGGCCCAATATATGAGCCCATCACTGATAGTACATTACTGATAACGAGCCTAAAAGATCTGCCCATCACTGGTAAAATAAAATTACCATTGATGCACCATTGACAAGCCCAATATACCTGCTCGTCACTGGTAGTACCACTAGTTGAAAACAGGGCTTTGGTCCTGGCCTGATCAGAGCATTAGTCCCAGTCGTGTTACGAACCGGGACTAATGGGAGCATTAGTCCCGATTCAAGAGGCTAGGACGTCGGCCGGGCCTCGGCAGGCATCAGTCCCGGTTCGGCTGGGACCTTTAGTCCTGGTTCCATCCACCAACCAGGATTAAAGGGGTTGCTGCCCTTTAGTCCTGGTTGATGTCTGGAACCGGGACTAAAGGGTAGGCCATTAGTTCCGGTTTTAGACACAAACCGGGACTGAAGTTTTGCCTATATATATCCATGCCCCCATCTCCTCTGTTATTTGGCCGTAGAAGGGTGGAGGTGTGGGCTACTCTCTTTTTTGCCTATATATGCAGATGAGGTGTTCGATGAAATGCTGGAGCCACACTCAAGCTTTCTCCTCTGTTCTTCCTCCAAGCTCCATTTTCACCAAGATTTGTCTAGGTTTGGCGGTGCACCAACTATCCAAGTGTTCTAAAAAGGTTAGCAACTTCATCCTTTCATCTCTCACTGCTAGTTTAGCTCATTTCAAATGCTCTAGTGGAGGAGTGTATGTGTGAGTTTATTTGATTTAGATGCACAATTTGAGCTCGAATTAACTTCTTAGTTTGCACATGTGTAGGGTGTCGTCCTGTCCCCGTCCCCGTCCTAACCATCGACGATCGCCCGCGCCGATCTCATCGCCGGCACCACCATGGTGAGCCTCTTGTTCTTATCTTTTTTTTAAAGAAAAAATTCTTACTTGTATGATTTATATAGCTACTTGTATAATTTTCTTACTTGTATTATTGTTTGTTATTATATAGTGCCATGGTTTTGGTATCCGCTCCCGTTGGCTCTCGTCCGGTCTATGATTTGGATGTGGTATATTATCTTTTATAATTATTTGTTTCATTTAGTGTTTATGACAATTATGCCGACCAACTTGACATAGATGTCTTTATCTAGGAGGTATGTGAACCGGAAATTCCAACCGACCCTCTTGTCGGGAGGTTAAATTTAGCTAAAAAAGAAAACAATTATTTGAAAGAAAAATTGAAAATAGTTGAAGAAGAGAAGATGAAATTGGAGTTGCTTGTTGCCGATGTCGTCGATCTACACAAGATCCAGATGGATGCAGTGCACTTGAAGATTAGAAAGATTAGAGAATATGCCATTGATAATGAGGCTTGGTATCATTATGCTGTTGGATCAATTGTTACCTTAGTTGCGATTTTGATCGCATTTGTTCTTGCATTTAAATGTTTTACATAGTTGTATGTTAGTTTCAATGTATGTTTTAATTAGATGCTTTAGAGAGCTGTATGTTGTTCTATGAGAACTATGTATGAACTTTATGTATTTATTTTTTTAGTAATAACATTTGATCACTACTATACTTTGATTTTAATGTGATGATGAACTTGTATTAATTTGGTTGTTTCTCTATTCATGATGTTCTGTAATGGTTTTTGATATACTTCATTATATAATGCACGCGGATGAACCGGCAATGGATGCACGGTGACCAACGCACCTCCGACTACATTGCGGGCCTGCATAATTTTCTCGATGTGGCTGAGGCAAACAAGCAGAATGGTTTTATGTATTGTCCATGTACTGTCTGTGAGAATACAAAGGATTACTCTGACTCGAAAACCCTTCACTTCCACCTGCTTGAGAAGTGTTTCATGCCACACTATAATGTTTGGACCAAGCACGGACAAAGAGGGTTTATGATGGAAGACAACGAAGAAGAAGAGGATGATGACAACTATCCTATGTTCCCTGAATACGGTGATACTGCAACGGGGGAAGCTGAAGATCAAGAGGCACCAGATGTGCCCGATGATGATCTTCGCCGGGTCATTGTTGATGCACAGAGAGGATGCGAAAGTGAAAGGGACAAGTTGAAGTTCGATCACATATTAGAGGATCACAAAAAAGGGTTGTATCCAAATTGCGAAGATGGCATCACAAAGCTCGGTACCGCACTGGAATTGCTGCACTGGAAGGCAGAGAATGGTGTATCTGACAAGGGATTTGGGTAGCTACTGAAAATAATGAAGAAGAAGCTTCCAAAGGATAACGAATTCCCTGACAGTACGTACGAAGCAAAGAAGGTTCTCTGCCCTCTAGGATTAGAGGTGCAGAAGATACATGCATGCCCTAATGACTGCATCCTCACTACTGCAGGATGCTGCTAACGCGACACTACGATCAGAGACCCTTCGATGAAACTGTGTGCGATGCAATAATCGCAAACGGTGATGTAAAAAACCCGTCAAAAAAGGTGAAAAACGTTTGCGATGATGGATGCATCAAACACGGTTCATATTTTAGTTGCGTGTGCGATGAAGGGCATACGGTTAAGTTCAATGAAATGTTTGCGATGAGGAAGAAGAATAGAAACGGGCAGCCATATGAAGGTGTGTGCGATATACAACATACTGTTCACTCGGATGAACTGTTTGTGATTAGGCAACACAAAAGAAATAGTCAGCCAGATCGAGGTGTGTGCGATATATGGCATACGGTTCACCTGGATGAACTGTTTGCATTGAGCCAAGAGAACATAAACGGTTGAATTTAACAGGATGTGTGCGATACGCGGCAAACATGTCTGTAAACAGAAATGTGTGCGAAGACCGATATTAACACAGACGATTGCTTCTAATAAGACGTATGTGATATGCTCTGTCTACACAACATCTATTGGCCATTGGGCGACCGACGGTCATCCGGCTACGCCATAAGGATGCGAAGAGGCATCCTATATCAGCAAGGACTAGCTGTTCCACCAATAGCTCATCTAAGAGAACTCTCAAGTTAACTGTGCTCAGGCTGAAGCAGCCATGAGATGGGTGACCGGATGGAGCAGCAATGTTAACGAAGGTCTACCGCATTACTTTTTGACAATGTACGATACGTGGCATACAGTTGATCCATCCGACCTGTTTGTGATGGAATAAGCCGTGTGTGTTGTGCGGTGGAATTAACCTCAAGGTCCTTGTTTTGAAAAATTTTGTTTTTCTTAACACATGTTGAAGAAGGTCCACCGCATTACTTTTTGACTATGTGCGATACGTGGCATACAGTTGATCCATCTGACCTGTTTGTGATGGAATAAGCCGTGTGTGTTGTGTGCAAACGCTTGCTAGTATACAACTGTTTGCGATTGATGAATTCCTCACCGACGGGTTCCGTAGTGTGGTCCGTGTTCATCTGATCATCATCTACTTCTTGTGCTAGCTCGATGTTCCTTATATGCTAAGTTTCCATTAATTGATGGCATTTTATGAACACGCCACCGTTTCCCGCCATTTCCTCACCTGTTTCCTGCCACCAAGCGATATTGCGCATAAACCTAGGCAGCGCGCGACGGACGGAGGCAACAAGCGCAGCCTGTAGCACATCCACCTTTCCCCAAGCATGCCAACCCACCAAAGCACCGCCTCTGCCATCAACCTCGTCGACGAGGAAAATGAGAAGGCGCCACGGCCCGTCGAGGCCGAGGCGCTTCCCGGCAACGCGATGGACGACGCTGTGATGCGTGTCATCGCCAGGGTTGAGCAGACCCTTTGCGCATGGCGCTTGAGCGCCGCGGATCAAGATAGGCATGTCAGCGCCGAGAGGCTGCAGCTCACCGCACAACATGATCGATGGCGCTCCGCAGAGCAAGCTAGGTGCGTCCATGCCGATAGGGTGCAGCTCGTTGCACGGCGATACAGTTGGAGCACCGCAGAGCGAGAGGCGCGGCGCGCCACACAGCAAGAGTGGATCCATCGGTGCTTGCCTGTTGTCGACACGGCGTCGCAGCTGGGTACACGTCCCGTCAGTACCCCCATTCCTCACCTGGAGTGGGTAGAGGCCCTCTGCGCCGTACTTGCACTAGAGGCCGGCCGCGCCGTACTTGCACCGGACGACCGCCGCACCGTTCGCATGGGTCGCGCCGTTCACCTTATCCGCGGCCCGCTTGATGCCAACGCGCTGGTCGGTAGGCTTGACCGCCTCCTTGGCCCAGGTGTCCACCTGGGCGCAGTAGAGGAACATGGCCGTCGCATCCTCGAGCTGGTGATCTCCGATGAAATAGCCAACTTGGAGCTCGAGATCGCGCTCCAGATGTACCACGAGCGTGTCGACCGCTTGGACGAACGCCTGCACGAGTTCAGGCAGAGCCAAAAGCTACCGTAGGCAAGGGCTGCTGGTCATGGTCTCATGGACGCGTTTTATTTTGTTGAGTCGTTTCGACGTGGATAGCTATGTATTAACAGCAATCATAGTATTGCTCTGTTAATTGCTCTGTTTCAATGTGTGTACTCTGTTTTCCGTTCTTATATGTTCTGTTTCAATATGTGTATATACGCTTTCCATTCTGTATATGTGGATGATAACAGCTAGATTCAAATTAGTATACAAAAACAGATAGAAAATGGAATTCATAATATATATATATATATATATATATATATATATATATATATATATATATATTAATTGTTCATTAGTTCATCAGAGAATATATATAATATCATCACATATACGTGATGATACTTAACTACTAGGTACAATGCATAAAATTAAAAACGAACAATACTAAAACTAATAATCCCTCCTGATGCGCGGCGTCTTCCCAGCGCGGAGGCAGTACTCCGCCTCCTCCGCCTCGCAGCGCTTGACGTACCAATCTGCCTCTTGCTGGCGGACGAGCGCGGACGATCTTGCCATTTCGTTGGGCGCCCACCGGAGCTCCTCGTCGGTGGCACGCTGGAGCTTATCGGCCCACCTCCACGCAGCGATGAGGTGCCTAGCGCCTTTGACCTTCCTCACGAAGTACCCATCTTCGTACACCTCCTCCGCACGACGAAGTGCCCGCCCCCAAAGCTCCACCTTCTCCGTTTCCCAGGCGGCATCACGGGCTTCACAGGCCGCCTGGTACCTGGCTACCTCCTCCGCCATCTCCTTCTTGAACGCCACTTGCCTGGCTTTCTCAGCCGACGGCAGTGACTTCCACAGACAAAGATTATACTAGCCCCAAAACCAATCCAAAGTTGGAGGGTCCGGTGCAACCTCGTCCGGCGGCGCGTAGGGGTCCTCCTCATCGCTGCTCTTCGACTGAGCGTCCTCGGGGGGCGGCGACTCTTTGTCGGTGCGTGGCCAGATCGGCGGCGCCATGGCAGAGCTTTGAGAGAGAGATAGAGAGAGAGAGAGAGAGAGAGGGCGAGCGAGGGGAGGATGTAGATGAGAATGCAGGCGGGACAACGTGAGCAACGTAGTATTTATGGGCGGCCGGAATCTAGATCGACGGGAACAGTACACACGCCGGTCACCGGAATTTACGAGTACTGTAATTTGAATTACACATGATTCCCGCATTAGAATCCGTGTGTGAACATAATAGCTGACGGTTTGCAATACAGAACCGTGTCTGATTAATAACCCCCGCCATTCACCTTTCCAACCTCGAGGCGCGAAATAGAGTGCCAATCGTGTGGGGGCCGGTTGTCTTGCCAGATCTTTACATTTTCTTTTTTGAACACCAGATATTTTCATCGTCTGAAGATTTTTTAACTCACACACAAGTACACAAAAATATGATCTTTCAAACCGTTATGGTTAGCCGTTGCATGTAGATGTAGTTCAAATTTGAATTACGATCATTAAATGGCTAGAAAATCACTTAAATGTCTTTAAAAGGTCAAATGACCCCTGAAATTTTCCAAATTTTCACATGACAGTTGTATTAGTGCATGTTAAACGTAGAAAAAAATTGAAGGCCGTAAGGGGAAGCTATCTCCCGTTCGTCATCAAACATGCATTATTTCCTCTCGGAACCACTAGCCTTCTAGTGAGTTGCTCCGGTTTGTGAGGGGTGTGTGTCCAAACTTTCGTCAAACAGGCCAATTTTTTTACCACATCATCTTTGTGGCATGACATTACAACAAGCAAGGTTTCATGTTTTTCTGATCATTTTATTATTATTTGGAATTAAAATGCCATGGCACTCCATGCATACATATGCATGTGTCCATGCCGTGAGACCAATATGTTTGAAAATTCCTTCTAATTTACTGCACATGGAATTAACTCGCACACAAGTACGCAAATATGATTTTTCTAACTGTTATGGTTAGCTGTTGCATGTAGATGTAGTTCAAATTTGAATTACGGTCAATAAATGGCTAGAAAATCACTTAAATGTCTTTAAAAGGTAAAATAACCCCTGAAATTTTCCAAATTTTCATATGACAGTTGTATTAGTGCATGTTAAACATAGAAAAAAATTGAAGGCTGTAAGGGGAAGCTATCTCCCGTTCGTCATCAAACATGCACTACTCCCTCTCGGAACCGCTAGCCTTCTAGTGAGTTCTCCGGTTTGTGAGGGGTGTGTGTCCAAACTTTCGTCAAACATGCCAATTTTTTTACCACATCATCTTGGTGGCATGACATTACATCAAGCAAGGTTTCATATTTTTCTGATCATTTTTTAATTTTTTGGAATTAAAATGCCATGGCACTCCATGCATATATATGCATGTGTCCATGTCGTGAGACCAATATGTTTGAAAATTCCTTCTAATTTACTGCACATGAAATTAACTCGCACACAAGTACACAAATATGATTTTTCAAACCGTTATGGTTAGCCGTTGCATGTAGATGTAGTTCAAATTTGAATTACGGTCATTAAATGGCTAGAAAATCACTTAAATGTCTTCAAAAGGTCAAATGGCCCCTGAAATTTTCCAAATTTTCACATGACATTTGTATTAGTGCACGCTACACGTAGAAAAAATTTGAAGGCCGTAAGAGGAAGCTATCTTCCGTTCGTCATCAAACATGCATTGTTCCCTCTCGGAACCACGAGCCTTCTAGTGAGTTGCTCCGGTTTGTGAGGGGTGTGTGTCCAAACTTTCGTCAAACAAGCCAATTTTTTTATGACATCATCTTGGTGGCATGACATTACATCAACCAAGGTTTCATGTGTTTCTGATATTTTTTTAATTTTTTGGAATTTAAATGCCATGGCACTCCATGCTTAATTGTGTCATAGCCGTTAAACCAATATGTTTGAAAATTCCTTCCAATTTACTGCACATGGAATTAAATTGCACACAAGTACACAAATATGATTTTTCAAACCGTTATGGTTAGCCGTTGCATGTACATCTAGTTCTAATTTGAATTACGGTCATTAAATGGCTAGAAAATCACTTAAATGTCTTCAAAAGGTCAAATGACCCCTGAAATTTTCCAAAAATTGACATGACAGTTGTATTAGTGCCTGTTACACGTAGAAAAAATTTGATGGCCGTAAGAGGAATCTATCTCCCATTCATCATCAAACATGCATTGTTCCCTCTCGGAACCACGAGCCTTCTAGTGAGTTTCTCCGGTTTGTGAGGGGTGTGTGTCCAAACTTTCGTCAAACATGCCAAATTTTTTACCACATCATCTTGGTGGCATGACATTACATCAACCAAGGTTTCATGTGTTTCTAATATTTTTTTAATATTTTGTAATTTAAATGCCATGGCACTCCATGCTTAATTGTGTCATAGCCATTAGACCAATATGTTTGAAAATTCCTTCCAATTTACTGCACATGAAATTAAATCGCACACAAGTACACAAATATGATTTTTCAAACCGTTATGGTTAGCCGTTGCATGTACATCTAGTTCTAATTTGAATTACGGTCATTAAATGGCTAGAAAATCACTTAAATGTCTTCAAAAGGTCAAATGACCCCTGAAATTTTCCAAAATTTGACATGACAGTTGTATTAGTGCACGTTACACGTAGAAAAAATTTGAATGCCGCAAGAGGAAGCTATCTCCCGTTCGTCATCAAACATGCATTGTTCCCTCTCGGAACCACGAGCCTTCTAGTGAGTTGCTCCGGTTTGTGAGGGGTGTGTGTCCAAACTTTCGTCAAACATGCCAAATTTTTTACCAGATCATCTTGGTGGCATGACATTACATCAACCAAGGTTTCATGTGTTTCTGATATTTTTTAATTTTTTGGAATTTAAATGCCATGGCACTCCATGCTTAACTATGTCATAGCCGTTAGACCAATATGTTTGAAAATTCCTTCCAATTTACCGCACATGGAATTAAATCGCACACAAGTACACAAAATATGACTTTTCAAACCGTTATGGTTAGCTGTTGCATGTACGTGTAGTTCAAATTTCAATTACGGTCATTAAATGGCTAGAAAATCTCTTAAATGTCTTCAAAGGTCAAATGACCCCTGAAATTTTCCAAAATTTGACATGACAGTTGTATTAGTACTACAAATTTTCTCGTACATTTAAAACACCATCTGTTGCCACTTTACTCCAAATTCATCTTTCACAGCTAATAAAAAATATCTACAACATCACAAACAGTTGTTTTGTAGGAACAGTTTGCGATGAAATTTTTTGGGTCTATTTAAGTCTTCCTCCTTAAGCTTCGCCGGCTCGTCTGCTCCAGTGCCGGCAACCCTCGAATCCATGAAGCCCGATCCCCATTCCCGCACCCCCTTCTTGCAAAGATGATGCCGTGGAAACGCTTTGTGAAGGCCCGTACGATGGCCGCGTCCCCCCCCCCCAAGCGCCGCCGCCTACGCCGAGAGTGCCGCCGCATCCGCATTGAGCGTGGCCACTTCCGCCGAGAGGGCATCTGCGGCAGCTGACAGGGCAGCTGCAGCAGCCGAGACGGCTGCAGCTGCTGCTGCGACGGCGGCTGCAAACGTCTAGAGCGCTCGAGCTGCCATCCGTGCCGCCGATGTCGCCCTGGCCCAGGTCGAGGCCATCCACGCCAAGATATTCCAGACCACCTCGGAATCCAGCATGCAACCCACGTCCGAAAAGGCGGCAGTGGCCATGGAGCACCTGCTTCCTCATGAGGTCGCCGAGCGGGAGCTGGAGATACAGGAGGCGGCGGAGATCGAGGAGCGCCGGGAGGAGGAGTTGCGCATGGCCAAGATCGAGGTAGAGAAGAGTCTGTCCATCAAGGAATTGGCGGTGGAGTACCAACGCGAGCTCTGGCGCAGCCACTACTACGAGTACTACAACCTTGAGGGCGGCGCCAAGGACGAGGATGAGGATGAGGACGAGGACACAGTCGACTTCAGCAGGGGGGACGCGGAGTCCACCAACGGCGGCATGTCGCCAGGACAAGTCATCGTTGTCTCATCTCACATCGGTGATGCATAGGCCGGCGCGCGCGGCGGATTTGTTAAAATTATGCATACTTAGGCTTTGTTTTTAATGCTGGTCTTTTGTTAGGGCAATGTTTAGGTCAACTGGCTCTGTTTAATTACTAAAATTGCTCGATTCAGTAAGTGTGGTCTGTCTGTTGTACGCTCTTTTGTGCGCCCAAATTAGCAAGCGATGTTAAATTATGCAATGACGTACCCTGGGAAATTTCCACCAAAATTTGAATTATCAAACTCATCCCATGCGCGTAAAGCAGAAGAATCGTTTGCGATGCACACAATCGTTCAAAGTGAATGGTCTCCGGTGGCACCGCGCGCAAAGTTTCCCTACACATTTCCAAAATTTTGGCCTACCGCCAAAATATCTACCCCCACCCCCTCCCCCCCCCCCCCTCACCCCCTTTTCTCCCCAACCACAAGTCACATTTCCCCTGTTTCCTCCTTCCTTCCTTCCTTCCTAAGCTATAGCCGCTTCCTCGCTTGCTTCCTCGCTCTCGCCGTCTCGCATCCTACCGCCGGGGTCACCATGGTCTTCTTCAAAGACCTCTCCAGCGGTTCCTCCGACAACGACGACTCCTTCACCACCCGGGTATGCCTCTCTTCTCTCTCTCGGGCTATGACTTGGAATGAAGGATTTTTACCCGGCGGTCAATTTGAGTCATTTCTTCCTCTTGTAGCTCCCTAGGACCATCAATGGCAACGAATGGAGCGGGGTGGCTGAAGATCTATCTGCTCGTTGTCACCATCAATCTCCATGCGTGAAGCTAATTGCGTTTGAATCTGTGGACAGTGGGAGGAAGTTTCTGGTATGTGCAGAGAAGGTTAGACTATCTTTCGTTGTTACAAATCATTTGTTAGATGTGATTCAGACACTGTCATGGTCCCAACCCATTCATACCACACCTTCAACCAAACGCATCCTAAGACAGTGTCACAGTTTGTACCTAGCATCTAAAATTGTTGCCATCTCATCTGCGATGCCATTAGAAAATTATTTGGAACCGCTTCAGCAGTTTGTGCAGCCAACTTTGGTCCACACATCCGAGCAGCCAAGCAGTAAAATACTAAATCTTTATGGCACGAAGGAACTGGGCATTGGAGCAACTAGGTGCTCCGGAGTCCGGGTCCCTGATTTTTTTCCGCTGCATCGGCTCGCTAGTGCAGGGCACCGGTGCGAGATGTAGCAACAGTTGTCTTTACACCAGTTTTGGCAGACATAGTGGATGGCCTTACTGCTATTAATTCTATGTTACTAAATTAGTGCATGTACACACCTGTTAGTATCAATTTGCTGTCATCCAAACACTGTCACTATGCTATTGCAGTTATATTTACCTCCCTCATAAAATGTTCAATTTGTTATTTATTGTACATGAGTAAGAACTTACAGCGTTGTTGTAGTTAATTATAGCTTCTGATGTTTCAGAATTTGGTTGTTGGCTCAGTAGCAATTAATTCATTTGCACATTGATCTTTTTGAGAAGATATGTCATAATTAACATGTTTCTTCAGTTTTTCAAAATAAGCATTGGTGATTTTCTATGTTGCTATAAACCCATTTCCCCTACAATTGTTACTGATCTAGTTTTAAATATTATAGGATGAACGGAAGTGTTCTTACTTGGAGTGGGTTCATCAAGAGTGGCCACAGTCTTTGAAGATGTGCCTAGCAAAGCTCTGGAGCTTGTATGAGGAAGAGAACAGAGGTAGGCTTAGAGAAAGTGCTGTCAACGCTGAAGAATATTTAAAGATCTGGGATAAAAAGAGGAAGGTGGAGAATGAGCTCAGATTTTTTAAATCAGACTTTGCTAAGATGGTGTTGGCGAAGGAGGAGGCACTTTCCCAGTTGGCCAGTGCAAAACAGGTTCTTACTGAACTGAAAGCAGAGGTGGATAAGACGAGCCTGGATGATCTCGATTAGGGAAATGAATATATTGTTCTAATATTGTTCTTATGAAGTTGAACTAGCTATATGTTGTACTGTGCTTTTTTCAGGTAGCTATCGTACTGTGATGTTAAAATATATTTATGTGCCTGATATGAAATTGGCAAACAGCTGTTCGATATGAAATGTGAATTTGCATAATACTTGAATTATTAATTGTAAACTAATAAACTTGCTAAATGTGTCATGGAACTTTGCAAACGGTTCAAGCAGTAAAAGCGCTTGTGATGGATAGCCCAATGCCACACAGTTTTCTTCATCAAATCATGTGTGATGTAGTTGATAAAAGCAAACGATTAACCAAGGCAGAGCGTGTGTGATAGTTACACCTATCACACATGAGCCTATAAATAAACCTATGTGGGATGTACATACGAACGAAAACATTTTCCCTGGATTGACTGTGTGGGATGTACATACGAACGGAAACGTTTTCCCTGGATTGACTATGTGGGATGTACATACGAACGGAAACGTTTTCCCTGGATTGACTGTGTGGGATGTACATTCGAACGGAAACGTTTTCCATGGATTGACTGTGTGGGATGTACATACGAACGGAAACGTTTTCCATTGATTGACTATGTGGGATGTACATAAGAACGGAAAAGTATTCCTTGGATTGACTGTGTGTGATATACATACGAACGGAAATGTTTTTCTGCGATTCACCGTGTGGGATGTACATACGAATGAACATGATTTGTTTTCGATGCCTCGCCTGATTGCACACGAGCTCATTTTGCCCTAGCCTGTGTCCCAGGAGGGCCTATCCCCGATGGTTTCTGGGTCGTGTGGGAAGGACCCCCCTATCGCCCACACTCACTTGGCGACGGTTCCAAATACCGTCGTGGAAAGGGGCTAAAAACCGTTTGTATATCACCGACGCGTACCAGTGCCTCTACCGCAGTGAGGAGTACGAGAATTTGAATGCATGCCCGGTATGCGGTGCATTACGGTATAAGATCAGACGAGATGACCTTGGTGATGTTGAGGGCGAGCACCCTAGGAAGAGGGTTCCTGCCAAGGTGATGTGGTATGCTTCTATAATACCACGGTTGAAACGTATGTTCAGAAACAAAGAGCATGCCAAGTTGTTGCGATGGCACAAAGAAGACCGTAAGAAAGACGGTAAGTTGAGAGTACCCGCTGATGGGTCGCAGTGGAGAAAAATTGAGAGAAAGTGGCTGGACTTTGCAGGTGACGCAAGGAACTTATGGTTTCGTTTAAGTGCAGATGGCATTAATCCTTTTGGGGAGCAGAGCAGCAATCATAGCACCTGGCCCGTGACTCTATGTATCTATAAGCTTCCTCCTTGGTTATGCATGAAGCGAAAGTTCATTATGATGCCAGTGCTCATCCAAGGCCCTAAGCAACCCGGCAACAACATTGATGTGTACCTAAGGCCAGTAGTTGAAGAACTTTTACAGCTGTGGGATAAAAAAGGTGTACGTGTCTAGGATGAGCACAAACAACAGGAATTTGACCTACGAGCGTTGCTGCTTGTAACCATCAATGATTGGCCTGCTCTTAGTAACCTTTCAGGACAGACAAACAAGTGATACAATGCATGCACACACTGTTTACATGACACAGAAAGTATATATTTGGACAAATGCAAGAAGAATGTGTACCTGGGACATCATCGATTTCTTTCGACCAAGCATGCCTTAAGAAAGAAAGGCAACCATTTCAAAGGTGAGGCAGATCACCAGAAGAAGCCTGTCCTCTGTACTGGTGATGATATACTTGATATGGTCAAGGATTTACAAGTAATCTTTGGAAAGGGTCCTGGCGGACAATCTGTTCCGAATGACGCCGACGGACACGCACCCATGTGGAAGAAGAAATCTATATTTTGGGACCTACCCTATTGGAAAGACCTAGAGGTACACTCTGCAATCGACGTGATGCACGTGACAAAGAATCTTTGCGTCAACCTGCTAGGCTTCTTGGGCGTGTATGGGAAGACAAAAGATACACCGGAGGCACGGGAGGACCAGCAACGTATGAATGAAAAATACAGCATGCATCCAAAGCAGTATCAAGGTGCTGCCAGCTACGCTCTTACCATAGCAGAGAAGGAAATCTTTTTTGAATGCCCACTCAGTATAAAGGTCCCGTCTGGCTTCTCATCGAATATAAAGGGAATAATAAATATGGCAGAGAAAAAATTCCAGAACCTAAAGTCTCATGACTGCCACGTTATTGTGACGCAACTGCTTCTGGTTGCATTGAGGGGGATTTTACCAGAAAATGTTTCATTACCCATTGTGAAGCTATGTGCATTGCTCAATGCAATTTCTCAGAAGGTAATTGATACAGAAATCCTACCAAGGTTACAGAATGATTTGGTTCAATGTCTTGTCAGTTTTGAGTTGATGTTCCCACCATCCTTCTTCAATATTATGATGCACGTCCTAGTTCACCTAGTCGACGAGATTGCAATTCTGGGTCCTGTATTTCTACACAATATGTTCCCCTTTGAGAGGTTCATGGGAGTCTTAAAGAAATATGTTCATAACCGTGCTAGGCCAGAAGGAAGCATCTCCACGGGCCATCAAACCGAGGAGGTCATTGAGTTTTGTGTTGACTTTATTCCTGACCTTAAGCCGATTGGTGTTCCTAAATCGGGGCATGAGGGGAGACTGGGTGGAAAAGGCACGCTGTGACCGAACTCAATAATATGTAGGGACGGGCATTCTTGGGCACAAGCACACTACATAGTTCTACAGAATTCAACCTTGGTGGCCCCGTATATCAATGAACACAAGAATATTCTACGCTCCAAACACCCGGAGCAGTCTGACGACTGGATTACACGTGAACACATGGGGACTTTCGGCGGTTGGTTGCAAACACATCTCATGGGTAACACCACTGTTGGAGATGACCTGTACTTCTTGGCCAGGACACCATCTTTGACTGTATTGACTTTCCAAGGGTACGAGATAAATGGGAATACATTTTACATGATCGCCCAAGATAAAAAGAGCACCAACCAAAACAATGGTGTCCGCTTTGATGCAGCAAACACCAATAGGGCAAAGGACACATATTATGGTTACATAGAGGACATATAGGAACTTTACTATGGACGTGATTTTAAGGTCCCTTTGTTTCGGTGCAAATGAGTCAATCTATCAGGAGGCGGGGTACAGGTAGACCCGAGTACGGAATGACAACAGTGGATCTCAACAATCTTGGGTACACAGACGAACCATTCGTCCTAGCCAATGATGTGGTGTAGGTTTTCTATGTGAAGGACATGTCTACCAAACCGAGAAAAAGAAAAGATAAGGAAGAGAATACATCAAACGATGAGCCAAAGCGCCACATAGTTCTTTCAAGGAAAAGAACCATCGTGGGAGTGGATGACAAGACAGACATGTCAGAAGATTATGAAAAGTTTCATGAAATTTCTCCGTTCAAAGTGAAGACTGACCCAAGCATCCTATTAAATGATGAAGATTATCCATGGTTATGACGCAATAAGCAAGGGACACATGCAAAGAAATAGTTTTATACCCCAAGATCCCACTCTGGGATGTGACTGGCTTCACCGCCATCACTTTCTCTCTAGTATGAGTTTCCGGACTTATAGCCGGAAAGTGCCACTTCGGACAAACCGGAGGGAATCTTTGTAAGAGCTAGCTAGGGCATTTTGGCATTTGAAACATGATTTTAGAATAATTATTTATTAAGTTATGAAATTTCAATTATTCCCATCCTTTCAGTCCCATGTTTTGCAAGGTTGATCATACGCGGTTAGTCCCGGTAGATAAGAGAGAAGCATCGGAGATGATAAGAGAGAAATGTCTTGACTAAAATTTTCATAAAGTATTTTTTGTTAAAAACTTTCATATCAAAAAGAATTAAATAAAAACTAGGCATGTATGCATCTGTTTAAAAGAAAACTTTAGAATTCAACCAAAAATAGGCATGATCTCTTTCATTAACACAGAAAGAATATGAAAGTTTTGCATTTTTTAGAATTTCATATATTTTGTTGAAATTATTTGATAATCATGTGTATTACACATAAGTGAGTATGTATAAAAATTAGGATGTGATTTGAAGAAGGTCAAAAAATTGACATAACATATACAAAAAATAAAAAAAATAAAAAAATGCCCGCCTACTAGCAGGAGAATTCACACACCACGGCATGCATACTTCTAGAAACCCAACTATATATGGGCCAGGATGCAAGCCCGCGGGGCACGAATTTCTACTGTCTATAGGACCAACAGGGCAGAGAGGGGACAGGTCAGACGCTGAGTTGTTTGTGCTTTGAGAGGAACTTGCAACGGTAGCCGCAGGCGGGCTTATAAACCACTGCAAGCGCCTCTCGCTTGGTGAGGTGGGACTAAACTCCCATCGCCCCTCGGCTGTGCCAGGACCAACCCTTTAGTCCCGGTTGGTGGCTCCAACCGGGACTAATGGCACCTTTAGTCCCGGTTGGTGGCTCGGACCAGGATTAAAGGGGGGGCCTTTGGTCCCGGTTGGAGCCACCAACCGGGACGAAAGGGTTGGGTATATAAGCAGCACTTAAGAATTTTTCTCCCATTCTCTCCCCCGATGCCGAGACACAGCACGACGCCGCCAGGCTACTACGCCGGAGAACACCGTCTCCTCCGAGCCGTCCCCCCACTCGCTGACGCCATCGCCGACGCCCTCGCCGTGCCCTGCCACGATGCCCTCGCCGCGCCCTGCCCCGACGTCGCCATCGCCGAGCCCTGCCCCGATGCCGTCCCCTGCTCCCCTGCAACACACTGTGAGCCGCCGCGCCATTCCCCTCCTCCTTATCCCCCCCCCCCCCCCCCCCCCCCCCCCCCGCGCCCCGACGCCGACGCCGCCCGCGCTTCGGCCTCTCCGCCCATCTTTTTGTTATTTTTGTTAATGTGATTTCTAGTGAGCATATTATCAATGTTGAAGGAGTGATCTTAATGGTGATAGAAATTAGTCATAGAAATTTTTGTGAAATATTTGTACATGAAGTAGGAGCATTTTGATGTCATCTTGCTAGTAGGTTTTAGTTCATGCCATGTTAGGACCTGTAGTGAGTGCTACAAGCTTGTAAACTTGCTATCTATTCATTTCTGCCATATATGCCATGCTATTTTTCTCGAAGTCTGAAACTAGCAGTATTAATACTTTGCATTTTGCCTTCAGGTTTGCAACAAATCTGTGCATCTTTGGATCATGATTAGTAAGGGTGTTTTGTTGAGCGTAATTAGTACATGCTTGCCATGCTCTTTGTTGCCATGAAAAACTGCTGCAGCATATATTTTACTTGACTCAAAGGTTGCAAAGGTTGCATCATGAATATGTTTTCTGCCACTCTGCAAATATCACTAAGTCTGAAAATCTGTTAATACTTGTCACCTTGATCATGATGATTGCCATTGATCTAGGGGTCATTTGAATTAGTTCAGTAAGCATGTTTTGCCATGTGTTACATGCACATTCATGTCATGCCATTTGTTGCCATGTAGAAATTCTGTAGCATGTTAAAATCTTGCTTTCAAATTGGTATCTAGCTACAATGCCATGCTATTTTTCTCTAAGTCTGAAACTTGCTTTCAAATTGGTATATCTAGCTACAAGTTTGCCATGATCTTTAGTTCTATTTCAACTAAAAATCTCCGTGGAATTACAGGTTGTGGTATTGCATCTCCGTGGAGTTGGTCCCTGATCGTCCCTCCGCTGTTCAACAAAAGGTGTCCATTTGTTGTATGTTGAGTTTTGTTCATAGGATGATGGTTGGTTCATTTGTTGAGTTGTGTATTCATCTTGTGTATAAATCTTGTATTCATCTTGCATTCATTTTGTATTCATCTTGTGTATAAATCTTGTATTCATCTTGTACAAATATCATCATAACTTCGACATGAGGGGGGGGTCGTTAAAACATAACCCTGATAACTTTGATTTTGAGGCATATGAAAACCTGATTTGCACGTCAGACATGCATGAGAGAGGTGGTCCACAAAGTATCCTCTCCTGAAAGATAGGACGTCTCATCAGATATGATTTTAGATAATGTCCAATGCCTCATATCGCGAACATAGTTATATTGGATAATTGATCTTCATACAAATGAAGCATAAAAGTTTAGCAATCTCTTACAAATTTTCATGTTGTTCATTGACTTCGACATGAGTGGGGGGGTCGTTAAAACATAACCCCGATTATTTCGGTATAACTTCGACATGAGGGGGAGGGGGTCGTTAAAACATAACCCCGATAATCCACTAATACATTGCTCATATGAATATGATTCCGTGTAGTGATTAGGTCTATGTTTGCCACTAATCCATCTCTCAGTGTTGTATATTGCCATGTTGTAATATTTGCAGAAACTATGAAACACAACAGAGACTTAGAACAAGAAGAGGCGTTGGAGGAAATAATCCGTGACGGAGATGATGATATCACCTCATAGTTTCTCAACGACTCCGATGGTGAGGGAAGAGAAGATGACGTCTCCGGTGATCGAATGGAGGAGGGAGAAGATGACGGCTCCGCCGGTGTTGGAGCCTTAACTGTTGCAAAGTCCGGCGAGGTATATATAATAATTAAGCCTCTGCTGACTAGATGCATTAATTGTTTTGTATGTACATATATTAACGCTTCTTTCTTCTTTTAGCCCTCCGGATCGAGCCAAACTTCTATAAGGAGACGAGGCCCGAAGAAAAGGTTGGGCGAGAATGCAAGGTTCACGATCGAAGAAGTCGATCCAGATGGCAAACCGACTGTTCCCAAGCGGACCCAAGACCGATTTATACATCAGTGCGCAGTTGTTGTTAGGGACAGTGTCCCGATCAGCATCCAAGAATGGAATAAGAAGAAGGACGATGGAGTTTCTTATGTCGATGATAGATGCAAAGATGAGTTTTGGAACTCGCTCACGATAAATTTCAGCCTACCGCCAGAGGAGGATCCAAATAACCCAGTTATATAGCGAAAAGTCAAAAAATGGGCTCTTAAGAAGATGGCAGAACAATTCAAGAACTGGAAGAAAAGATTGAACGAATAGTTTGTCAAGAAAGACGAGACTCCAGAATTCACCGGTCAATATGCGAAGATAAAAGATCACCGGCCCGCATTTGTGGCGTACAAGAAATCAGATAAAGCTAAGAACAGGTCACAGACAAATAAGCTAAATGCTGCAAAGAAGCTGTATCACCATATTACGGGGCCAAGTGGCTACAAGGTTGCCCCGCCTACGTGGGACAAAACTGAGAATGACCTGCTTACTAAAGGGATCCAACCAGCGACATTGATCTGGCCTGAACGGGCAAGGACTTGGTTCTTAGGGCATGGGGGAACTTTGGACCCATAAACTGGGAAGTGTGTTTACACAAAAGAATAACTTGAAACACCCATCATAAAGATTCAGGAAGCAATCAAGGACGTGCAGGAAGGGAGGTTCCATCCCGACAGAGAGAAGGACGAGCTATCACGCGCCCTTGGGAATCCTGAACACCCTGGACGAACACGAGGCACATCAGGCTCTGTTCTGTGGGTGCATGGGTTTCCCGACAGCACTGGTTATAGAAGCCGAGGGAGAAAGAAGAAAGAGGAAGCACACCGGATGCAGAAGGTAGAAGAAAGATTAGCGTTGCAGGAGAAGAAACTAGAGGCACTTACCAGTCAGCGAGCTACCGGCCCACCATCTCAGCACGAAGCTACCCCACCATCCTTCATTCGATACTGCACACGAAGCTACCCACCATCTCAGCGGAAAAGCAGCGTGGCTTCCACGGAGCTCGTTCGGCCTGATATCACGGCTCCTCGCTACCCCGTGGATGATATCACGGAGAGGGAACATTGTGAGATAATGGCTAAATGCATGAACCTAACCTTGAAGGTGGCGGTCGGCTATGTCTTACCTCCCGGACCTGATGGAACTTTCCATTGCAATCCGATTCCAGATGGCTATGCTATTGTCGGGGTGGATGAAGTTACCAACGGATTCGAGGGGCTGGACCTTGAGTACCCTACAAGTGAAGGGGAGACTCATCTAGTAGATGCAGTAAGGACTACCATTCTATGGAGAAAGGAAAACATCGTGCTTCCACAATGGACGCCGCGTCAGCGGACTTCGCCGGAGGAGGTCCCTCAGTAGAATCCTCCGCCGCCTCAGCTGTCTCGACTGCGTCAGCAGACTCCGCCTCCTCCGCCACGTCAGCTAACTCTGCCTCCTCCACCGCGTCAGCTGACTCCGCCTCCTCCGCCGCCTCAGCAATGGCAGAAGAGATCCGCCGCCGCTCCGGCGGCTAGTAGTACAACAACGAAGAAATCCAGAGTAGGTAGCGGCAAGAAGGCTCCTGCCAAGTTACCATACGACATGACTAAGAAGGAAACCAAGGAGATAGTGGCTGCCGACGTGAAACACCAGCTTGCACCGACCCGTCCAGATCCAACGGATAAAATAGATCGGGTAAAAGCGAGGCGCTTGCTGGAAAACCTTACAAAACCACCGCTGCCTCCGCTGCTATCAGACTATGACCGCTCTATTGTAAAGTCATATAGAGATCCACAGCAGTGGTCAGGAAGTAGTAGTAGTGCAAGGGGGAAAACAATTCCCCAGCTTGGCGAACAGAAAAACCAATCCTGCCCCCGCTCAAGGTGTTTACCGATATCACTAATGATCCGGGGGTAGCGGCCGCTGATCCTAGTTTCACTCTTGGTGATTACTTAGGCGATGAGGTACAGTTCGAAATGGCTGAGTTAGCCTATAAATTTGAGCACGGGAAGCCTCTCGTCAGACCTGAGGAGCTCCCGCATCTACCAACCATGATGCAAAGATTGAATGACTGATACTTGGAAGCCTCAAAGCAAGGGAGCAACTATATCATTGCGGGAATTAAAGATGAGCTTTACTTCAATGGAGACGAGGAGATTTATATTGACTTCGAAGAATTATTTCAGTTATACAATCAAGACGCCATCGACAAATCTATCGTCAGTTGCTATTGTTTGTAAGTATCATTTCTGTAATTAAGTCTCTACCTCAGCTCGTTCATTGCATGTATAATTATCCTCACTATATATATTATGCAGAAAGAAGATCCTCAAATGCAAAAGAGGACAAATCAATGACATTGGGTTCATTAACCCAAATACTATTCATGAAGCTACGGTAAAATGGAACGCCAACGATACAGAGAAGATCTTGCTAAGAGCGTTAATTGAACAACAAATAAAAAGGGAAATACTATTTCCTTACAACTTCCAGTGAGTGTTATACAGTCTTGTACACATCATTCTGTTCCGCTTACTCGATGTTAAGTGTAATCGATGAGCTATGCGTGCGCAAGTTCCACCTTATTCTGCTAGTCATTTAGTTTGACGCAGGAAAAGTACTTGTCATGGACTCGTTACGTAAAGACCCTGAGATGTGGGCGGACCTGAAAAAAATTCTCCAGAGGTAATTTCAATCATTATTGCACTATATCGGCAACTATCGTTCATTTCCTGATATCAAGTAATTAATAACTTCTTTATTTATTTTCTTTGTCGGGCAGGGTTTGGAAAGAGTTCACCAAGCAGGTTAGGGGTGAATGGAGAGAGGAGCTGCTCTTTGAACAACTCAGTGTAAGTAGTACTAGCTAGGTCCGCGCATCTCTTTGATTCTAGTTAATTTCAATACCATTATCATGCTTGATTATTATTTTGTTTGAACTCTACTCTCGTAAAGTGCTGGAGGCAGGAAAGGGGGACTAATTTATGTGGATACCACGTTTGCGAGTTCATTCGCCAGACGACCTCTGAGACGTGCAGAAATTTACAACAACTTGAAGTACGTAAACAATATTCGCAAATTTATTTTATTACCATCAATTGTGTTGAGTTTCATTCATATATATATATATATATATATATATATATATGTATATATTGACCCCCTTCTTTAAATTAGATCGAACGGAAGTGGGACGAACTCCTACCAAAGGCTCGCATACGAGCAATTCAAGAGGAATTGGCGGGATTCCTCCTTGAAAAGATCATAGCTAAAACCGGAGAATACCATCGAGAATTGGTAGTGGATGTTGGTAATTAGATATTAGGGATCGTAAGAGATGTTACATTGTATATATGCATCAACGTGTACTATACGTAGTAGCGTCGAATAGATATACGAAAACTTGTTGTTCGACCAAGCATGGAGAAAGAGAGATCACTTCTATCTATATTCATGACGATTTGTCTAATGGTTCCTTCAGTGCTACATGTAGTAGCTAGCGTCGAGTTGAATGGCAAACATAAAATAAAAACAAAAATCCTAAATGTAAAAGAATTGAATGGTAAACACAAAAAGAAAAGGGGGAAACACAATATGAAACTCCTAAACCCTCCAAACCCTAAACCCTTCATTTAAAAAAAAACAAAAACCCCAGCACTTGGCAGGTGCGGACGCCTGGCTGCCTTTTAGTCCGGGTTTGTGTTACCAACCGGGACTAAAGGTTCTCCTGCCTAGGCGCTCCACAGCGACCAAGTGGAGCTCCTTTAGTCCCGGTTGGTGTTACCAACCAGGAAAGGTCCTCCTGCCTGGAAGCTCCACAGCGGCCACGTGGAGCTCCTATAGTCCCGGTTCGTAACATAACCGGGACTAAAAGTGGGGACCTTTAGTCCCGATTGCGTAGTCCTGGTTACAGAATCGGGACTAAAGGCCCTTAGGAACCGGGACTAATGCCCTGTTTTCTACTAGTGTACATTACCAATGACGGGCACGACTCTGGGCCCGTCATTGGTAATCCTATATACCTAAAAGACTCGTCCCCAATATCTTGTTTATCTTAACATGCATCCTATCTTCTTCGGAAAAAAAAATGCATCCTATCTACATCAGCAGTCATGCCACGTCATCATCTCAGTGCGTTCAGTTACCAACGACAACGAGCACATAACTGACCGAAGACTTGCAGTCTCTCTGTTTCCAGCCGTAAACCACGGACCCCTCTCTCCCCAGAAAGAAAATAAATCGATCGACAACTATCTCCCCCACAAAATAGAACTCTAATTTCTCACTGACGGCTGGAAGCCGATCTCTGCGTCTTCCCCAGCACCCGTGTGGTTCGTCGAGACGACTGCCGTGGAGCCGTGGTCCTTACCTACCGTCTCTCTCTCTATTCCTAATCCTACCAAGGAAGCTCCGATGCCGTTGGGGATATTGGTTCTCGTCAGTTCCACAGGAATTGGACCAGCCGCTGGTGAGATTAAACTCTGGAGATGGCTTTTATTCAGCCTCGGTGGTGCGACGCCGGGCAGGGCCGCAGATCCGCGATTAGAGGAGCAGCACACGCACCGGGACCGTGCCGCTACCCTACAGCCTAGACACGCCCAACCTGGGCCACCTCCATGTGCATGCGGATCCGCCCACCAGCACCATAGGAGAACCGACAATTCGCTAATGACGTATAGCTGGTGGCTGACACCGAGCGAGTCCTTCCTATCTGGGAACACCGTGCCTGAGTTCTCCATCAGCACAAGACTGTAGGATGGCTGTATCAACGTCGTGGTGTGGTGGTTGCTACACCAGTTGAGCACCTCCACAAGGTGGAGGAGCACATCTGAGGTGAGGACCGAGGCTTGGCTCTTGCTAACTTGGAGCCTCCTCTCTCGGACATGCCCATCCTCAAGCTCCCACAGCGTCATCGGCCTCCTGAAGACGCTGCCACAACCGTTCCTGACAACCAGCACTATGCCGTTGACCTGTCTCCGACCTTCAGTCTACGATAACCAAGGTAGGGGCTCAGTCTTTAATTAACCTCACATCCGCCCTTCAGTTTTGTTTATGGATCTGGGGCAGTGAGGGATTGGAAAGAGATTATGTAGATGTATTAGTTTGTTACTATAGTCATATTGATGTTGTTGCCTATCGGATGTACTATGGCTTTCCCTTCTGCAGAAGTGCAAAACTTGGTTAGCTGGCTTGTGTGATGTTGGGGCCAACATTATTAGGAAGAGTTTCAGAAATAATATACTAGCATAATGTCATCTTGGCTTGCATCCATCCTTCCATTCAATCATGTCTAATGTGAAGCTAATGAGTGTGAAACTATGAAGTACTCCCCACAAAGTCAAGCGCTGTAATGTCTTATGCAGTTTCTCCAAGTGTTGCAACATTCCGGTTAACTCGGTGAGAGTGTGTCAGTTACTATTGTATCCTTCCAACTACTTTTTTCCCGTATGTATATTTTAGTCATCAGAAAGTAAGCAATGTCCTATGGGATTGCTACAGGTACAACAGAAAACGTGAGGAGTCTCTCCCAAGAGGACAAACAAACTAACCCAAATAGTAAGAATTCAGAAACTGATTTTTTTTTACTACTATGCCCTCCAACCTCATAATATTCTCTTCTGTACAAAATGAACTTATAGTTTTGTCTGCCTTTGCTTTGCATTGCTTTGTGCTCTATTGTAGGACCAATAATTTATAGGTACAATAGTGTGCGTTTTGTGATCTTAACCAAATGCATCTTGCTTCACTTGGAAATTATATTCTGAATTGGTTGAGCCTACCTTTTTCTGAAAAGGGAGAGTTTCATTTTCTTTATTTTGATAGGCATTTGTACAAAATATTTAAATCAACAATAGTGACTTTCCTTAGTGATTTATGTGTGGATCTATCCAGTCAAGCAGGGATTGCATTTTAATTCTACTGTGACAACTCAGAAAGAGGCAAAAAATGAGATGAAATATGATCACATGATTTTTACACCAAACAATGCATAGACCAAATTTGCCATGCTACATTTTAGTTCAACACCACATATATCTTTTGATGTGCAATCCGGTCAACTGAACCCTTCAGATTGTTTCCCATTTTCCATTAGACAAAGTTAGTAGACATGTAGAGTTGTAGACTATGTTATCTTGCCTAGATTTTCTGCACTTTTTCTACAGACCAAGTCTCTCTTAGCTCCTGATGGTTACTTCACACATCAAAGACCAGGTAAAAGGGCCCACCACATTTGATTATCTAATCTTGATGCACTTTTTCTTTCTTTTCCTAAAATTCTTCAGTTTTTTCTTTGATCACCTATTCTTTGCAGATTGTTTTGTCAGCAAAGCTCAAACTGCCATTTTTGGTTTCAAGTGTAATATCATAACATGCATAAGGAGTAACAATAACAAAATTAAAAAGATACAAGTAGCCAAATTAACGAAGTTTTGGTTTCAAGTGTGATCCCACTTTCCCCAAATAATCACTGATAGCATTTTGTTTTTTGTTTCATATGGTATCCATCTAATATTTCCGGCAGCATTCAGACCGAATTGGACGGGGAGAACAAACTTGGTATATGAAGTAAAAAAACTTTGTCATTTGAGGGCTTCAGGTCACGTCTCTGTCATTCAAGTTTTCAGGTTTCTGATTGTACTTCAGGAAGAACATTTAGGGACCGCCAAATTCTACTTTTATGCATGTACAGAATATCGACAAATATAACTTACTCATTTATTGTTATGTAATTCAGGAAATCTGTAAATGTGTGATATCTAAATATGGCCTAGACACTAGTGCAGAATCAGCCTTTAGTCCCGGTTCGTAAGGGCCTTCAGTCCCGGTTCAACAACCGGCACTAAAGGGTCGAGACTAAAGCGCCCCCCCCCCCCCCCTTTAGTCCCGGTTCGTCACGGCCCGGAACCAAAGGCCCACCACGTGGCACGAGCCCGCGCAGGGGCTGGGGGCCCTTTAGTCCCGGAACCGGGACTAAAAGGTTTAGGGGTTTATGCTTTATTTTTCCTTTTAATTTTGTGTTTTCCATTTAATTCTTTTTCATTTCAAACATATTTTACGCTACTACATACATACTATACACGTCATGCATATATATAAATAGAATTTCTCGTAGAACCAATCATATATATATATATATATATATATATATATATATATATATATATATCATAGAATTTCCCGTACGACCATATGCGCATACACATATATATATACAATTTGGTACATACAATTTCTCCTACATATGCAGATAATTACATGCAGGCATTAGGTGTAATGGTATTCTCCTTGGGGATGTATGACCTGGTCAACCAAAAATCCCGCAATTTCCTCTTGAAGTGCTCGTATGCGGTCCGTTGGTAGGAGCTTATCCCGCATCTCCATCATCTTTAAAGAAGGAGATCAAGATTAATATATTAGTTGTGTGTATATATATTAGATCATGATAAAAAAATTGTGGTTGTTTTTGCAGATGTGCTGCTTTCAGACGCCATAATGCGAATGTTCTCGCAAACGTAGTATGCACATAAATTATTCCCCGGCGCCTGGCTCATGCACTTTACGAGAATATAATTCAATCAGATAATAATTAATCAAGCATGATAATGGTGTTGAAACTAGAATTAAAGAGATGCGCGGACGTAGCTAGTACTACTTAGGGCTAGTTCTTTTGGGCGATTCTCCCAGAATCGCCCCCCTCCACAGCTTCTCCCAGAATCTTCACTCCATATTTTTTTTACAATCCTAACTAATTAGACCTTAACTAGATAGGATTGTAAAAAAAATATGGAGTGGCGATTCTGGGAGAAGCTGGGGAGGGGGGCGATTCTGGGAGAATCGCCCAAAAGAACTGGCCCTTAATTACGTACCTTGGGTCACACCCATCTCAGCTCTTGTTTACATTGGCCTTTAACCTATTTGATGAACAATTGCCAAACTCTGCCCGGCAAAGAAAATGAATAAAGGAGTTATTAATTAGTTGATATCCGGAAATGAACTAAAGAGGCTGACATAGTGCGATAATGATTGAAATTACATATCGAGCATCCCCTTCACGATTAATTAATCTATAGGTTCTTTAAGTAGTGAGTCCAGTACTTTAACTTTTCCCTTGTCAACTTCAATGATTAGCAGGATTCAGTGGAAACTGCATGCGCACACGTTTGTATAATTAAACGGGCATGTGCATAACTCATTCTCATCAACTACACTTATTAACATCTAGTAAGCAAAATAGAATTTGTAGTACAAGACAGTAACAATCACCCGAAGTTGTAAGGAAATACTATTTCTGGTTGGGTATTTAGTTGCTTCAAAAACTGTAACAAGCTCTTCTCTGTCTCTTTTGGGTGACGTGATCACACCTCTTCATTAATGGTATTTGGGTCAATGAACCCAATGCCATAGCATCCATCTTTTTTCATTTCATACATCTTCATTCTGCATAATACCACAGAAAAGAATATAGTGAGGATAATTACAAGCAATGAACGAGCACAGCTAGAGACTTAAATTATATAAAGAAATCACTTACAAGCAATAGCAACTGACGAGAGATTTGTCGAGTGCGTCTTGATTGAATAACTGAAACATTTCTTGAAACTCAACCCACAAATCTTTTGCATGGAAGTAATGCTCTTCCTTGACTTTCACCATGAGGGAATCTCGCCCCTTCTTGACTTCTCTCAGGTACCAGTCATGGAAATTGCGCATTCTCGTTGGTAGATTCTTGACCTCCATGACCATATCTTGGCCGGGGACATATTTCCATGCTACTTCGTGATCTTGAATCTTGGGGAGTTCCTCGATGCCTAGGAGTTGTTCGACAGTGACACCGGCCTCTCTAGCCATCTGTCTATGAGCGTCGGTTATTACCGGCTGATCGGCGGTACTCACACCATGTGATCGTACAATGAGCGGGGGGATCGATTGTACTTCCTGTTCTCCCAGCTGGGGAACAGTTTTCCCGCATTTACTACTCCTTGCTTGGCTCGAGCTCGACTCCTTATCTTTTTGTGCCTGATATAACTTCTTAACAGAACGCTCATAGTCTAAGTCCGACCTCTTCATAGCTGGTTGAGCATTATCAATAAAGTGTTGTATGACTTCATCAGGTATTTTCTCCTTCGGTGGGGGCTGTTTTCGTGCAAAATGGGCCTTCACTTGGGCAGCGACTTCGGCGTTGTTTTCCTCGATAGTCATCTCGTAAGGCAACTTCTTTTTGGTAGGAGGAGAGGCTTTCCTGCTTGGTGCTCTCTTCCGCTTTGGAGAAGGCTGACGCGCCCGAGATCGATATGGCGGACTCGCACTGATGGGCTCCGTCTCGGGGTGGGGTGGTGGAGACGGCTGACGCGGTGGCGGACTAGCGCCGCGCTGCGTCTCGGGCAGGGTTGTAGTCAGCTGACGCGGTGGCGGACTTGGAGGAGGAGCTTGCTGACGCGGCGGACTTGGAGGAGGAGCTTGCTGACGCGGCGGACTTGGAGGAGGAGTCGGTGGCCTTGGAAAGACGATGCAATCCTTTCTCCATAGAATGATACGATGTACGGCCTCTCCCAGTGTGCGCTCCTCGTCACCTCCAGGAATGACAAGCTCTAGCTCATAATATCCTGACATCACTTCATCAACCCCGACACGAGCATAGCCAGCTGGAATCGGATTGCAATGAAAGTTTGCTTCAGGGGGATTTGTTAAAGCATAGCCGTCCGCCACCTTCATGGATATGTTCTTCACTTTCATGTGTAGCTCACAAGGTGTCGTATCTTTGATATCATCCACAGGGTATCTATCCAGCAGTGCATCATCGGCCGGGGTGGAACCCACGCTGCTTTTTGGCATAGATGGGACGGTTGTATCCAATGCTGGATCTGCTTGCTGCTGCCGCTGAGACGCCCTTTCCTAGCTAAGTGAGTCGATCTGCTCCTGCTGCCTTAAGGAAACGCGTTCCAACTTCGCGTGCTTTGATTCTACCAGTTGAAGGCGGTCTGCTTCCTGCTTCCTCTACTCCTCCTCCTGCTGCTTCTTTCTCGCACGGCTTCTGTAAGTGGCGTTCCAATACGCAAATCCCTCAAACCACGGAACAACGCCTTTGCCTCGTGTTCGTCCCGGGTGTTTAGGATTCTTCAGGGCGCGTGTAAGCTCATCATTCTCTCTGTCCGGCTTGTACTTCCCTATTCGAGCATCTTGTATTGCAACAATTAAAGCGTCAGAGGCTTCTTTAAGACTTGTCCGCTCCATAACCAGCCCTGTCTCTGGGTCCAACTTCCCCCTATGCGCATAAAACCAAGTCCTGCACCTGAGGGGCCAACTCAATGTAACTGGAGTGACCCCTGCAGCAACCATCTGTTCCTCAGCGAGATCCCACTTAGGCCGACCGACCTGGTAGCCACCTGGCCCCAGAGTATGGTGCCACTTTTTTTCGCAGCATTAATCTTGTTTATTCTCGACCGTTCCATAGCTTCTTCTGATTCCTTGAACTGCACGAAAGCGTCCCAGTGATCTTTTGCCTTCTCCAGTGTTCCCTTGAATGCTGGAGTCTTCTTTCCGTCTGCTTGGTACTTGGCCCATATTCTTTTCTTGTGGTTGTTGAATGCTATCGCCATCTTCATAAGAGCACTCTTCTTGACTTTCTCCCGTTCTTCATCTGCCAAATGATCTGGTAGGGTGAAATGTGGCATGAGCGATTCCCAAAGCAGATATTTTGCTCTTCCATCGACAAAAGTAACTCCTTGATCTCCCTTTGCTGGCTTATTCCATTCTTGAACGGAGATTGGGATTTGGTCCCTGACAATAAGTCCGCATTGACGAGTAAATTTGTCCGCATTCTTTTTAGGAGCAAGCGGTTCGCCATTTTCTTTGATGGCATCGATGTTGTACTTTATGCCAGCCTGCAACCTTCTGGTCGGGCCTCGTACTTCCCTGCTTGTAGAAGATTTGCTCGATCCGGAGGGCTAAAAGAAGAAAGATCGATTCGTTAATATATATAAATCAATTAATACATGTATGATCACCAGAGGCCTTATATATATATATATACCTCGCCGGTCTTTGTTATTTGAAGAACATTTCCTTCGTCATCATTGTTGTGGCCTTCGTCTCTTCGTTCGTCTTCATCAAATATTAATACTCCCTCACCGGAATTGTTCAGATATTGCGAGCCGTCATCTTCGGGTTCATTCTCATCTGGGCTTGGGGAGCATATGATGTCGAACATGGTCTCTTCTTCGTCTCTGCCGGTATTGTCCCTAGCTTATATTAACTAATTCAGAAGAAAGACAAAACAATTTAGTGTTCAAATTAGAATGCAATCAATAAGGAAAAACTGAATCATAGTAGATAATATGCATCTCGAATAATATCACTAATACATCTCGAATAATCCAGATAATATGCATCATCGAATATAATCTCGAATACATCATCTCGAATATTATCGAATATAATCTCGAATACATCTCGATTATTAATTATCACTAATACATCTCGAATATTGTCATATAACATCACTAGCTAACACAGATCGAATATTATCGAAGAATCTTGTTCACTCGCCGTTTCTGAGGCGCGGGCGGTGGACACCCAAAGAGAAGGAACCATCACAGGATCATAGCTCGGGTGAGATCCCTGAAGAACCTGCCAGGTATTGGAAAACCTGACGTCCAACGCAACCATATAGCGACGGACATGCTCGTCCTCCTCCCTGACACGACGACGTACCACTTCCGCGGGGGCCGGCTGCCTCCGCACCGAAAGTGGCCTGCGCGACCGCCACCAAAGAAGCTCCGGGTCGACGACGGGAGCCTGGTTCCTCACCAAGCTGCGCGCCCCGGAAGGTAGCACCTCCCAGTGCCAGCCCGGCGGAGCCCAGTCCCGGACATGGCGCCTCTCAAGCAGGTTCTCGCCACCGAGACGACATCAAGGATGCGGGCCGGGCATCGTAGACGTCGAGAACAAATTCTATGCAAATTTAACATTTTTTAAATGCTTGATTGTGATTTTTGTAATTCTTTTTAACTTGATTTTGCAAATACATGACAAACTTTTGCAAATACAACATTAAGATGTATATTAACATTAAAATATTATTAATACATGGTCAACTTTTTTCTATGCAACTTTTTCCTATACAACTTTTTTCTATAAGTATAAAATACTAAAAAACAGAAAATCTATGCAAATTCCACCGTTCATCTACATATACATATATACATACATTGTATACAAAAAACTAGTGAAAAAAAATAAAACATACATACATATAGTGAAAAAATAATGATCTAAAACATCAAAACATACATACATATATACATATATACATACATTGTATACTAATTAATAATAATCTAAAACATAACTAGTGAAAAAAAAATCGCCGGAGGGGGCGGCGCGAGCTCATATGCAGCGGGCGAGGTCGAGGCCGGCGACGGTGAGGTCGAGGCCGGCGGGCGTGGGCGGCGCGTCAACGGGCCGGCTCGGGGGCGGCGTCGGAGAGGAGAGGCGCGGGCGGCATCGGGGAGGAGGCGCGGGCGGCCGGTGTCGGGGGCGGCGACGGCATCGGGGCAGGCGGCTGTTGGGGAACGCAGTATTTCAAAAAATTTACCTACGATCACGCAAGATCTATCTATGTGATGCATAGCAACAAGCGGGAGAGTGTGTCCACGTACCCTCGTAGACCGAAAACAGAAGCGTTTAGTAACGCGGTTGATGTAGTCGAACGTCTTCGCGATCCAACCGATCAAGTACCGAACGCACGGCACCTCCGCGATCTGCACACGTTCAGCTCGGTGACGTCCCTCGAACTCTAGATCCAGCTGAGGCCGAGGGAGAGTTTCGTCAGCACGATGGCGTGGTGACGGTGATGATGAAGTTACCGACGCAGGGCTTCGCCTAAGCACTACGACAATATGACCGAGGTGGAAATCTGTGGAGGGGGCACCGCACACGGCTAAACAATCAACTTGTGTGTCTATGGGGTGCCCCCGTCCCCCGTATATAAAGGAGAGAGGGAGGAGGCCGGCTAGCCCTAGGGGGCGCGCACAAGGAGGGGAGTCCTACTAGGACTCCAAGTCCTAGTAGGATTCCACCAAGAGGGAAGGGGGAAGAAGGAAGGAGAGGGAGAGGGAGAGGAAAGAGGGGCTGCGCCCCCCCCCCCCTCCCTAGTCCTATTCGGACTCCACTTGGGGGGGGGGGGTGCGCCACCTCCTGGCTGCCACCCTCTCTCTCCCCTAAGGCCCACTAAGGCCCATTACTTCCCCGGGGGGTTCCGGTAACCCTTCCGGCACTCCGGTTTTACCCGAAACCCTCCGGAACACTTCCGGTGTCCGAATAACATGGTCCAATATATCAATCTTTATGTCTCGACCATTTCGAGACTCCTCGTCATGTCCGTGATCTCATCCAGGACTCCGAACAACCTTCGTTACATCAAATCACATAAACTCACAATACCAATCGTCATCGAACGTTAAGCGTGCGGACCCTACGGGTTCGAGAACTATGTAGACATGACCGAGACACTTCTCCGGTCAATAAACAATAGCGGAACCTGGATGCTCATATTGGCTCCTACATATTCTACGAAGATCTTTATCGGTCAAACCACATAACAACATACGTTATTCCCTTTGTCATCGGTATGGTACTTGCCCGAGATTCGATTGTCGGTATCATCATACCTAGTTCAATCTCGTTACTGGCAAGTCTCTTTACTCGTTCCGTAATGCATCATCCCGCAACTAACTTATTAGTTACATTGCTTGCAAGGCTTATAGTGATGTGCATTACCGAGAGGGCCCAGAGATACCTCTTCGACAATCGGAGTGACAAATCCTAATCTCGATCTATGCCAACTCAACAAACACCATCGGAGACACCTGTAGAGCATCTTTATAATCACCCAGTTACGTTGTGACGTTTGATAGCACACAAAGTGTTCCTCCGGTATTCGGGAGTTGCATAATCTCATAGTCATAGGAACATGTATAAGTCATGAAGAAAGCAATAGCAACAAACTAAACGATCATAGTGCTAAGCTAACGGATGGGTCATGTCAATCACATCATTCTCTAATGATGTGATCCCGTTCATCAAATGACAACTCATGTCTATGGCTAGGAAACTTAACCATCTTTGATCAACGAGCTAGTCAAGTAGAGGCATACTAGTGACACTCTGTTTGTCTATGTATTCACACATGTACTAAGTTTCCGGTTAATACAATTCTAGCAAGAATAATAAACATTTATCTTGATATAAGGAAATATAAATAACAAGTTTATTATTGCCTCTAGGGCATATTTCCTTTAGTCTCCCACTTGCACTAGAGTCAATAATCTAGTTTCACATCGCCATGTGATTTAACACGAATAATTCACATCACCATGTGATTAACACCCATAGTTCACATCGCCATGTGACCAACACCCAAAGGGTTTACTAGAGTCAGTAATCTAGTTCACATCGCCATGTGATTAACACCCAAAGAGTACTAAGGTGTGATCATTCTTTACTTGTGAGAGAAGTTTAGTCAACGGGTCTGCCACATACAGATCCGTATATATTTTGCAAATTTCTATGTCTATAATGCTCTGCATGGAGCTACTCTAGCTAATTGCTCCCACTTTCAATATGTATCCATATTGAGACTCTGAGTCATCTGGATCGGTGTAAAAGCTTGCATCGACGTAACCTTTTACGACGAACTCTTTTATCACCTCCATAACCGAGAAATATTTCCTTAGTCCTCTTAGGTAACTAAGGATAACTTTGACCGCTATCCAGTGATCCATTCCTGGATCACTATCGTACCTCCTTGCTAAACTCATAGCAAGGCACACAACTGGTCTGGTACATAGCATGTCATACTTTATAGAACCTATGACTGAGGCATAGGGAATGACTTTCATTCTTTTTCTATCTTCTGCCATGATCGGGTTTTGAGTCTTACTCAATTTTACACCTTGTAACACAGGCAAGAACTCCTTCTTTGAGTGATCCATTTTGAACTTCTTCAAAATCTTGTCAAGGTATGTGCTTTGTGAAAGTCCTATTAAGCGTCTCGATCTATCCCTATAGATCTTGATGCTCAATACTTAAGCAGCTTCACCGAGGTCTTTTTTATTGAAAAATTCTTATTCAAGTATCCTTTTATGCTATCCAGAAATTATATATCATTTCCAATCAACAATATGTCATCCACATATAATATCAGAAATGCTACAGAGCTCCCACTCACTTTCTTGTAAATACAGACTTCACCGTAAGTCTGTATAAAACCATATGCTTTGATCACTTCATCAAAGCATATATTCGAACTCCGAGATGCTTGCACCAGTCCATAGATGGATCGCTGGAGCTTGCACATTTTGTTAGAACCTTTAGGATTGACAAAACCTTCTGGTTGCATCATATACAACTTCTTCTTTAAAAATTTGATTAATGAATGTAGTTTTTGACATCCATTTGCCAGATTTCATAAAATATGGCAATTGCTAACATGATTCGGACAGACTTAAGCATCGCTACGAGTGAGAAAATCTCATCGTAGTCAACACCTTGAACTTTGTCGAAAACCTTTGTGCGACAAGTCAAGCTTTGTAGATAGTAAACAATCGTCATCGAACTACTATCAGCGTCTGTCTTCCTCTTGAAGATCCATTTATTCTCAATGGCTTGCCGATCATCGGGCAAGTCAACCAAAGTCCACACTTTGTTCTCATACATGGATCCCATCTCAGATTTCATGGCCTCAAGCCATTTCGCGGAATCTGGGCTCGTCATTGCTTCCTCATAGTTCGTAGGTTCGTCATGGTCTAGTAACATGATTTCCAGATCAGGATTACCGTACCACTCTGGTGTGGAATGTACTCTGGTTGACCTACGAGGTTCGGTAGCAACTTGATCCGAAGTTTCATGATCATCATCATTAACTTCCTCACTAATTGGTGTAGGCATCACTGGAACTGATTTATGTGGTGAACTACTTTCCAATTTAGGAGAAGGTACAATTACCTCATCAAGTTCTACTTTCCTCCCACTCACCTCTTTCGAGAGAAACTCCTTCTCTAGAAAGGATCCATTCTTAGCAACGAATATCTTGCCTTCGGATCTGTGATAGAAGGTGTACCCAACAGTCTCCTTTGGGTATCCTATGAAGACGTATTTCTCCGATTTGGGTTCGAGCTTATCAGGTTGAAGCTTTTTCACATAAGCATCGCAGCCCCAAACTTTAAGAAACGACAGCTTAGGTTTCTTGCCAAACCACAGTTCATATGGTGTCGTCTCAACAGATTTAGATGGTGCCCTATTTAACGTGAATGCAGTTGTCTCTAATGCATAACCCCAAAACGATAGTGGTAAATCGGTAAGAGACATCATAGAATGCACCATATCCAATAAAGTACGGTTACGATGTTCGGACACACCATTATGCTGTGGTGTTCCAGGTGGCGTGGATTGTGAAACTATTCCACATTGTTTTAAATGAAAGCCAAACTCAGAACTCAAATATTCGCCTCCGTGATCAGATCGTAGAAACTTTATTTTCTTGTTACGATGATTCTACACTTCACTTTGAAATTCTTTGAACTTTTCAAATGTTTCAGACTTGTGTTTCATCAAGTAGATATATCCATACCTACTTAAATCATCTGTGAAGGTCAGAAAATAACGATACCCGCCGCGTGCTTCAACACTCATCGGACCGCATACATCGGTATGTATTATTTCCAATAAGTCATTAGCTCGCTCCATTGTTCCAGAGAACGGAGTTTTAGTCATCTTGCCCATGAGGCATGGTTCGCAAGTATCAAATGATTCATAATCAAGTGATTCCAAAAGCCCATCTGCATGGAGTTTCTTCATGCGCTTTACACCAATATGACCTAAACGGCAGTGCCACAAATATGTTGCACTATCATTATCAACTTTGCATCTTTTGGCATCAATATTATGAATATGTGTATCACTACGATCGAGAATCAATAAACCATTTACATTGAGTGTATGACCATAGAAGGTGTTATTCATTTAAACAGAACATCAATTATTCTCTGACTTAAATGAATAACTGTATCGCAATAAACATGATCCAATCATATTCATGCTCAACGCAAATACCAAATAACATTTATTTAGATCCAACACTAATCCCGAAGGTAGAGGGAGTGTGCGATGGTGATCTTATCAACCTTGGAATCACTTCCAACACACATCGTCACCTCGTCATTAACTAGTCTCTGTTCATTTTGCAACTCCTGTTTCGAGTTACTAATGTTAGCAACTGAACTAGTATCAAATACCCAGGGGCTACTATGAACACTAGTAAAATACACATCAATAACATGTATATCAAATATACCTTTGTTCACTTTGCCATCCTTCTTATCCGCCAAATAGTTGGGGCAGTTCCGCTTCCAGTGACCAGTCCCTTTGCAGTAGAAGCACTCAGTTTCAGGATTAGGTCCAGACGTGGGCTTCTTCCCGGGAGTAGCAACTTGCTTGCTATTCTTCTTGAATTTCCCCTTCTTCCCTTTGCCCTTTTTCTTGAAACTAGTGGTCTTGTTAACCATCAACACTTGATGCTCCTTTTTTATCTCTACCTCCGTAGTCTTTAGCATCGTGAAGAGCTCGGGAATTGTCTTATTCATCCCTTGCATATTATAGTTCATCACGAAGTTCTAGTAACTTGGTGATAGTGACTAGAGAACTCTGTTAATCACTATTTTATCTGGAAGATTAACTCCCACTTGATTCAAGCGATTTTAGTATCCAGACATTCTGAGCATATGCTCACTGGTTGAGCTATTCTCCTTCATCTTGTAGGCAAAGTATTTGTCAGAGGTCTCATACCTCTCGACACGGGCATGAGTCTGAAATACCGATTTCAGCTCTTGGAACATCTCATATGCTCCGTGGCGTTCAAAATGTTTTTCAAGTCCCGTTTCTAAGCCGTAAATCATGGCGCACTAAACTATCAAGTAGTCATCATATCGAGCTTGCTAAACATTCATAATGTTTGCATCTGCTCCTGCAATAGGTCTGTCACCTAGCGGTGCATCAAGGACATAATTCTTCTGTGCAGCAATGAGGATAATCCTCAGATCACAGAACCAGTCCGCATCATTGCTACTATCATCTTTCAACTTAGTTTTCTCCACGAACATATCAAAAATAAAATAGCGGAGCTATACGCGAGCTATTGATCTACAACATAATTTGCAAATACTACCAGGACTAAGTTCTTGATAAATTAAAGTTCAATTAATCATATTACTTAAGAACTCCCACTTAGATAGACATCCCTCTAATCATCTAAGTGAACACATGATCCAAATCAACTAAACCATGTCCGATCATCACGTGAGATGGAGTAGTTTTGCGAGGCCATATCACTATGTTGGAGTAGTTTTGCGAGAACAATCAATGGTGAACATCACTATGTTGATCATATCTACTATATGATTCATGCTCGACCTTTCGGTCTCAGTGTTTCGAGGCCATATCTGCATATGCTAGGCTCGTCAAGTTTAACCCGAGTATTCTGCGTGTGCAAAACTGGCTTGCACCCGTTGTATGTGAACGTAGAGCTTATCACACCCGATCATCACGTGGTGTCTCGACATGACGAACTGTAGCAATGGTGCATACTCAGGGAGAACACTTGTACCTTAAAATTTAGTGAGAGATCATCTTATAATGCTACCGCCGAGCTAAGCAAAATAAGATGCATAAAGGATAAACATCACATGCAATCAATATAAGTGATATGATATGGCCATCATCATCTTGTGCCTTTGATCTCCATCTCCAAAGCACCGTCATGATTGCCATCATCACCGGCTTGACACCTTGATCTCCATCGAAGCATCGTTGTCGTCTTGCCAACTATTCCTTCTACGACTATCGCTACTGCTTACTGATAAAGTAAAGCAATTACATGGCGATTGCATTTCATACAATAAAGCGACAACCATAAGGCTCCTGCCAGTTGCCGATAACTTTTACAAAACATGATCATCTCATACAACAATTATATCACATCATGTCTTGACCATATGACATCACAACATGCCCTGCAAAAACAAGTTAGACGTCCTCTACTTTGTTGTTGCAAGTTTTACGTGGCTGCTACGGGCTTAGCAAGAACCGCTCTTACCTACGCAAAACCACAACGTGGTGTAGTGATTGCTTTTTGATCTTCTAAAAGAACCCTCTTCATTGAAACCGGTTCAACTAAAGTGAAAGAGATAGACACCCGCCTGTCACCTTTAAGCAACGAGTGCTCGTAGCGGTGAAACCAGTCTCGCGTAAGCGTACGCGTAATGTCGGTCCGGGCCGCTTCATCTCACAATACCGCTGAACCAAGTAACAACTAGTAACGGCAAGCAATATGTATACACCCACGCCCACAACTCCTTTGTGTTCTATTCATGCAAAATAACATCTACGCATAGACCTGGCTCGGATGCCAATGTTGGGGAACGCAGTATTTCAAAAAAATTACCTACGATCACGCAAGATCTATCTATGTGATGCATAGCAACAAGCGGGAGAGTGTGTCTACATACCCTCGTAGACCGAAAACAGAAGCGTTTAGTAACGCGGTTGATGTAGTCGAACGTCTTCGCGATCCAACCGATCAAGTACCGAACGCACGGCACCTCCGCGATCTGCACACGTTCAGCTCGGTGACGTCCCTTGAACTCTAGATCCAGCTGAGGCCGAGGGAGAGTTTCGTCAGCACGACGGCGTGGTGACGGTGATGATGAAGTTACCGATGCAGGGCTTCGCCTAAGCACTACGACAATATGACCGAGGTGGAAATCTGTGGAGGGGGGCACCGCACACGGCTAAACAATCAACTTGTGTGTCTATGGGGTGCCCCCCTCCCCCCTATATAAAGGAGAGAGGGAGGAGGCCGGCCAGCCCTAGGGGGCACGCCGAAGGAGGGGAGTCCTACTAGGACTCCAAGTCCTAGTAGGATTCCACCAAGAGGGAAGGGGGAAGAAGGAAGGAGAGGGAGACGGAGAGGAAAGAGCAGCCCCCCCCCCCTCACCTAGTCCTATTCGGACTCCACTTGGGGGGGGGGCACCTCCTGGCTGCCGCCCTCTCTCTCCCCTAAGGCCCACTAAGGCCCATTACTTCCCCGGGGGGTTCCGGTAACCCTTCCGGCACTCCTGTTTTACCCGAAATCCTCCGGAACACTTCCGGTGTCCGAATAACATGGTCCAATATATCAATCTTTATGTCTCGACCATTTAGAGACTCCTCGTCATGTCCATGATTTCATCCGGGACTCCAAACAACCTTCGTTACATCAAATCACATAAACTCATAATACCAATCGTCATCGAACGTTAAGCGTGCGGACCCTACGGGTTCGAGAACTATGTAGACATGACCGAGACACTTCTCCGGTCAATAACCAATAGCGGAACCTGGATGCTCATATTGGCTCCTACATATTCTACGAAGATCTTTATCGGTCAAACCGCATAACAACATACGTTATTCCCTTTGTCATCGGTATGGTACTTGCCCGAGATTCGATTGTCGGTATCATCATACCTAGTTCAATCTCGTTACTGGCAAGTCTCATTACTCGTTCCGTAATGCATCATCCCGCAACTAACTTATTAGTTACATTGCTTGCAAGGCTTATAGTGATGTGCATTACCGAGAGGGCCCAGAGATACCTCTCCGACAATCGGAGTGACAAATCCTAATCTCGATCTATGCCAACTCAACAAACACCATCGGAGACACCTGTAGAGCATCTTTATAATCACCCAGTTATGTTGTGACGTTTGATAGCACACAAAGTGTTCCTCCAGTATTCGGGAGTTGCATAATCTCATAGTCATAGGAACATGTATAAGTCATGAAGAAAGCAATAGCAACAAACTAAACGATCATAGTGCTAAGCTAACGGATGGGTCATGTCAATCACATCATTCTCTAATGATGTGATCCCGTTCATCAAATGACAACTCATGTCTATGGCTAGGAAACTTAACCATCTTTGATCAACGAGCTAGTCAAGTAGAGGCATACTAGTGACACTCTGTTTGTCTATGTATTCACACATGTACTAAGTTTTCGGTTAATACAATTCTAGCATGAATAATATACATTTATCATGATATAAGGAAATATAAATAACAACTTTATTATTGCCTCTAGGGCATATTTCCTTTGCTTGCGTTGGAACCAACCGGAAAGCCTCCGACAGGGGTGGTTGGCGGAGATGAAGACGACGGCCTCGTCCGGGCCAATTGGGGGTCCAGGTGATTCACAGGGAGGGAGGAGGGGCGCCAGTCGAGAGGGGTGCCCGGGGCAGCCTTTTTATAGGCGGTGAAGTCGGTCCCCGTGGCTTCCCGTGGAAGGCATGGTGGCGGCTGCCGTAACTGCGCTGGAAAAGTTGGTGTGTCGGTGGCTAGGGTAGGTGGGGGAAATGAATGAGCTCCAACGCTCGGGGGTTGTGCTGGCGGCCTCGGTTTAGTGCCAGGTGGCTCGGGAATTGACTACCGCGGCGGCCGGTGCAGGTCGGTGGTGGGTGGCGCTAGAGGACGAGGGGGGTGTCGGCGAGGGGCGGGGCTTGCTCACTAAGCCTCCTCGGGTGGCTCTTGTGCGGGGAAGGCCACGGGGCTGGAACTGGAGCTTGCTGCCGATGCCTGCTATATGCGCGCTCTGCGTGTGGTGACCAAGGGGTGGCCACGCTCGTGTTCCAGGTGCTAGACGGAGCCTAAATGGCTGAAACTTACCAGAGTGGCTTTGATTTAGATGATACAGAGGGTGGACATACTGGTTTGGCCAACGGAGGCAGTGCCAAGTGCAAGTTCATAAGCTTGCATAATTCTGCTATGCACATGAGGTGTTTGGTGAAATGCTAGGGCCACCTAGGTATTGTTTATGAGATTGGGATTTGGCATGATGATGTCTCCTTAGATGGTAAAGAGTATGGCATGGTTGGTTTGAACAAAAGAAAAACTAGCCAGTGCAAGTTTTACTGAATTTTAGTTCTGGACTAGATATTGAGAGAATTATTTGGTAAACTAAAAAGATTCCAATGGAGCTAAAATTTTGGACTTAAGGGTTTGGTTGGAAGGACTATAAGTGGGAAAAGTTTCAGAACTTTTGGAGCAAGGAAAATACAGGTTGTAGTAGTAACTAAAGAATGGGGCAGAATTGAAAAGAGGTTGTTTCACTCAAAATTTTCAAAAGAACAAGTTGGGTTTTTGCATAAAAGTGATATATAGGCATCACATGACCCATCATAATTTTTGTGGAATATTGAAAGAATTATTTGAAGTAGTTGTAGTGCAACAAAGGCATTTAAAGTATTCGAAAATACCTTTAAAAGAATTATCTTGGGCAAAATTTTATTATGAAAATAATTCCTACTATTATTATAATATAAAAAAAATGATTTAAGAAAACTACCAGAGCCCACAATATTATTTCCAAAAAATTATATATGGAGGGAAGAATTTACTCTAAAATTAATAAAACACCTAATATAATTTAAAATTTTATTTCTGGCCAAATTTTTACTTAACAAAAATGTGGTTAAATTTTTGGGCTGTTACACCATATCTCATCTATGTAACCATAATATGTGTCCTTTGGCCTATTGGTGTTTGCTGCATCAAAGCGGACATCACTGTTTTGGTTGGTGCTCTTTTTATCTTGGGCGGTCGTGTAAAATGTATTCCCTTTTATCTCGTACCCTTTGAAAGTCAATATAGTCGAAGATGGTAACTTGGACAGCAAGTACAGCTCATCTCCAACACTGTCGTCATGCATGAGACTTGTCTGCAACCAACCGCCGAAAGTCCCCATGTGTTCACGTGTAATCCAGTCGTCAGACTACTCTGGGTGTTTGGAGCGTAGAATATTCTTATGTTCGTTGATATACGTACCCACCAAGCTGGAATTTTGTAGAACTGTGTAGTGTGCTTGCGCCCAAGAATGCACGTCCATACATATTACTTGGTCCTTTCCTAGCATGCCTTTTCCACCAAGTCTGCCCTCATGCCACGATTCGGGAACACCAATCGGCTTAAGGTCAGAAATAAAGTCAAAACAAAACTCAATGACCTCCTCTGTTTCATGGCCCTTGGAGATGCTTCCTTCTGGCCTAGCACGGTTATGAACATATTTCTTTAAGACTCCCATGAACCTCTCAAAGGGGAACATATTGTGTGGAAATACAGGAGCCAGAATGGCAATCTCTTCGACTAGGTGAACTAGGACGTGCGTCATGATATTGAAGAAGGATGGTGGGAATACCAACTCGAAACTTGCACCAAATCATTCTGTAACCTTGGTAGGATTTCTGGATCGATTACCTTCTGAGAGATTGCATTGAGGAATGCACATAGCTTCACAATGGCTAATCGAACGTTGTCCGGTAGAAACCCCCTCAATGCAACCGGAAGTAGTTGCGTCATAATCACGTGGCAGTCATGGGACTTTAGGTTCTGGAACTTTATCTTTGCCATATTTATTATTCCTTTTATATTCGACGAGAAGCCAGACGGGACCTTCATACTGAGCAGGCATTGAAAGAAGATTTGCTTCTCTTCTTTGGTAAGAGTGTAGCTGGTAGGACCCTGATACTGCTTTGGATGTATGCCGTCTTTTTCGTGCATACATTGCTGGTCCTCCCATGCCTCCGGTGTATCTTTTGTCTTCCCATACACGCCCAAAAAGCCTAGCTGGTTCACGCAAAGATTCTTCGTCACATGCATCACGTCGATTGCAGAGCGGACCTCTAGTTCTTTCCAATATGGTAGGTCCCAAAATATAGATTTCTTCTTCCACATGGGTGCGTGTCCGGCAGCATCATTCGGAACAGATTGTCCGCCAGGACCCTTTCCAAAGATTACTTTTAAATTCTTGACCATATCAAGTATATCATGACCAGTATGGTGGCGAGGCTTCTTCCGGTGATCTGCCTCACCTTTGAAATGCTTGCCTTTCTTTCTTAAGACATGATTGATCTGAAGAAATCGACGATGTCCCAGGTACACATTCTTCTTACATTTATCCAAATATATACTGTCGGTATCATCTAAATAGTGCGTGCATGCATGGTATCCCTTGTTTGTCTGTCCTGAAAGATTACTAAGAGCAGGCCAATCATTGATGTTTACAAACAGCAACGCTCGCAGGTCAAATTCCTGCTGTTTGTGCTCATCCCACACACGTACGCCTTCTATACTCCACAGCTGTAAAAGTTCTTCAACTAATGGCCTTAGGTACACATCAATGTCGCTGCAGGGTTACTTGGGGCCTTGGATGAGCACTGGCATCATAATGAACTTCCGCTTCATGCACAACCAAGGAGGAAGGTTATAGATACATAGAGTCATAGGCCAGGTGCTATGATTGCTGCTCTGCTCCCTAAAAGGATTAATGACATCTGCATTTAAACCAAACCATACGTTCCTTGCGTCATCTGCAAAGTCCTTCCACTTTCTCTCGATTTTTCTCCACTGCGAGCCGTCAGCGGGTACTCTCAACTTCCCGTCTTTCTTACGGTCTTCTTTGTGCCATCGCATCAACTTGGCATGCTCTTTGTTTTGGAATAAACATTTCAACTGTGGTATTATAGGAGCATACCACATCACCTTGGCAAGAATCTTCTTCCTAGGGCGCTCGCCCTCCACATCACCAGGGTCATCACGGCTGATCTTATAGCGCAATGCACCGCATACCAGGCATGCATTCAAATCCTCGTACTCACCACGGTAGAGGATGCAGTCATTAGGGCATGCATGTATCTTTTGCACCTCTGATCCTATAGGGCAGACAACCTTCTTTGCTTCATACCTACTATCGGGCAATTCGTTGTCCTTTGGAAGTATCTTCTTTAACATTATCAGCAACTTTTCAAATTCCTTGTCAGATACACCATTCTCTGCCTTCCATTGCAGCAATTTCAGTGTGGTACCCAGCTTTTTCTTGTCATCTTCGCAATTTGGGTACAATAATTTCTTGTGATCCTCTAACATGCGCTGCAACTTCAGCTTCTCCTTTTCACTTGCGCAGTTCCTCTTTGCATCGGCAATGGCCCGACCAAGATCATCAGCGGGCCCATCTGATGCCTCTTCTTCAGCTTCTTCCCCCATTACCGGCTCAGTTTCTTCCCCCATTGTTGTACCATCATATTCAGGAACCCATCGCCAGGATAGCTGTCATCATCCTCTTCTTCTTCATTCTCTTCCATTAGGACCCCTCTTTCTCCGTGCTTGGTCCAACAGTTATAGCCGGACATGAAACCGGACGTAAACAGGTGGACGTGAATGGTTCTTGAGTTAGTGTCATTGTGATCATTCTTACAGACAGCACATGGACAACACATAAAACCATCCGCCCGCTTGTTTGCCTCAGCAGCAACCAGAAAAGTATGCATGCCATTAATGAACTGGGGAGAGCATCGGTCATCGTACATCCATTGCCGGCTCATCTTCATTACACAACACCGAAATGACCAAATTAATACAAGTTCATACATATAGTTCATACACACTTATTCTCATAAAACAACATACAAACTCTCTAGCTAAAGCATTTAAATGCAACAACAAATGAGATCAAGATCGCAACTAAGGTAACAATTGATCCAACAGCATTGTGATACCAAGCCTCTTGATTAACGGCATATTTTTTAAATTTTCTAATCTTCAAGCGCATTGCATCCATCTTGATCTTGTGATCATCGACGACATCAGCAACATACAACTCCAGTTTCATCTTCTCATCTTCAATTCTTTTCAATTTTTCTTTCAAATACTACTTTTCTTTTTCAACTAAATTTAACTTCTCGACAAGAGGGTCGGTTGCAATTTCCGGTTCACATACCTCCTAGATAAAAATATCTATGTCAACTTGATGGGCATAATTGTCATAAACACAAAATGCAACAAATAGTTATAAAAGAGAGTATATACCACATCCGAATCATATACCGGACTAGGGCCGACGGGGACGGATATCAAAACCATGCCACTATGTATAACAAACAACCATACAGGTAAGAAAACTTTACAAGTAACTATCTAAATCAAACAAACATGATTTTTTTGATAAAGAGGATAAGAACAAGAGGCTCACCAAGGTGGTGCCGGCGACGGGACGGTGCGGGCGATCGACGGTGGTTAGGACGGGGACGGGAAGCCACTAAGTAAACCACACCTACACATGCAAACTAAGAAGTTAATTTGAGCTCAAATTGCATATAAATCAAATAAACTCCCACATATAATTACTCCCAAACTAAAACCCACAAATCACTATACTTATAGAGCATTGCAAGAGCTAATCTAGCAATGAGAGATGAAAGGACAAAGTTGCTAACCTTTGTGAACACTTGGATGGATGGGGTGCCTTCAAATCTTGACAAATTTTGGCAAAAATGGAGGATGAGCTCGAGCAAGAGGGGAAGAACAGAGAGGAGAGGAAAGGGGAAAAACAGAGAGCTTCGGCTCGGACTGGACGAAGGGTTTATATAGTGACCCCTTTAGTCTCGGTTCGTGTAACAAACCGGGACTAGAGGTGTACCTCTAGTCCCGGTTTGTGACACGAACCGGGACTAAAGGGGCTCGTGGGGCCCCAGCCTCACAAACCGGGACTAAAGGTTCAACACGAACCGGGACTAATGATTCCCCTGCTCCTAGCCGTTTGAACCGGGACTAATGGTCACATTAGTCCCGGGCCGTAGTCAAACCAGGACTAATGATGCGAACGTAAAGTCTTTTTTCTACTAGTGAGATTGTAACAACTTCTGTGAACATCTAAATGGTTGAGATGATATTACGACATTGAAACCTTTCAGCCTAACCTCATGTATGGACATGAAAGGTTAAGTTGTTATTAGTTACCTAGGTGACTTCAATTTTTTTCCTCAATGATCAAAACACCATTTGATGCGTTGATAATGCATACATGACACTTCTACTTTAGTACATTATTTGCTATCACCCTCAATGGTCGAACCACCATTTGATGCGCTGATAATGCATACATGACACTTCCGCTTTAATACATTATTTGCTATCACCCTCAATGGTCGAAACGCCATTTGATGCGCTGATAATGCATACATGACACTTCCGCTTCAATACATTATTTGCTATCACCCTCAATAGCCGAAACACCATTTGATGTGCTGATAATGCATACATGACACTTCCGCTTTAGTACATTATTTTGCTATCACATGTATATAATATAGTTGGTATTTTGTTTCCTTGCAAATTCATTACTCGAAATTCCCGTCGCAACGCGTAGGGCATCTTCTAGTTTTTTCAAGTACTAGTGACGAGCTTTTTTTCTGCCCGTCACTGGTAAGGATGCAGCTATAAGCATTTCTACAGTAGTGTAATTGACAACCACACTAAAATTGTTGGGGGCACAACCAGGATCTTTATTTATTGCAGTGCTGCTTGAGAGAGAGAGAGACCTTGATTCTTCACTGAGGGGTAAACTTGCCACTGCCACAAACCCTTGCGCTTGGGGGCCCAACAACTGGCTACAAACTATAGGAATTGGAGCAAGCAAGGAGGCGGCGGCGCCAGTGAGGATCGTCGATAGGGAGCAGGGTTGTAGGGGCGCATGCAGGCAGCGGCACCGGTGGGGATTGTTGCCGGGGAGCGGAATCGCATGGGTGCATGGAGAGGAGGCGATTGCGCTAAGATGATGGGCTCGTCTGCAATCATAAGGGAACTGAGGGAGGCGGTTTGCTTCACGAATGAGGGAGGTCTTGATTTATTTTTTGCCTAGCCGATCATGTGTGCGTGCGTGCATGTGTGGGTGGGTGGCAATTGTTTTTTTGGATTTATTGCGTGGTTTTTTTGTCGGTAGTTTTTTCGTGCGAGATGGCTGGAGGGGTGGGACGGATGACGAAACTACGCGTTTATAGTAGTAGAGATACATGACCGAAACAACAAATATACATGATGAAAGCACAAATTGGATGCATACATACAACATATATACAAAAATTGGGAAATTACTGGCATCTCACCGTGCTTTGTTGTGGGGGGGGGGGGGAGGGAGGAATTAGGACAAACCGGAGACGTGGCGAGCTCCAGTCGGGGAGGCACGAGTCCGGTGAGAGGAGTCAGAGGCAAGATAGGGGAGGCACTCAGAGGTCGGCGGTAGCGGTCGGTAGAGGCATCGTTGGAGGCGAAGATAGTCGGGAAGGCGTGAGTCCGGCGAGAGGAGTCAGAGGCGAGGCAGGGGAGGCGCTCAGAGGTCGGCGGCAGCGGTCGGTAGAGGCATCGTTGGAGGCGGAGGTAGTTGGGGAGGCACAAGTCCGGTGAGAGGAGTCAGAGGCGAGACAGGGAAGGCAGAGGTCGTCGGCGGCGGGGAGTCACGGTGGGAGGTGGTATGGCGGCGCGTTAGGCGAGCTACGGCCGCCGGCGGTGGGGGCAAACCCTAGCATCCTGTCGATTCATAGGGGGAGGGAATGATACATGGTTGATAGGGTTGAGAGTTTTATATGGTGGAAGCGGGCTTTGGGCTTTAACTGGGCTGGAATTTTTGAGTGGCGGGCCCAAACATGCATGCCGTTACTCGTCACTAGCATAGAAACTACCAGTGAAGGGCTGCTTGTTTGAGCCCGTCATAGAGAAGGACATATTACCAGTGACAGGTTCAAATTTAAAGCCTGACACCGGTAATATATTTCGTTGAAATCAACTTGTCTGTTCGAATCACCAGTGCCCATAACTTGTGACTGATCACCAAATGGGTATTCTGCAGTGCTGCACACTCGGACGCCGGCTGAAGCAAGCTCCTTCTCATCCACAAGCCTGCGAGCTTAGGGCCACGTATACTCAAGGGCGATCGGAGTTCTTGACATGCCATTTAATTTGTTGGAAAAGATAGTGGCGGAAACAATGAAAACACTATATTTATGACAGGTATTGGCTGGTTAAGTTTGATCCTGCACGTATTGCGGAACATACATTTTAAAACATGTCATTATTTTGAATGTTTTGAACTTCTGTTCGGGATACCCATGGTACAGGTATCGCTATGAATCTGTTTCTCTTCTGGCACAAAATATAACCACACGCGCACAAACACACACACACACACACAACCACATTTGCATCGATCATTTAGTTTGTACATTCCATTTACTGGATACGATAGTTGAACAAGTATTTGTACATTTGCATCGATCCTTTAATTTGTTTCTAATGGCAGAAAACATAAAAAAGAAATGAGCACGTATGGTACAAAACTGCTTACTCCAATCTCCACATGAGTTCCTGACTTCCTGAACACCATGAAGTTCACAGCTTGTTTTGACATAACTCGAATCATATATGTATCGGTCCTCTTGAAACAATGACGTTGGAAAAGAGATCGACATGCTAACTTGTCGGATGTCACATGCCATTGGATAAGAAACCTGAATGACAACTGCCCAGCAACATCACTTATTCGAATCAGAAATAATTGTACTAAATACTTTTCATTGTACAATTGCTCAAACAGCTTTTGTCAACCTAGCTAGTCTTGACGGTGCAGCTCACAGCTTCAGAGTAGAGGAGCCCGAAGATGGGAGGTAAACGGTGTCCACGCTGTCGTGCAGCAAGACTGAAGAATCACTTGATGGCGCACAGGACCGATCTGTTGGGCAGTTAATGGATTGCCGAGATTGGGTGATATTGATCTCCAAGTCTTCACTCAGATCATCGTCAGGTGTAACCTCTATCGGGGCTTGACCACAAAGCATCTTCACCACTGAAGACATTCTCGGCCGCTGAGTCGGTAATGTGTTTGTGCAGAGAAGAGCAACATTCAGCATCATCATTGCTTCTTCTTGAGAATAGTCAGAACCAAGACGCTCGTCGACAATTTCTACAAGTCTCCCTTGCTGCTTCAATCTTTCGGCCTATGGTCAGAAATAAATTCAAAGAAACAAGTACTTCTTCAAATATGTAACAAGATTATCAGCGGTTAGCTTAGTGATATCAACATTGTAGTCTAATTCTATCGGTTGATGGGCCTGTTGGGATTTGAAGCACTACTAATAACCACTGTCCTGGCATGGAGAATATTGCCTTGTCCAAGGATAATCTTGATTAAGAGTAATTCGTCTATAGAAACACCTACTTGACTGTTAGCCTCAGTTAGACAGACATCAGCCACTCCTAGAGCTGGAGACGATGTCAACTACCCAATGTTACCTGGTTCAAGAAGAGATTTAATAATTGTCTTATAGCCTAGTTCAGCAAATGGCGTGCAAATGATCTATTATTGTGGTTTGTTGCCATCACTGGGGTGCAAATGATCAATTACCTCAGCTTAACTATCACAAAGAGCTCTGCAGATTAAGAATGGTGGCTGTATATAATATATTCCTCTGTGTCGCAAAGCAGTGCACAATATTTGTCCATTTTCTAAGTTGTGTTTCACGATGTCTGTCCATGGAGAAAATGCAAAGCTTGTGTATTGATGCATTGATATAGATAAGAAAAGTTTATGTACAAGATTTCCAATTTCCAATAGAAAATGCAAACTTTGCGTCGTACAGCTTTGACAAGATATATGATAGTAGTTAACTAGTTATTGCTGTATTTCCAAAATCTAGCTCAATTTCAATGTTATAAAAGAGGTTGAGCATTTATAGTATGTCATTTAATCGGGTTAGATATAATCAGGCACTCGTTAACTATTTCTTATATTTAGTGCTTCCTTGGTCTCCGTATATGGTGAGCTTCGAAAATATTGCCATATGTAGGAACTAACATCCCTAAAATACAAATTTGTTCTTGTAAGATCATATTCAGCTTTACATGTTAGTTATGATATTTGTCCTTGGAAGACAAAAAGTAGTACGAAAAAAAATCATAATAGCATACCAAATCAAGAAGATGGAGATATTCTTCATTTGACATGCTATATGCATTGCTTGCTCCACTAACAATCTCTAATGTCACCACCCCAAAACTGTAGACATCTGCTTTACGTGTCAAGCAACCTCTTGTGGTATACTCAGGTGCCATATATCCACTGAGACAAATTAAAAGTTGGGTGAGATGATGGAGACTGAATACTCATTTCAATTATTAGACAAACGAAAGTAAATTAAGCTGAAAGCAACAACACCATTTGAGTATATGGACAACTGAGAGCTTACACAGTGCCAGCAACACGAGTGCTCACACGCTCATCATTCAGCTTAGCTAAACCAAAATCAGATATTTTAGGTTGCAGTCTTTCATTGAGAAGAATATTTGATGGTTTGATATCTCTGTGGATGATTTTCAATGTTGATTCCTCATGGAGATAGGCCAGGCCTTTCGCCGTTCCAAGGCAGATGTTATACCTTGTTGGCCAGTCTAATTTCAACTGATGTTCTGCATGACCTAAAAAAGTATTTTACTTTTAGTTAGAGCAAGCAAAACGTGCTTAATAGCTATGATGAATGTTGCACTAATCAACCATGGGACAAGTTCATTTCAGAGTGGGAGAAACAACTTGAAAAATAGTAGTAGAATCATGAGAGTTTTACCAAACAGTGCACGGCCAAGACTATTATTTTCCAGGAATTCGTATATCAGCAGTAGCTGATCTCCATCAATACAACAACCATAGAGCCTCACAAGGTTTTGATGCCTTAGAGCAGATATTATTCCTATCTCATTTAAAAACTCACGATTCCCTTGGCTTGATTTTGATGATAGTTTCTTGACAGCAATTGTAGTACCATCTGCTAGAGTGCCCTGAAGACAAGGGATTTAATGTGTTTTACAACTTTGTCACATACAATATTCACGTACAGATAGAAAACAAATAGGTACTGAATGAAAATGTTTGCTTTACAGCTACTGGTTGGTTGATCCACCTAAATGATTATTTCCTAGATCTAGAGTACCCTGAAGACAAGGAATTCAAAGAGTGTGTTACAACTTAAGCACTTACATACAATGTTCACATATAGAAAGGAAACAATCAGGTACTAAATGGAAATGCTTGTTTTACAGCTACTAGTTGGTTGATTCACCTAAATTTTTATTTACGAGATTCATTAGTTGACAATTTTTTTTTAAGGAAAACTGTAGGGGAGCCCCCGACAGTAAAGCATTTTATTAAGTACTAAAAATTAATTACAAAGTATCTAGATAAGCAGCAAAACCAGGCCTACACAAAGGGGGATTTACAGCAGAAGCAAAGAAGCATTAGTTGACACCTTGGATGTTGTAGTAAATTATTTATTCTGGAACTATTACCCATGCTGTGATGTCTAAATGAATTTTCAGTTTTATTATGTCAGAAAAAAATACCAATGATATCATATCATGTAGAAAGGGATTGTCATTTTCCAGGTGCTATCCTTCCAAACAAAAAGTTTCTGGTATTTTATAAAGAAGATTATTGTGCAGTTAGGAAGGCAGAGAAATCTTAAAAGAGGTTCATTCTTTTTTCCCATACCACCAGAATAAAAAGAATCTTAAATTTAATGAATTTTAGCTTGTAAACAGGTCCAAAGCCACCCTCACCTATTTTACTTTCAGGATCAAAATATTTTGTTGCAGACTCAATCTCTTTTAAGCTAAAGAAGTATTGTGCCCTTGCCCGAAGCTCGGACGTATTGGTTTTCCTTCCATAGTAAAACAATTGTGTACCTGTGATACACAAGAGAGCACAACACTATATGACAGAAATGTAGCAGTATCTGTGATATTTAATTGAAAACATAAGACAAAAGCATTTTGTGAAGCTTAGACTTCTGCAGTATGCTGGATCATTGAAACTATTCCATATATTCTATCTTATCTCTACTCCTATAAAAACACAGTTGGTGATGATGGTGTGCCTGCCACCTGACCATCTCAACCATCAGATCTGAAACGAACGGCTTCGACGGCACCAAAGTTGCGACGAAATTACCCACAAATGCCACTCCATATAAAAATGTGCCCGCTCTTCCCAATCATTCAGCCCCTTGAGGGTTCCAGGCTTGACAACATCAGGGCTGACAAGGGGACCTTCTCCGCCACATTCAGAGCTTGGTCGTTGCACAGGGCGCGAAGAAACCCCCCCCCCCCCCCTCTCATCTCCCACATAACATTCATGTCGACCTCCCGGAGCAGTTGCGAGTCACCATGCTCGTCCACGTGAATCTGGACTGTTGATGGTGTCCTCTGAATCCCTATCGCGGTGGCTGGTTCTGCTGCTACAAGATTGGCGGTAGAAGGTTTAGCGGTGGTGCGATTAAGGGGCTGTTTGGTATGTGACTAAGGTTGCCACACCTAAGGTTAGGCAAGTTTGACCAACTTAGGAGGGTGTTTGGTTCAAGCCTCACCTTAGGCAAGATGCTTTTTGCCACACTAGGGCCCCACATCACATACACTCAAAAAGTGTGCCAAGATTCCCTTAGGCTTGCCAACTTGTGGCTTCCATTTTATTGAACTAACCTTATGCAAATTTGTCAAGAATGTGTGGCAAAGTGTGGCATTGCAAAGCCTAGAACCAAACAGCCCCTAACTTATCCAACCTCTTGCCTGTCCTCGGCTATTCCTCACCTCTGCCCTCTTTTCTTACCACCCCCCTCCCCCCCCCCAATTCTTTCCATCCTATGCAGGAGTGGGGTAGCGGAAAGGCAGTTGGCTCGGGGCAGGTTTGGCGTTTGTGTGGGTGGCGTTGGTGCACTTCTTCAGCTTCGGCGGGTGAAGACGCCGGTGCTGTAGGCCGGCGGGTGGCACGGGATGGATCCCCTGCCAATGCGGCATAACATAGAAGGTTTCGTCGCCTGCAGCGGACGACTTGCGGATCTCTAATGAGGCAGTCGCCACGATGGTGCTCCCTTGGGCTTCGGTGTGTTGGCCTTCCGTACGCTGGATGTTTCCAGAAAATACCTATGTGTGGTGTTGTATCCTTTTTTAGAATCCTTATCTGTTTGTTATGAACACGGTCACCTTCCTGAGAAAAGAGTAGTAAGTCTCGCACTCTCCTCGGCCTCGCCGTAGAACCTAAACCCCACCTTCCAGTCTCTGGCGCCGCTGCTAATTGTTCACTGCGATTTTTAAAATTTGTCTCATATCATCATCAGATCATTCCTTTCTTCTTCTATTGTGTTTAATTTTGCCTTGCCCTGTGGATCGAGATTCCAGATCCAGTTAGGATTTTCTCAATTCTTTGCTTGAGGTCATCATAGTCTAAGATGCGTTGTTGGTACTTGGACATTGTGTACAGAATTATTCCACGTGTTCACCATCACCAAGTGTAGAGGATTGTCTTCACTTAAGGAAAATTAATCCAGCAGGATTCTGAAATGGAAACTTTCTTTCTATGGGTTTGCTATTTCTCAATCAACTCCCAGATCATCGGATCTACTCAATGATTTGTGTAGATTTTTCTTTTTCTTTTTGAGATTTTAAAAAAGAAAAGAAAAATTTCCTATGGTAATCTTTCTATCTTGGTTCTAACAATCTGGACGTAGATGGGTGTTAGAGACCCTTTTTCTGGACCATGTCTGTTCAATATAATCTTGATATCTTCCTGTCACTTTTGGATCTATTTTGACCTCCAAGTTCAACATTACTAGACAGATATTTGTCTTGTAGATGTCGCCACTTCCAAAATTTTAGTTAATGTTATTCATTATGTTTCTCATTCATTCCACCATAGGTAAAGTGAATGAGGGCAATTGGATTTCGTTACTTTGCTTCCTTGCCTATTACACTAAAAATAAAACTGTGATACCTAACGCAAAAGCACATGTTGCATAACAGAGGCTATCATCTCTGATAATGCACACATTGCACTAATGACTAACAGTGTTTCAACTTTCCAAGCAATGATAACAGTGGGTCAAAATATATTCAGCGTCTAATTTAAAGTTCCAAGGTACTAGGTTTTAATTCCTCTGTATCCCCTTTGGAACAATTGCAAATGTATTTCATTCTTCATGGAAACCAGTATACAACTTACATGCTTTATGGCTTGTAGATATCCCTAATCTAGTTACTTCCTATACTTATTTATCACTTGCTTTTTAAGTCTCCTTTTGAAAATTGGGATGTCGCAGCCTTGCAAGCCGAGCACGATGACCATAGGATAAATGGTGCGTCCAGGTTTGGTCAGTGGGTGATATGCAAGGTCAAAAATATTATGTGCGTTGCTCCATAAATTTGTGAGATATATAATTTTTTCTATTTTTTTTTTGTGTTCCTTAGCAACGCACGGGCATTTTACTAGTGATCTTCAAAACATGGCCTGTAAATAAATGAGTATGTTGCCATGAATTAAGTTCATAATGCAAACAACCATGGAACTATGACTTTAACATGGAGCTCATTTCACTGTGTGAGTGTGAAGTCTTCTCTAACAAAAAAATAACAAAATTATCAAAATCATCCAGAAGGTTCAACTGGTACTCTTGAACATCTGGATGTAATGAGCCCAGCATTAACAAATATCCTTTTTGGTGCCACGGGGAAAAAGAGGGCGTTAGTTTCAAACTGCAAACGTCAACTTACAGAGGAACAGCGTACTATCTTATGACTCAATAGTCAATAGTACACAAGTTGAGACCTTGCATATTCGATGCAGAGAAAATACTCATACTAACAAGAAATAATTAAGCACAGAAACCTTTAGCAAAATTTCATATTGCAAGATTAAGAAAATACAATCCTCAGTCATATAGTAGTAACTTATGTTTATTATGCATACCAGCAACATTCTTCTTTTCATTCTAGATATAACTAACTATACAAATTATAATCCAATTGGAAAGGTAATATCGCTAAGGTTGCTCAAGTTAGTGGTTTCAAAGCAGCTGCAAATACTGCTCCATGAACTCAAACTATATGAGAGCCATGCTAAACCGACGACAGAGAAAATGACTTAGAACATATATGTAGAAAGAACAATGACAAAAATAACATAAAGAGATCAACTCACCATGTCCTTTCCTATTATTTTTCTGGAAGACTTTGATAGAGAAGGCTATCAGCAGAAGTATGATAACTAGGCATGACACTGCTATTATGGCAATCACCTCTCCAGTAGAGATACCATGGTGGTTCGTGTGCACTGTAATAATAATATAAAGTTAGGTAACTTCCATGCATTACGATGATATGGTTGTACAGTCTCCATTTTACAACAGAAAAGTACGCAAAAATTGGTAGGAGAAAAGGCTAGTGTGAGTGTAAAGGCTTGCCTTTTGTCACTGATATGGCCGAGATCAATGGGCCATAAACACCCCTGTAAGGTATAGCCGTGGTACCTTTTCCACCCCAGTAGAAGTGGATTTCTAATGTATTCACTGTGACATTAGTTGTGAAATTCATTGTGATTGCCCGACCAACGCCACCAGCCACATCTTGAATGTTAAAATCCTTCAAAACTTTAACACCCTGAAATGTTATAGTAAGTTCAGTAAAATGGGGCACTGGAAAAGTGAGAATTAGGAGTATGAAAAAAAAAACCACTCCTCCCCCGCGTCGCTCCGGCGAGCGGCCGGGGGTAACCCTAGCGCCGCCGCTTCTTCCCCCTCCCCTCCCAGCTCTCCTCCTCCGCCACCGCCACGAGGCGCCACCGAGAAAAGCATGGCTGGCGTAGGTGGCGGCGGGGCCCTGCTCTCTCCCTGCTCGATTTGGTGACTGGCGCGGGGCGGCCATGCGGGCGGGGGCGCCAGGCTGCCGCGGGGCCTGGCGGCACGATGGCAGGTGTGTGGGGCAGCGGCGACTTCGCCTGGCGGAGGTGCGGTGGCGCCCTGGTGCCCTGATGTGGTGCGGCGGCTGTGAAGGCTTCTCCTTCCTCGGGTGGTGGCGTGCAAGACGGCTTGGCCAGATCCGCCCTAATCTCACGCCGGCGAGTCGTCTTGCGGCGTGGGCTGCGGGCGGCAGGCTCCGCCATGGCCTTAGGCTGGTGGAGTGGGCAGCGTGGCAGGGGCGGGGGTTGGTGCGTGTCCGGGTTGGTAGGATCATGTTCTTGCCCGTGGATAGCGCAGGCTGCAGGACGGCTTGGCGGGGGAGGCAGCAGCATGGTGGCGGTGGTGCCTGCCCCGCAGTGTTGGGTTAGCGTTGACGTTCTCTCCCGCGGGCGCGTGGCGGTGCGGCTTTGCATGTTGGCGCAGCAGTCCTCGGTATTGCGGCGGCGTTGGTGGAGCGGGTCGCTTGGAGCCGACGGAGGTGGATGCTTGGCGGCTGGAGGTGCCGGCTACCACAGGGTGGCCGGAGGTGTCGGCTGCCACGGGGCTCCCCCGTCTGGATCTGGAGTGTCCATATCTGATGGGGCGACACCCCCCTCCCAGTAATGATGGCTGGCAGATGGCCGGCGGTGTGTACTGACTTCCGGTGCAGGGGTTGGACTTGGTCCCCCTGTCGGAGGTTGGTTACTCCTCGCGTGTGCTCTGGTCCCGCTCTGCTCATGTTGAGGCGGTGTCTTGTGGCTTGGTTTGGGTGGCAGCCGCGTGTTATGGCGTCGGTGACGAGTTCGTCTCAGGATGCCGGGGCAGCGGCCCTCGATGGTGGGCTATATGGTTGGCTTTTCCGACAAGATCCGTGGTGGCGGTGGTGGTTGCACCTCTTGGTTGTATGGGCGGCAAGGGGTGTAGTTGTGGGGGACTCTTGCTTGCTCCGGCAGTGCCCAGATCTGGTGTAGCTATGCTGGCCCTCGTTGCGGTGGTGATCGGGACGCCTCCTGGTGGTACAAGCGAGTGTTTGAGCGAAAGTTTTGTGCTTGGCGCCGGTGAACGCGGAGCCCGTGGGTGTCGTTCTCTTCATGAAGACGTCGTAGTGGATCTCGGCCTTGTACCAGGGCTCCGGGTGAAAACCCTTGCGTGCTTGCTCGAACTCGGCAACGGCGATGCTTCGCGCCGTCACCCTCCTGAGGACGTTGTTGTGGAGCCCAGACGTCGTCGATCGGGCCTCGCCGAGATGTTAGGCTAGTTCTAGGCTTCATGTTGTATCTTTTGATCAGCTTTTGTGAGGGCTTCCCCACCACATTATATCGTTCGGCCGTGTGTTGCTTTATATATAAAGCGGGGCGAAAGCCTGTTTCGAGAAGTTCAGTAAAATGGTTGGTTTTCGGATCCCTCATTAATTGGACCAACTCTCCTTCTTAATGCAATTGCGGGAGGCTCCCCATCCTCTGACGAGGTTTCGTAAAAAAATTCAGTAAAATGGTGTCTACAGAAATTAAATGTTGAAGATAATAAGGCCAGGACCTCAAGGAACAATTTGAGCAGGAATTGTTACTGAAAGAAATTAAAAAAATAAATCATATTTCACTTGTTGTCTTTGTGTCCAGACTCTGATGTCCACTTCAGTTTGTAGCGTGGTGAATATTCCAAACAGTAAGACAGAAACTGAGCCAGATTATAGAAAGGTTCTCTAATCAGGTCTCATAATAATGGCCTCTCCTTACAAAATTACTGATATTCATGAGCATGAATTGCACTAACATGTGTGATAAACTAGAAAAAGTGCCACCATAAGAATCAAGATACCATCATGATTACGGTAGAAAGAATGGGGCAAATCATAGATATGAGAGAAACCGGACCTGGATCAAAACATCAAAAACACGCTTGCCATTGCTAGAGTAAGTATGATCTTCTGTGAACACAATCTCGGCAAAATGAAGATTTACTAGATATTCGCCGTTCTCCATGCAATGGCCATAATATTTCAGTGAAAGAGGCGAGAGGCGAGCTTTGGTGTATAACTCCGGATGAGCCAGTGTGAGTCTTGATGTGTTTCTAGCAATGTAGTCAGCATTTTCGTTGCCCACAAAATCACCTGTACTACTATAAGCCCATTTTCTATCATCAGATCATAACACTTCTGCCACCACAGTTAATGAACAGGGAGGAATCTGAAGGAAGTTAAAGGAAACTTTCAGATGCCATTTGATATTTAAAATGGCTGCTGGTCCATCTCCAGTGAGCAAGTAAACTTACATTGTGGTTTGTCCATGCATGGAAAGTTCTTTCGTAAACGTGCTCGCAATCTTGTAAGAAACAAAGAGTTATAAACGCACTTAAGACTTTTGTTAAAAAGAAAATGCATCATTTGGACATTTCAGCATAGAATCTTACGAATTGTCATTTGAAACTGAAAAGCTTGACACCATATTTCAGCAATTACAACATGCAAGGCATGTAAGCACCATGAGAAGTAAAGTTAATTGTATGTGAAGATCTTTGAATGCGCAACATACACATTTGCTTGCTGACATTCAGGTGGATGGTTGCCCGTGAAGTCATTATATGACACATCCCTGGAAGGCATTTGTCAATTATCATGGATGAAGAAATCATAGAATTAAATGAGAGAAGTATCAGTGCAAATCATTCCATGAAAATTTACTAAGTGACCTGTCGAAAAACTTAAAAATGTAACATTGTATCCACAAAGAAGTACCGCGTTGAAGAATACATACATGTTTACTTTATTGCTTGCCTTGTTTTTCAACATCCAAGCAGGCAAATCTCCAGTAAGCATATTATCAGTTAAGTACCTATTCTCAAGAATTGAAATGAGAATTTGGGAAAATGTAATGATGAAACATAATGCTGGTGAGGAAGTTACGGGATACGTTATTGAAAATAAAGTACACAATAGGTTGGAATATAAATCCTGTCTCACAGCATGAATTTCTTACAAAAATTGTAGTGCCGCCATTCCTCCAAAATTTGCTGGGATTTGACCAGAAAACTTGTTGAAGCTTAGATCCCTGAAATTAATAACAGATTGTAATTATAAAAATTATTGCCAGAATTCATATGCACATGTGCAGCAAAATGAGGAAAGAATACTCTATACGGGAGACTAATCAATAATCACACAGCCAGAATTCATATTGCCGGAATTTTAACAGTATCAACTTTAGTGAACAGTGTGTAGCAGTCTCTGACCCTGGGAGCCCTTTTTTTAGCTCCCTTGTATATAAACTTTCTTCTTATTAATTGAATCAGGCAAAGCTTTTGCCTTTTGTAAAAGAAAAAAGCTTAAGTGAACAGTTAAAGTTTTACCACACCCGATAATACAAAGATACATGTGCATAAAACAGACGAAGGGTTAAATAGCATATGCATGTGCATCACACAAAACAACCAGGCTTTACCCAGTTCATGTTAAGGAGATCTATTATCCCCTAGTATAAGAATATAGGTTTTCATTGTTCCGCCCATACTGATGATTGCCAAATGCAAATAGCAAACACAAATGGGATACTAAATCTAAAATGAGAAGACATGAAGCACTATATAGGTAATAGGAGTACTTACAATACTTTTAGATACTGCATTTGACTGAGGTAAGCAGGTATCTCCCCATATATGGAGCAATTTCTTAGAACCCTGTAATGCAGAGACAATTCAGTATTATGGTGGTCATGTCGGAAGAACTACAGTGAGCTGGTACAAAATCCACAAAGGTAAACTCACACTTCCGTTAGATGCTGCGCATTTTGCAAGGGGGGAAATTTCATGCTTGGTCCACTCAAATCGGTCACCCTCCTGATAATGTATGTGTTACCTTTGGTCAATAATTTTCATTCTTCTCAAGGTACCCAATTCCAAATGCAAGGTAAATCTGCTAAGCATATCATCGAAATACAAGGTACCCAATTACATTAGTACAGCACAGTGAAATGCACATACAGTTCTGTTAAGTTCCTCAACGAAGCTATTTCTGAAGGAATAGGGCCGCTCATCAATGTACCCTGCATATCACTTGAAAATGAACAGCATATTTTAAAAACAAAATGTGACCTAATGATAAAAGAGATTTTTTTTTTCATTCCTTCATGAGATGGTCTTATCAGAGAGTGATACTAACATTCTGTTAACCTGTTGCCAGTTCTTTATGAAACTAGGTATTCTTCCTGAGATGTTGTTCCCATCAATTCGGCTGCAGTTGGTCAAAATCAGGAGGTGGCACTAAAGCAAGAAATTTACTAATTAAATATGAATGAGACATACAAATCTGTCATATTTGTCAGCCTGGAAAAGGTTGAGGGCAACTCTCCTGTGATCTTATTTGCAGAAATGAAACTGTAAGAGAAAAATGAGTAACGATTCAAGGAACTTTAGATGCTTTACTGTCACAAAATAAGAAATGAAACTGTAAGAGAAAATTTGGATTGGAGGTGAAGTTTAGTGTACTGTAACCGATTGGCACATGGTGAGCGATAACCAACCTCTCTTCCCTCCCTGTGCCGTGAGCCACTCCGGCTCCGGCGGCCGCCTGCCCCGGTCGTTCACCGCTTCAGTCGGGACGGCCTCCCTTCCCAACTCTCCTGTCCCCTCTCGCGCTCCTCCCCTCACCATGGTTTCGAACTGGGAGGCGAGCCCTTCCCAGCTGCGTGGCCGCGATGACCGCTGGTGTGGCGGGGTCGACTGCTCCGACAACGAGTCCTCGCGCTCGTACAGCGACGTCGTCTGGCGCAAACAGACCATCAGCGACATGCCGCAATCATCTTGTGCTCACCAGGGGCCACGCTCTGAGATCCGCGCTGACCCTGGGGAGACGATCGACCTCGATGACCCAGACGACGACCTCAAGGCTGGTGACTGGCAGTAGCCAAAGCACAAGAGCCGCCGTGGCCGCCGTGAGCGATGGACACCTCACGGCCTTCGATGGGTTGTTCCTGCTTTGCCTCGAGCCGGACCACCACGCCGCCGCCGACTGCATGGTCGGCGAGCGGTGCATTCACTGCCATGACCTCGGCCACTGGGCGAGGGACTTACTCTCTTGAAGGTGAAACTAGGCCTACTACGGAAGGACTTAGTTCGCCCCTCAGCCCCCATGCGCTCCCAGGTGGTGGCCAACGACTGGCAGCAGCGTCGTCGAGGCGCCGGCTACGGTCCCAGCGCGCCCCTCAAGGGACGACCGTGTGGTGGTACCGGTCGCCGTCGTGGTCGTGTCTCAGGAGCATGCTCCCCAGCAACAGTCTCGGCAATCGTCCGACATGCGCGTCGTACCGTTGCCGTCGTTCACCCGGTGGCCGTGGGCGGTGAGCTCGCCCGGCGTCCAGCACGCGACATGTGCGTCTTCGTACACTCGTCCGTGCTGGTCCAAGTTGAGGCCTGCCTCTAGAGGGTGATGCTCACCGTGATTGTGGGCAAACGTCCCTTAGTCTCCACCGTCGAGGTGGCCAACACGCTCACCACGGTGTTTGGCATTCCGGCGACGGCCTTCTCGGTGCACCGACATCAACCGGAAGATTTTCTGATCTTCGCGGACAGAGACGAGCGCAATCATGTGCTCCTTGACAAGTTCGTCCAGAGTCCAGACCCCCTTCTTCCGCATGATGTTGTTGCTTCGGTGACACCGGGCTCACGCCACGGCCAGCGGGCTAGCGGTGCGTGCCGAGATCAAGATCAAAGGTGTGCTGGCGAATGCACGGTGTCTTGAGGCGGCGGAGACAATCTTGTCGCCGTCATGCTGGGTTGAACACCTCGACCCCCCCACTCGCAGCAGGGCAGATATGGCCATCTTCCGCCTGTCGCCTGGTGCTGCGACCCCACCTCTTTCCCACATGCCAAGGACTTCCACGTTGTGGAGCCGGAGGAGACACCGTCAGCAGAAGAGATGGCCGTGCCGACAGACAGCGTGGTGCTGCCCTAGGTTCGAAACTTGGTGTACCCGCTGCTCATCCATGTCATTCGGACGGTGGACTACCACTTCAGAACCTCCCTGGCTTTGGTTGTTGATGGCATGTCCAAAATCGCGTTGATCTTCTTCGGGTTGGCCTCGACCCCCCTGCACGACACCAGGAATCGGAGAATTTTGCCTGCTTCTACGCCGAAGACGCACTTGCTGGGGTTTAGGATGCTCTTATACTTTCGAAGATTGTCGAAAGTCTGCGTGATGTCAGAGATCAGGTCCTCGCCTTTCTTTGTCTTGACTACCATGTCGTTGATATAGACCTACATATTCTCGCCGATATTGGTGCAGAAAGCTTTCCTGCATTGCGCACTGGTACATGCAACCGGCGTTCTTCAACCCAAAAGGCATTATATTTTGTAACAAAACATGCCGAAGGGTGATAAAGCTGCTGTGAGACACGTCTTTTTCTCTCATGCGAATCTGATGTACCCCGAGTTGGCATCCAAAAGGAACAAGTACTTGCAATCCGAGGTAGAGTTGACGATCTGGTCTATGTGTGGAAGCAGGAATGAGTCGTTTGGGCAGGCCTTGTTGGGGCTGGTGTAGTCGAGGCACATGTGGACCTCCCCACTCTACTTTGGTGTCAATACCGGGGTTGGATAGCCATGTGGTGTAGAGGATGGGCTCAATAAAGCCTGCTTTCCGCAATTTCTCGATTTTCTGTTGAATAACCTTCTTCTGCATAGGGTTAAAATGCCTCAGTTTTTGGTTCACCGGCTTGACGGACTCATCGATGTCGAGCCTGTGCTCGGCAACCTCCCGCGGGACACGAACACGTCCGTGTTGCTCCAGAGGAATGTCGCTAGTCCATGCTCGCGCTCCGGGGCGATATTGGGGCCGATCTTGACTGTTTTCTGGGGATTGTCCTCGTACAATGGGATCTCCTTTACCTCGTCTTGAGGTTGAACCGAGAGCTTGGGCTTGTAGCGGGATGGCCCCAACTCGATGCTAGAAATCGTGTGGTCGTTCAACGTGACCCTATCGCTTGACTTGATGCCATCATCGTCCCCACCTGAGGGGCGGTTCTACAATTGGAAGCTCTGCCTGTCGCACTCCACCACGTGCTCGATCGATCCGTGGATGGCGATAATGCCCTTAGGTCCATCATCTTCAACGTCATATGAGTGTATCTTGGTACGCCCAAAAACTGAGCTAACTACGGTTGGCCCAAGAGGGCATTACAAGGCATGTCGAAGTCGACGACCTCGAAAGAGCACAGCTCCCTTCGGTAGTTGTCTCCCTATCTGAAGACGAAGGGAAGTATGATCCTCCCCGCGGCTTTGTGCATTGTTCCCGGGACGAGCCCATAGAACGATTCTAAGGCCGGTTCAATCCCGGACCGCGGGACCTGCATCTCGGACCCTAGCCGCGTCGATCATTGGTGATACTACCAATGGATAGCGCCCTGGGTAAGGCCAATTCTTCAGACAGTTGGCCTCGTTGAAAGGAATTTTCACCTTGGACCACTTCGGTCTGGGGGCTGAGAATCGAGGGGCGGCAGTCATGACACTCCTGGCCACGACCTTAGCATCCCTCGTCGACTCGTAGCTGGCCAAACCTCCCCACAAGTGGTTAATCTAGGGGGACTTGGGCGAGAAACTGCCCTGCCGCCGGACTTGTGACTCTTCAAGCTCTAAGTCGAGAAGTTGCCGGAACTCTTGACAATTGGCACGTGCATGGGAGCAAGTGTTGTGGAGTTCACACCAGTTCTCGCGGGTTCGCTGCTTCTTCGGGGTCCAATCCTCCATTGTGTCGGATGCCGCTTGCGGTGTTATTATAGGTCCGATATGATGACGCAAGGTCACCACAGTAGGCGCCAGTTGTCGAGGGTGATTTCGTCCGTGCCTTAAAGCAGTATGGTAGTCGCATGTGGTTTATGAAGTCGTGGGAACGTCACCTTGGGTCACCAGGGGATCTAAGACACGATTTACCTAGGCTCGACCCCCTAGTCGTGGGTAATAGCCCTACTCTTCCCTTGATTGATTATACATGGGGAAATAGTACAATAGGGATTACAAAGGCGAAAGTGATTTTCTGCTCCCGAGCTCAAATGAGCTCGGTGAACAGTAAAATCGAAACAAAATAAAAAATTCCAATTTTTTTTAGGACAAACATTGACCAAAGTTCTAAGAGCGTGCAAAAAATCCTCATGAAATCACATTCCTGTAAGGCGTGGCAAAAAAAAACAAATTCAGTGCTCGAAAATCACATTCCTGTAAGGCGTGGCAAAAAAAAACAAATTCAGTGCTCCAAAATTGATTTCATGACAAATTTTTGCAAGTGGTTAAAACTTTTGTCAATGTTTCTCCCAAAAAAAATTTGGAATTTTTTTGATTTTGTTTTGGTTTTACTGTTCACCCGAGCTCATTTGAGCTCGGGTGCAGAAACTCTGCGTCCAAAGGTTGATCCGGCGAGTTGGTAGGCAACTCGACGGGCTAAAGGGGTGGATCTAGGCGAGATACGCCAGATCGCTAGGGTTTCCATGGCTCTGAATCGGTTGTCGCCTTTGCGGAGGTCTTGGACGTCTTTATATCGACGTTGTATGGCGGTGGTCGTCTCATCGGAGCAGGTGTTCTCGTCGTGCACGGTTTGTAGTCCAGACCGGATACGACTAGAACTCATGACCCCTCCGTGAAGCAACCCACAAGGCTTCCTATCTGGGAACCCAGAGCATACACCCCCTTAGTCGGTGGTGCTCCGTGTGGGCCTTCAAGGCCTGCTCACACCTAGGCCTGTACGGCCTCTCATATGGTATTCATAGCGCAGGGATACGGTGGTACGACTGCCCCTCGTCACCCCGCACCCCGACGGCTTCACGACGGAGTTCCTCTCTAATCTTGCGTGGACACCGTGAAGGCTGGCATCTTGGTGGCTTACGCCAAGCTCCACTCTCACAACGGGCGTGGATTCCAGGGCCTGAAACAGGCCTTGTTGATCCTATGTTGTTCGCCCTTGCGATGCCACATCAGTGGCCCAGGTTCGCTTAATGGCGAACAACATACCTTGGGATGTCAGCGCTTCGAGGTTGCACACCAACTTTGCCAAGTGCTTGGTATCCCCCACCAGGTGTTCGGAGGAGGTCACCCTAGAGGCTGCTTCGGTGATGGGGTGTCAGCTGGCACACTTCCCGACCAGATACCTTGGGATCCCTCTTGCGCCGAGAAAGTCCTCCAGCGCGGACTTCCAATTTTTGGTGGACCGGATTGCTGACCAGGTCCTGACTTGGAAGGCCTCCATGATGTCCAAGGCTGGCAGGCTAACCCTGGTTCGGCCGGTCTTGGACACCCGCTCCACCAGCTTATGCTCCTTGGCCTTTACCAGAGGGTCTAGAAGCAAGTGAAAAAGATCCTCCGTGGATTCTTCTAGGCTGGTCGGGCGGCGGCTCACGATAGTCACTGCCACGTGAACTGGGCTAAGATGTGTCGCCGTCTGAGGCTGGGAGGTCTGGGTATTCCTCATCTCTCCTAGTTTTCAATCACTCTTCGGGTGCGCTGGCTTTGGAGGATGAGGACCGACCCCTTGCACCATTGTTGAGGGGTCGACATGCAATTCTCCAAGGACGAGCGGCTATGCCTCTACCAAGATGTTGGTGGGTGACGGAACGACCGCCCTCTTTTGGGAGAATCATTAGCTTGAGAGGAGGGCCATGGCGAAGATGGCACCAGACCTCATCCAGCTTGTCTCGGGTCGGTCCAGTAAGCGGTGCACTATCCGAGATGCTCTGGCGGACAGGCATTCGATCTCAGACATCCGAGGAGCCAACAGACCTCTGGCGTTGTGCCAGTACACCCGGGTGTGGCTGGCAGTCTGCGAGACTCAGCTTGTGGCCACGCCAGACACTTTGGTTTGGCGCTGGACGGCCAGTGGGGTGTACTCTTCCAAGTCCTGCTATGACACCCTCTTCCAGAGAGCGGTTGTCTTGAGGTCTTGGAAGCTTACATGGAGGACTTGGGCCCCTCCCAGGGTGAAGTTTTTCATCTGGGTAGTTTGTCAGGACCGCTACTAGACGACAGGGCGCCTAGCAAGGCATGGCTTGCCGCATGCCCCATGTTGTTTGCTCTGCGACCAGAAGCAGGAGATCATGGAGCATATCCTCACCGGGTGCTCGTTCTCGCGTACTCTGTGGCACGAGCTCCTTTCTTGGATCCGATCGACCTTCCGGCTGCCCGTTGTTGGAGAAGACTTCGTTGAGTGCTGGTAGCAGGCCGTCCTCCAGGCATCCACCGTCGCACGCAAAGGCACCTCTTCGGTGATCATGCTCACTGCGTGGTGGATTTGGAAGCACCGTAATGCGGCCGTCTTTGATAACGTGCAGCCGGGCTTCGCTGGCTTGCTCGACACTATCAAGGCCGAGGCCTGATCGTGGGCTATAGCAGGGGTGGCCGGCCTGCAGCTTTACTACCGGTGGTGCCTAGCTCATAGTGTGTAGCTTTGTACTTTGGGGTGTTGCCTCTGGCATGTACATATAACTCTCTATTCTATCAATGCATCGAGACCCAAGGCTTTTGCGTTTTCTCGAAAAATAAATAAGAAATTGCCTCACCATCTCAGGGGAATGAAAAATAAGACAGGACTTCTCTAAAGAAGACACAGAACATGACACTCTGGTTATAACGACTATAGTATTGTGATTTGTGAGAACACCAACACATTAATAGTGCTACGAACATTGTTATTCATTGGATTCATGATATAATGAGTTATAGCTGGGAAAAACTTCAAAAGAGCCAAACATTTAGATGTATCCTAACTCCTAAGTCTCAGTAAAATTTCACATAAAAAATAAAATAAAAACTGTAGGTTAAACTCGAGTATCTAGTCTTCAGTTATCACGGATCATTAACAGTGTAATGACAAATTCCCTCAGTGGTGAGGATTTACCAGTGAGAAATAATAAAAAGATAGTACAAGAGCTTTGACCGAACAAAATAAGGGCTTACAATCTCTCCAAACTGATGATATTACCCAGCTCTGGTGGAATAGGGCCCTCAAGCAGATTGCCTTCTAGCTGTCTGCAGATAATTGATTAATGACTGAAAAAAGTTAGCACTTCTCATCTTTCGGTTTTACCCCAGCGAGCTGCAGGTGCCTATAACCATAATGCTGACAGAACTCACATAGACTTCAACATTGGCATCTGTCCAAGCTCCTTAGGTAGTGTCCCAGATATGCGATTACCCTGGAGAGACCTGCAATTGCACTAGAATGTTGACAAAAGGGCACTACTTACTTGCATACTTGTGACAGCATAATCGGAACTGTGCAAGACTTACAGATTAAAAACTTGTAGGCTAGCCCATGATGCTGGAATTGGTCCTTGGATGAAGTTGCGTGACAAGTCACTGCAAGGTTAACAAACTCTTTTTCGTTATGAACAGTAAATATCCTGAAACTACGCTACATTCAATGAGATACTTACAGATGTCGTAGGTAAGGAAGGTTGACAACTTCTTCAGGTAGAACTCCACTAAGATTCAGACGCATAAGCTGCCTGCAATGTGCATACACAAAGGCATCAAACAATGGCATTCAAGCGCAAACTGGAAGATAGCCGAAGAGTTGAAGGATTATGGATAAGAACCATTTCAAAACACAGAAACTAGTGAATAAATGGCACATCTTACAAGCTAATAATATGGCACTCGGTGTGGTTCTGCAATGAACAATCACATGTCACATTGCTGACAATAAATCCAGTGGAATTGACCCAGTTTCCAGATCCATTGCATGGATCCACACTGAAATCCCAATCCATGTTGATAAGCTTGTGTGCTATACCTTTGAGAGCTTCGACTGAAAGGAAAATAAAATTTAAATAATAGCCCAATCATGTCAGTAGGTACGAATATTAGTAGTGTTGATGATCTACTCTGTTCTCTCTCTTTCCATAGAAAGAGATAAACAGACATTAGTAGCGCCAGAGAAGCAAGGCAAACATCAAGCAGTCAGACATGAGCATTTTTCAAATCGCTACAATATGCTTCTTAAATACCGTGGAGCACAGAGCAATGCATTGTTCAGTGAACTATATAAACAAAGGCAGCTTTTCATGTTCAATTTCGCCGATATAGTATGTGTGGCAAAAAAAAAAACTCTTACTATTCAGCATCCATGCATGCCTTGTATGATCCTACCAACACCAAAGAGCATGATCTATATCAGTTATCAGCATGTGACCATGTGAGAAACTCGTATCTTTGGCTATGCACAGATGCCAGCTTTGGCAATGGCGTTTGGATTTTGACTTGCTCAGCTAGCATTCTCTGTTGCTTCCAGCACCTGATCCTCATCACTTGTTTCAAGAATCAGCGGTGGACTTCAGACCACAAGAGCACTATATTACTTCAAAAGATCCTTACCACTTACCATCAAGAAAGACCATTATCGTTCTGGTGATGCACAGATGGCAGTGTTTGTTGTTACAACTTACAATTGCAGTCCGGAAGCCACAACGTTTGCACTAAAACTCAACCATCAGCTTAAAGCAGGCACTGTAGACACGAAACGGATGACTTCCGTTACCACGACGAGCCAACTTTGGGCATGCCGAGGAAGACGGCCAGGGGTGCAGCTGTCAGTAATTTCGTCAAACACCTTGCGTCCACCACCCAATGGGCGAGAGCAATTTGAGCGTCGCCTACTCGTAGCCTCAGTAAAGTTGTGGGATCTTGGTTGGGAGAAGGAAGGCCGAACATCGGGCCTGATGGATTCACTGACATGCACCAAAGCGGGATGCTCGCACTGTTTTGGGGAAGAAAGCTTCGGCACCGACGGCATGGACAGAGGCTAGAGCTTCTATTTGCGGGGTTACCCCGAATAAGCAGACTGGCAATTCCTATTGTTTGGCTTGTAGGATTAGGATTTTTTTCCCCCCTTTCTTTGAATAGTAGGAATGTTGTACTCTCTCTTTTCGGTTTGTTGGATCTATCTCATTGTTTTTATTTTTCCAGTTTGTTAGTCCCACTTTTATTCCTCTCCATCACCTGTTTAGATTTTGAGGTGCATTAAATCGCTACATGCAAGGATTAAAAGAAAACTGACGAATGCAAATAACTATTCCTGCTCTTTTAGTGGTCGCCAATGCATGCGCAGCAGTTAATGCAGATAAAAAAAAAATTAGAAAAACAAGCGCGCTAATTGGGTAGTTTTGCAAGCTACGAAATTCATTCCTCCACTCACCATCTGTCGTGGTTGTTAAGATTTTTGAGATAGGCCTAAAACCGGAAAGGAGGGAGCAATATGTATTACTACTACTCCCTCCGATCCAAAATAGGTGTTGCAGTTTTGAACTAGGGTTAGTTCAAAACTGCGACACTTATTTTGGATCGGAGGTAGTAGTATTTTATATGCCTTTCATTTCATTTCATTGGAATATTGATACTCACTTTGATCTCTTTTTTGCGAATCCCTTTACCAAAAAAAATCTCTTGTGGAATATTTCATTTGATAGATAAAAGAGTAGTGTTAATTTTTTTGTCTAAATTAACCATTAAAGAATCACACGGAAATTTGATAGGTAATTTAGACCCTAAAAAAACTACTAGGGTAAAAACATTTGATAGGTAAAAAGATCTGTTCTCACACGGAAGATATTTATTTTTCGCGAGGAAGCACATGAAACATTAAAAAAAAACATTTGATGGGTAAAACACTAGGGTCAGTTTCTCTTGCTAGTTTCTACCTATTATTAGTAACTAGAACCAACAATTTTGGGACTGGTAAATTACTTGTGGAGAATCAGCAGTTCAATTTCAATGTTGCCTAGCTGCTTTGGAATACTGCGTTGGGAAAAAGGAGGAGGAAGAAACGAAAACCTCTTTACAAAACCCACTGTGCTGCAACGGGAGGGAAGTAGGGTAGGAGTACAAGATAAGCTCAGCCGAGCAACAAGACGGGTAAAGCTCTATTCCTCACAAGAGCACCAGTTTAAACGAGGGAAAAAAAGAAAATAGCCGGAAGCCAGAGAAACAAGTTGGTACGAACATTGCAAGAACCAATCGCAAATTAGGCACCTTCTTGCTCGGGCAGCTTCTGGGCCGCGCACCGGCCGCCATTGCCGAAGCCGAGAAGAGGCAGCAGAAGCAGGAGCGGCAGGAAATGGAGACGGAGCAAGAAGCCGCCGCCGCTTCCCATTAATCACCACCCTCCTTGGCACCGTCGCTGCAGTCAGGGGAGAGGGAGAGAGCTCTGGCTGCAGCTAAGCTAAGCTGCCGCGGCCTCTGGATTTGGACTTGGGAATTATTGTATTGTTTCTTCCTTCCTTTTTCTTTTCTTGACCGGGTGATTCTATTTCTCTGGTCTGGTGTCGCTGTGCAACTGTAGTTCTTTTTAGAACGAAGACGTAAGATGTGTCATGCTTTAAATTAATAAAGCCCACAATCAGGCAGCGTAGCATTACTTCAAGTCTTACAGTACAACGGGCCAAACGGGCCAATCTAACAGAAGGAAATCCAAGGGTACAAAGCCAAAGAGGCCGCGAGCGATATTACAAGGCTGAAGGCCCAACAGAGCGCGCAGGCTCGCGAGAGAACAAAAGAAGCCACTTCGCTAGGCAGAGGTTAGGAAGTAGCCGTCGGCTCCCTAGCCGTCACATAAACTTGCAGAGGTCTTGGGCGTGCTTCAGCATCTCAGCATCCATGCGCCTCCACAACGGACTCCACTGCTGTAGAAACATGTTTCATTTGTAGATAACATTAGCGGGGTGAGATGGAAAACACCCTTCAATAGTTAGCTTGTTTCTAGTTAACCAAAGCGCCCAGAGAAGTGCCCCTGCATAACTCCACATGACACGATTGCCGCTTCCCTACACCGAATCGAGAAGGTCTACGAGTTCACTGGAGGACCTAGGATCCCACTGCACGCCCGCCGCGACTCGCACCGCGCTCCAGGCAAGCCGCGCTAGAGGGCATATGAAGAAAACATGGTTTGCATCTTCAGGAGCGCCACACAGCGCACATGGGCCTGAAGCCGGGCCGCTACGTTTGGCTATGTTCACGGAGGTGGGCAGTTTGTTACGGAACATTTGCCACAGGAAGACTTTAACCTTGAGGGGAAGGCGCGTCTTCCATAGGCCCTTAACCACTAGCTGTGCCAGCCCTTGGCACAGCTCGTGGTACAACTGGCACAGCTGGTGGTACAACGATTTGACCGTGAACTTGCCCGAACCAGTGAGCGCCCAAGTCACTGTGTCAGGCGGCGCGGTTATCGTCATCGGACTGATCAGGTCAAGCAGAGCCGTATAGATTGCGCGCTCGTGGTCATTTAACTCTCGATGAAAGTGAACCGCCGGTGGGGTCGAGGCTAGCGCGTCTGCGACTGATATGGTCGTGTCGACTGCTAAGGTGTAAAGGTCCTGAAACTCGGCCCAAAGAGGTTGCGAGTGTGTGCAACTGTAGTTACCGTCGCGTTGGTGTTCGGCGTCTGTCGATTGTAGTGGTGGATGGGATGGGTGAATAATGCGCGCGCTTTATTTCAGTGGTCGTTTCAGGGGCAGGCAGCTGACCTGTCGCATCCGGTGGTATCCCCATTTTTTTTTCAACAAAATGTAGCCCCCTGCCGAAGGCTATTGCTTTAGCACATACACGGCGAGAGTCGAAGCAGGCAGCTTGATTGATTTCGTGAGGAAGCTAGCTAACTACTCCAGTAGCTACGAGTAAGCCAAGCAAGCTTCCGGCCACTGATTAAAATCGCGCGCAAAAGGAAATAGCGGCAGCATTTTTGGACGCGAAATCTCAGCCTAAACTGACGCGATCTCCGGCGATCTCCCGCGATTTTCGCCTGCCTGCAAATCGCGCCATGTTTTCCCAGCGGATCCTGTCGGCACGTGCATGTTGCTGTCCGCGTCCGCGCGCTCCCGGCGTGGCCCGGCCTATGCATGCAGGCCGCTGTTACTGCCACAGTGCCACTCACAGGCACCTCCAGCGGGAGTTACAAGTTAGCTAACTTTCTGCCAGGGTAGATTTGACAATCACGTTCAGAAGGGTGTATTTTTGGCTATAGCGTTCGGCAGGGGCTTACATTTGTAAAAAATCTGGTATCCCCTTCCAAGCTTGGAGCATGCATATCCAGATTTTTTTTTGCACATCTACCCGTCTGCCCAATGCAATTGCCCAAAATACCCTCCTTCGGTTGCAATTTGCAAAAATGCCCTGGCGGAAGGCTTACGTGGCGACACGTGTACCTTCCGCCATAGGGTATGGCGAAAAGGGACACTTGTTGCGCTGCTGTTCTTTCCGTCATAAGGTATGGCGGAAAGGGACATGTGTCGCGTTGCTGAGCTTCCGCCAGGGCAGTTTTGCCAATCCCACATATGGGGGGTGTATTTTTGTCAATTCCGTTTTGCAGAGGGGTACAAATGTAAAACAAATTGTCTGACAAAGGTACTTGCAACTTGAAGACATGCGTACGATCCAGAATAGTAGACTCGATGTAGCTGCATTAATTTGGACGTCGGTAAAAAAAAGGTAGTAAAACATGTGTCGCGCATGTCATCTGTAAAAAAAAACAAAAGGAAGGGTATAAGTAATGTTCGAGTCTGGCAAAGTATAGGTCCTCTTGCCATGCGACCTTAGGAGCGAGCCAGGAAGGTGCATGAATGCGTGCACGGGAAAGGAGATTCCAAGTCAAGTCTTGCAAAGTGTTTTTTTTTTAAACGGAGGCAAAAACTTTGCCTCATTCATTAATTAAGAAGAAAAGAGTTGCCCAGTTAATTGCGGAAAACCGGGCGAAAACCGTTACAACTTGACCACGAAAGGCAACCAAGCGACAACCCGATGATGTAAGCGGACTACTCCCAAATCATGAGGCCACAAAACCACAAGAGCAAACATGAAAACACCCCCAACACGCTAGCCCAACCAACTGCCAGCATATGAGACGCAACCTCACAGAACTGCCCCCACAGAATAACCAACATCATCAAGCAACTGCGGACGCCTTTCTCATAGCGTCACTCTTCTTGCTTCTGCACTTATCTGATTTCTCCTTCAAGATGATGGGTCGCCAGCTAGCACCACCTCTCTTCTTATCCCTGATGGCTTTCTCCTTCAGGAGACAACCAATCGTCTTACCAGATCCAGGGTCAGCAGCCTCCAAAGCTACAAGGAAATCACAAATCTCTTTGGCGAGGAGAGCCCTGAGCACAGGTGTCGATGCTTTAGACGCAACAACCACAACACTTGTAGGAACAACATCATCTAAAACTTCGCGCTCCACGACGCCGAGGGGGAGACTGGCTGACGCCTGACAAGGCTCCACGGGGGGTGGTGACCACACCAGGGCCACCTACGAAGCCTAGAGAGAGCCCGGCTTGAGCTGCTCCATCGGCTGAGGCGATACAGATCCCCACACAACACCTGTAGCTCGGGCATGATCTTCAGCACTGGGGACACAGTCTTGCAAAGTGTCGAGTGCATATAATCCTCCCGCCATGCATGCATGTTGTCCGCATATCCACCGATGATCTAAATCTCATAGTCTCTATCTTCATATAGGCTATCGTCTTAAAAAAAAGTTCTCCTCTATATCTGTTTCATCTCAATAGATAGTCTATATTCTCTCTCCTATATTTTACTAATATCTTATAACTAGCCTTTCAACGGTTGTAATTCGAACAACTGTAATTCCAACGGATACTTTTCAAGGGAGTGGCGTTTTGGCTCCCTGGTCCAGGTGATCCTGGTATTTGTGTCATCCATGTGAGCATTGTGATCTATGCGGCGCACTATTACTTTTGCTATACAGGACAGAAGAAATCAGGAATACGCAGTGGCAGGCTACCTGTACGTACTGTGTCAGACGAGCGGAGCGGACGGCCGCTTGGGGCGGCGTTGACCGCTGTTAGAGCATCTCCACCTGTCCCCCCAGGAAGCCCCACAGTAGCACTTTTTCGGCGCCGACGGATGAAAAAAGTCCCACTCACACCCCCACGATCTCGATTTTCGCCGGATTTGGTCAAAAAATGAGCCGGCGTCCCCAAGGCAAACCCAGGGAGCTGGGGGCCACCTAGGGGGGGAGGGCTAATTTCGCCGTTTTGCAGGCGCTGGCCCACCTGCCAGCGTCTCTCTCTCCTCTCTCCTCTCTTTCCCTCCCTGGCCCACCCACGTGCTCCCCTCCACACACACCCATCATCTCTCTCTCCTTCCACGCACACACGGACACGGCCATGGCAGCATTTTTGGACGCGAAATCTCAGCCTAAACTGACGCGATCTCCCGCGATTTTCGCCTGCCTGCAAATCGCGCCGTGTTTTCCCAGCGGATCCTGTCGGCACGTGCATGTTGTTGTCCGCGTCCGCGCGCTCCCGGCATGGCCCGGCCTATGCATGAAGGGCGCTGTTACTGCCACTCACAGGCACCTCCGGCGGCCTTTTTTTAACCCAGTATAGACGCAAGAGTTTATATATACGCGCATACACTCACCCTTATGAACGAACACATGCACACCCTACCCCTATGAGCACCTCCGAGAGACTGAGCCGGCATATCATCTTGAGATTTTACGAAGTCAGCGTAGGCGCCTCGTAGTCGACGGAACGTCTTCTCCCACTGAACGCGTATCGCCGGAAATCCTGAAATAAATCCAGGATAAATGCGAGCACCAAGACTTGAACCCTGATGGGCTGGGGATACCACTGTCCTCCTAACCATCTAACCACAGGTTGGTTCGCATCCCCTCCCAACCTTGGAGCATGCATATCCATTTTTTTGCACATCTACCCCTCTACACAATGCAATTGCCAAAAATACCCTCCTTCGGTCGTAATTTGCAAAAATACCCTGGCGGAAGGCTTACGTGGCGACACGTGTACCTTCCGCCATAGGGGTGTAGGGGAACGCGACAGAAAACAAAAAATTTCGGTACAACGAGCACGCCCAGGACCACTATGGAGACTGCATACAAGGTTTGATCTGATCCGTAACGACTCGAAGCACAGCGGAAGAAGAGTCGATGGAGATCGTTGGTGCAGATCCCCGTAGCTAGGATTTACAACCTCCCAACCGCGAGAATGTACTCCCTCGTCAGACAGCCCTTCGGGAGGCGGTCGGACAGTCCCCCGGACGATGTCACGGACAGCCCTTCGGGAGGACCCTCGAAACTCGAACAGAAACTCGGACAGCCCTTCGGGAGGACACTCGAACAGCCCCTCGAGCAAAAGATCGAAACTACAACCTCTCTACGGGGTTGCACACATATGGTGTCAGCTATCCAGCAGGGCTTCGCCGTCCAGAACTAGTTCCTGCTGGAACCCAGACAGACTTTCGGCTCTACGAAACTATTTCGCTGGGAGGGAGAGAGAAGCCAGACAAGTCATGGCATGTGTATGAGAGCAAGGATGAAGCATTTGGGCAGCCCCCTCCCCCTCTATTTATAGTAAAGCCAAGGGGTAGGATGGATACAAAATACCGAAGTACCCCCACTTTATGTCACATGCAAAGGGCATAAGAGGGAAAAGGGATGCCATGTGGACCTCCATGGAGGAGCTCCACCCTTGGCCGGCCACCCCTTGTAGGGCCTCCCATGAGGGGCTTCTCAAAAAAATATCCATAAAGTGATTTTCACTATTCACGAAACCAATTTTCCGCGACCGTTAAATCCGAAAATATTTCTGTGGGTTTTAGAATAATTCCAGTACCCACACAAATGATTTTAGACGCGTTCTGAAACAATTTTGGATTAGTGATTTTGATCTGCGAAAAGCAATCAAATCGGTTCCGGCAACTCCGGAACATTTCCGGTTTTTATCCCGGAAAATTACCAGAAGTTTCCAGAACACTTCTGACATCCTCCAAGAATTTCCAGGGGTGTGCCGAAACCAATTTGACTTTATGGTATCCCCTGAAACAACTTTTCAGTTTTACCGAAACTCATCCGGTGTCCTCTCTCTCCGGAACTTTTCCGCTGTCTCCGAAACTTTTCCCGGAGACTTTCTCTCAGACTCCCTGTCTAGTGTTCAGCAGATAGATGACCCTTAAGCGTGTGACCCTATAGGTTCGGAGAAGTATAGATATGACCCGGAATACCTTCCGATCAATGATCAACATCGGAGCCGTGGACACCCATATTGACCCCTATACCCACACGAATGAATATTCGATTGAACCTCCAGTTACCGTATGCTATTCCTGTTGCTTCGCGATATGTTACAAACAACCGAGGTGATATTTATTGCATCCCCGTGGATCAACAATTTGTCCACCATACAAGTTACCTTATTAGGGTTTTGTTCTCTTTTCTCATTTCCGTTTTCTGGCATCCCAGTGATCAAATCACAATGTGTCTGGCCAGACGATGGTGGATACCGTAACACCGAGAGGGCCCGAGAATATCTCTCCATCGTCGGAGGAGCAAATCCCAATCTTGAGTTATCTTGTTTCTGGTCATACTTTTCCGTGAACCCGTAAGCTGCCGTAATAGCCACCCAGTTACGGATGACGTTTAACAAACTCCAAAGTTCACGAAGCAAGTACGAAGGAACTCGATATTCTCATGGTCTAAGAAATTATGCAAACATTAACTTCTCTGTGTTATTAACCATTAACTTGTGACGAATGTATCTCATAGCATAACATCAATTCGGGTCGATTCAACACAAGTGTTCTTCTAACATTGTGCCCTCAAAATTGACAGCATAGACATGCCCATGATCAGAAAAACAGGATCATCATGCAATACTTGAGCCAGTCTTAGAGGCAAGACTAGGAACACATTTATCGTTTAATATACCACACGTGCACATGAGTTTCCCTCGGAGCCTCGTGGATATTGTAGACTCGAGGATCATTGCAGTTATAGCATGGAAGTTAAACATTCATTACAAACTCGGAGATACAAAATAACTGATGTTACTGCCCCTAGGGCATATCTCCTACAAGGGGATGGTGAAAAGTAGACGTGGTAGGCTGGCATGATGACACGTGTACATTCCACCATAGCGTGCCGCCACGCCAACCTTCCGCCCGCGGGGAAGCAAGTGTACTTTCCACCATAGGGTATGGCGAAAAGGGACACTTGTCGCGCACGTGTCGCGTTGCTGAGCTTCCGCCAGGGCATTTTTGCCAATCCCACCGATGGGGGGTGTATTTTAATCAATTCCGTTATGCAGAGTGGTACAAATGTAAAACAAATTGTCCGACAAAGGTACTTGCAACTTGAAGAGATGTGTACGATCCAGAATAGTAGACCCAATGTAGCTGCATTAATTTGGACGTCGGTAAAAAAAAAGGTAGTAAAACATGTGTCGCGCATGTCGTCTGTAAAAAAACAAAAGGAAGGGTATAAGTAATGTTCGAGTCTGGCAAAGTGTTGGCCCTCTTGCCATGTGACCTTTAGGAGCGAGCCACGAAGGTGCATGAATGCATGCACGGGGAAAGGAGATTCCAAGTCAAGTCTTGCAAAGTGTCGAGTGCATATAATCCTCCCGCCATGCATGCATGTTGTCCGCATATCCGCCGATGATCTAAATCTTGTAGTCTCTATCTTCATATAGGCTCTCGTCTTAAAAAAAAAAAAGTTCTCCTCTATATCTGTTTCATCTCAATAGATAGTCTATATTCTCTCTCCTAATATCTTATAACTAGCATTTCAACGGCTGTAATTCCAACAACTATAATTCCAACGGATACTTTTCAACGGCTATAATTCCAGGTCCATATATACCACTCCCCTCTCACCTCTCTCCCGGCATTCCAGGTTGTGACTTCTCTCATCTCCCTCCCGAATCTTGTTGTCTCCTCTCCCACACTGCAATGACTGATAGCGAATTTGTTATGGATATGCTCACGAAAAATTCATCGTCCTCTTCATCTGGTGAGGACAAACTCATTCCTGCAGCAGACACAGATCCCGAGGAGGATGAGTAGGTGAATGCCCGACGCCATGGCAGCTCCAAGCCTGGACGTCGGACAATTAACTGCGGGGAAGATGTTGGATATGCTACACTGTGGAAAGACTATTTCTCACCGACTCCTGTCTACCCCCTGTAACAGCGCCAGACCCTAATATCCTATTATACTAATCAATGTTGCCCAGTCATCATGTTTATCATAATTAAATTACAACTAAGAAATATTCCCACTCTCAAATTCAAATTCAAAATACAATACAAAAACAAGTAGAAAACAGGAAGTAGTACTGGGCACTAAATTAATAGGTTAGTCCATAAAAATAATATAAATTTCTACAAAAAGTATATAAAAATGATAATATAATAGCATTAAACAATAAATAAATATAGATACATTTGAGATGTATCAGCATCCCTAAGCTTAATTCCTGCTCGTCCTCGAGTAGGTAAATGATAAACAAAGATAATTTTTTATGTTGAATGCTACCTAACACGATCTTGATCAAATGATGTAACAATGGTGTGAACTTAGGACTAAAGTGATTCAAAGCAATAATCTATATTTGACAATAAGCAAGTAACATCAAAATTTGTAAACAAAAATCACTATTGCTTTTCATGGTTCAATGTTTTTACGTAATACAAAATCAACACTCTATGTCATATTCATGTCCCCAATCACTCAAGGCTTTATAATATTCAAACATTTTATCATAACGCAACCTAGAGTTTCAGTCAAGCAATCAATAATCATGACGAACTCTTTTCAACTACTTAGCACTTCGTTCAATGATCAACTTATAAGCCTTGGTCTTAGCACTTTGGATGGCAAATAGAATAATGATGGGGGTTTATAAGAAGACAAAAAGGTATAAGAAAGTCTCACATCAATGAGGCTTGATCGTTAGGCAATGAAGAGGCCTTACAATCGATATTAATGTGAGGAGTAGGGATTGCCATACAACGGATGCACTAGAGCTATAAGTATATGAAAGCTCTCCTAATGCAACTAAGTGGGTGTGCATCGAACTTGGTTGGTCATGAAGACCTCGAGCATTTTAGGAAGCTCGTCATCGGAATATACAAGCCAAGTTCTATAATGTAAAATCCCACTAGCATTTGAAATGAAGAATATGTAAACTCTCTATATGGAATACATGGTGCTACTTTGAAGCATAAGTGTGGTAAAAAGATAGTAGTGTGCCCCCTCTCTCTTTTTCTATCATTTTTTTTGTTTGGCTCTTTTGACCTCTTTTTTTATCTCACAGGTAGGGGCACACTCTAAAATGCATTACACTTTTATTTACTGACAACTCAGAAATGAAAAAAATAATGATCTCATATTAATGCCTCTGGTAGTGTATTAGGATGTGCAATGATCTAGCGTAACATGTATAATAATGATGAATGGTGGCTTTGCCACAAATATCATGTCAGCTCTATATGACCATGCAAAACAAAATGACAATGAATGCTCAAGTCATGTAATGAATAGTAACAATGGAAGTTGCATGGCAATATATCTCGGAATGGCTATGCAAATGCAATAATAGGTTGGTATGGTGGCTGTTTTGAGGAAGAAGGTGGTTTATGTGTAGAAGAACAAGAGGAAGTCCTCCAACATGATTTGGATTTAACGGCGAAGGATGCACCATGTCTCGAGGTGAGAAAGGGCAATTCACAATACCGAAGAGGCAAGCAAAAGATGTATGGGTAGAAGTGCTTTAAATACCGTAACTGATAAATCAAAACATATCGCTAATATGCCATAGCCTACACCGAGTTAACCATAAAACTAATTACTCCAAGGGATGAGTTTGACGAACCGAAGTCCTCTAGGCTTCCCGACCCATTCTACAGAGGTGGTTACTTACAATGTTCTTCAATTTAGATCCTTCATAATTAGTTTCACTTCAATGACGGCAAGTATTAACATGTATAACTTTATTACATCTCCCCACTAATTAGCTCACGTTCTTTTAGCTACACATAAATAAATTACTCACATCTCATCTTAAAATTATTGCAAGGAACCCCAATTATCAAGTTCAATTGATATACAAGTTCATGCAAGTTTTTATTATACCACTTCTACATACCTAATATTTTTAGCACCAACATATAATTCATGTAAATTACCAATTAATATTCAACTCTCTAAAAAGATATAAGTGAGGCAAGAGAGTCCTAATCTTTTCAATAAAAACATAACATATAACCATGCTATAACATATATAAGTGAAGTACAAGAGCAATGCCTCAACTCAAATAGATATAAGTGAAGATCAGTGAGCATTCTAAAAATAATAGACCAACGTGTCTCTCTAAGAAGTGTGACCAGAACATGATGATTGTAATGACTAGCAAACAAAACTAATACAAAAGCAAAAGACACTTCAAGCAAAGCACATATCATGTGAACAAATAAAAACTAAGGTCCAACCAAGACAAACTAACCTAAACTAGAATCCATTGCGAAGATCATCATATGCCTATGAAATTTTCATACTTACAAAAAATATGACAAAACTTAATAGGAAAAAAAAAAGATGAACGAAAGAGCTTACATCCTGCCGGTGGGGTTTTCTTAGTTGCCGGTGTCGAGGTGCTAGCGTGGCCGGCGTCGAGGTGCTGCAGGTGGAGGCGCGACCGGCGTCGGGTTTGGTGGTGGAGGCGCGGCTGGCGTCGAGGTGGTGGAGAGGAGGCGGCCGGTGTCAACCGAGGTGGGGAGGCCGGCCGAACGGCGCGATATTCTGCTAGTTGGGCGGTATGCTGGATATTATCCAATGTAAGCCGAATGCATTTCGTCGGCCGCTCGGCTTACAAGAGACAAAACATTTTTTTAAAGAAAATGTATTATATACGCCATGAGATCCGTTAGGCAGCACCCGGCTTATAAGGACCACCGTCACGAAGCCGTCAAGCGCGGCGAGAACAACCACGTGGCACGGCTGTCACTACAATAGGACCCCACCTATAGCAACGCATTTTTCCGTATCTAAAAGTCCATATATGCGTTGCAAGGTTCTTTACCAACGGTTTGGGATGCGTTGCCTTATCCAGTGTTGCTAGCGCATAATGCAACGGTTATACTTCCGTTGGTAAAAGAAACCGTTGCAAGACTACAACACATAAAACCAACTTTTACAACACTCATATACGTTGGTGGTTAATGTATAGGAACTCAAATCTCATTGCTTGGCAACATATAATTTGCAACGCTTCAGGTGTTTTACATATAAAATGTGAATAATATTTTTCAATTGCCAGCAATTAAAATAATGCTCCACATAATGGTGATAAGTATGTATATCAAGTCAGAAGAAAAAATATACGCACGAGAGGAAGAAATCATATATTGAATAAAAACTGTGGGATTACAATTGTTAATATTACAGGAGGAAGAACTTCCAAATGTGAAAGCATCCATCAACATCCCTACAACTTAACTAAAACTTAACCAAGGAACATCGTCCAACAGGAACAGCATCCCTACAACTTAACTAAAACTGAAAACAGCCATCATAACTAAAACTAAAAACAGCCATCATCGTCATCATCGTGAACCAGAACATCATCATCATCATCATTGCAGTATACTTGCCACGCACCCATATAAGCATCCATATATCTTTTGAATCTACAAAGAAAATAACAAAATGAACTGTTAATACACAATGCATTGACATGATGCAAATAGTGACGGGTTGCCCAGCAAATAAGAAATATTACTTCTTACAAAGGGTCATTACTTCCGAAATATTGGTTGTCCGGCTAGATGACGACTATTACAAAGAAAAGTTGTAACCTGAAAGTATTCCCTTACAACTCAATATACTACTTCAGGTCACAAAACAAACATAAACAGACTCGAAGAAAAATAAACAGATGTGATTGTGGCCTAAAAGCAAGCCACTAATAACATAGTACCTACTTAGTTGACGGGTTAAAAGCACAATAGACACTGCTCATATGGAACAGTGCAATCGACATAATGGGAAATTCAGCAATTTATGAACTGTGACAGCAAGAGTTCATGTGGATAATTCAGGAATTTATGAATCAAAGTGGTGAGAGATCAGTGGTCAGTTTAGTAACGTACGAATCAAAAAGGCAAGAGCATCTAAGGAGAACATTACTTGCATTTCCATCTTCACAAACAGTTAAGATATGGAGATTGTGGACAGTTACCAGAACCATGACTACGAACACTGTCGTATCTTGGACAAATCTACTCGCAGCTCCAGCCGTCTATGATGTTCGCCTCAATCTCGATAGTGCCTGAACGGATGAGTGCGACACCTCACATTAAATTACACACTACAATAGGTGCACCATTGGCGAGATAGGAGTACATAAATAGTTGAATAAGAGCAGAAAAGGAGGCTGAAAATGGTTAGAGCTAATGTAAGCAATAAAGGAATAAATAAATAATCACCACAACGGAAATAGTCTTAGTTGAAGGTAAAACACAGTGACGTACTATGAATGTAGAGAATGGCACATTGAAAACCAGCGAATGGCATTGAGTATTTCTTCCTTTGGAAACCTGCGCACAAACAAACAATGAGCATCTACTTAACGGATGATAAACATGATGATTAACAGTGAGCTGCTGCCTGTGTATATGTGCCTGTGCTTGCTGCAAGCTTTAGTATCTGAATGTTTGCACATGAACATGCGTAAAGCTCAGGTGTAGGTTGCATCTAAGTGGGGTATTGGGATTCAGTTTCTGCGTTAGTAGATAAGTACCTTTTTTAGATTAGTAGATAAGTACTCGCACCGTAAAGAAATATAAGAGCGTTTAGATCACTACTACTCCCTCCGTAAAGAAATATAAGAGCGTTTAGATCAGTGACCTAAACGCTCTTATATTTATTTACGGAGGGAGTACTTGGTATAGATGAATCCTCTGCAATGACTTGACCCAAATGCATATATAATAACTGCATGCTATGAGGGGACAATCACATAACCAAATGACAAAGAAAATGTGTACTAAATCTCAAAAAAGAAAATGTTTACTATCTTATGGTGAATAGTAAGAGCGTACAACAATCAGTATATTAACCGGCGTGGAGAGAAGTATTTAGCAGTGTTCTGAATCATATCAACAGCATCAAAGCAACATCATAGAAGAAACCATACGCATTATTAATTCACCTGCTCACTAAAACAAAGGTGTACGTGCTTCCCCCAACAGGTACACATCCTCTAGTATTTGAGCTGGACGTGAAAGCCACCATTAGCAAGCTACTACCTCCACCTAAATAACCTGACCATCAGACTCCTGAAAAGTGTGAAATTGCAACAAAAAACTTTGATTAGTTACTCATCAAACTGCCATACAATATTATAACTCTAGGTTGATTCCCGCCGCTGGCTGCTGCAGCACCAGCTCTGCACTGTCACAGCAAACTCCTGTTATATAGTGACGAGTACTCCCAAAACATATGCAGAAAAATTCAGATGTGGCACCGGCAGTGGCAGGTACTCCGTACGTATGAAAGAGCAGGACCTTTGTGATTGTGGGCTAGCCGAGGCCTACGAGAGCAGCAGTGGTGCCCATGACAGCCAAGATAGCTGGCTGGTGCTCTGCGGCCTGCTGTTAGTTAGTGCTGTGCCGGTAGCTGGTAGAAAAGCAACACCAACAGGGTAGCAGTTAGCTTAGCTTGGAGCCGAATGATCCAATTCGTACTCGCTTCCATGTCATACAACGTGCATTTTTTCATTTCTAATTCGTTGTGCAAGAAGCAAAAGAACCTTATTTTCTCGTTGTTTATTGGTGTAAGAATCGGACGAGGCACGTCTGCTTCCATTGGTATCAGCGAGCATGCTGATAATGGTGGCTGCTGTCAGGTCAACCCGATGTCTTGGTGGCCTGCATGAAATTCAGAGACCAACTGTCCAAGGGAAATCGCCGCTCTTGTTTAATGATTCCATTGCCTTCTTCTTTGTTAAGTGGTCTAATTCGCAAGTCTCCATTAGTTTACCACTGTGCCAGAGCAGCTACCGGTCGCTGTCTGTCTCAAGTTATATAAACTACTGTATCCACAGCCAGCGGCAGCGGCGCGGATTATTCAGTTTTAAATATTATAACCTAGAGTTATAACAAAAAACCTATAAAGACTGGATCCGGCCTTGAATATTATAACTCTTGCAATAGACTATTTAATATGTGGTCCACATATATGAACTAGTGTTTCTCTACATCAAAACAATTTAAAAGGATTACCGACTCATCTGTGAAGGATTGATGAGTTAGCAGCGTATAAGATTTAAAAAAATTGATGCTCCATTGATATCTAATAATTACTGTACTAATTTAATAGAATTAGCAATCAGTGCATGAATGTAAATCAACGGAGATCGGAAGTCAGTCTGCAGAACTATCAGTGTTCGTCAATGAATTGCACAAGGGCCAACCTTTTTTGACAGGGAGTAGCTACAATAGAATCGGTGGTGCATACCTAGACGTCTAGAGAAGATAAGAACAGAGGTTAGAGAAAGGGGAAGAGAGACAGGACGAAGCCAGGGGAGGGGATTCACTCACCGGCGAGAGGAGGACGACATGGCCACCGGCGCCGGAGCCGGCGCCCGAAACCCTAGCCATCAGGGGAAGGTCGCGGGTGGGCTTTGGTGGCCGCGAGCGCCGGATCAAGCCGCATGGGAGCGCGCCGCTGTGTAAGGGGACCTCGGGCTGTGCTTCGCGATGGCAGGATTCGCCGGACGTCGCCTGAATCAGCCGCCGGAGGTGGCGCAACGAGGAGCTACGTCAAGAGAGGGGATGGGATGTGAGAGGGATGGGTGGGTGGGGGATATGGCGGATCCGGTAGCCGCCCGAGCTGTGATGTGGGAGGAGAGGAGGGGAGGGGAGGGCCGGCGGCGAGGTGGGACGAGGAGGGTGACGCGGTGGTTGGTGGCGGCGATTTGGGAGAGACGAGGGGCGATGAGGGGCATCGGGGGCTCCGTTTCTCTCGCGTCCCTCTCTCCTTTCCTTTTTTTTATTTTTATTTTTATTTTTTGCATATGTCCGGCGATAAGGTCAAGAGCTGCAAATCTGCAACGCATATCTGCAACCTTTAATATGTGTATCTATTGTGAATTTTACAACGTATAGCCAAAATGTTGTAGAATGTGTGTTGCTTTATAAGGGGTATCCTTGTAGTGTGTTCGCCGTGTGGGCCATAAAGCCGAACGCTTTTGACATTATAAGCCGAGTGTATTTCAGGCGTGTCATGGCGTACGTGGTAGTAAGACGAGGACCCGTTCTTCGCCGTGTGCATTGACACTAACACACCGCTTAAAGCGATATAAGCTGAGCGGCCGATACAATACAGTCGGCTTACGTTGAAACACAAGGCAAAATATGTTTTTCTTGTAGTGTGCCGAGCGTCAGGTTTTTGCCGAGTATTTTTGTCGGCACACTCGGCAAAGTTTGTGTTTGTTGATTGTCCAATAAAATACACTTGGCAAACAGCATGCGTGACACATATTTTACAGTACTTAAGGTCGGTAAACTCGAACATTACTTGTACCCTTCCTTTTGTTTTTTTCAAACGACATGCGCAACACATGTTTTACGAGCAATTTTAACATGCTTTCTCTTAACCCTTCTTTTCACATGAAAGGTACTAATTTTTTTTTTACCATCGTCCAAATTAATGCAGCTACGACGGGTCTACTATTCTGGATCGTACGCATCTCTTCAAGTTGCACGTGCCTTTGTCGGACAACATGCATGCATGGCGGGAGGAATGCACTAACACTTTGCACGACTTGAGTTGGAATCTCCTTTCCCGTGCGTGCATGCATGCATGCACCTTCCTGGCTCGCTCCTAAGAGCATCTCCACTTCCCCCCCCCCCCCCCCCCCCCGCTCCTAAAGCATCTCCACTGCGCCCCCCCCCCCTCCCCCCCCCCCCCCAACAGCCCGGCAACTTTTTTTGCGCTGGCGCCGAAAAAACGGCCGAACCGCCGCGCCCCCAGAACCTCGTTTTTCGCCGAATTCGGCGTCGGCGGACCCAGGCCGAACCCAGCGCCCCGGGGGTCGCCTGGGGGCGCCGGCAGAAGCAAAAAGGTGCACGGGCCCGGGCTGTCGGCGACACACCAAAGGACTTCCCGCCGTTTGTTCCCCCTCCTCCCCCTTTCCCTCCATTTCCCGCCTTTCCTCCTTCCCCCTCCTCCCACAGATCCGCCGCCATGCCGCCGAAGAAATACGCGCCGCCTCGTCTGGCCGCCGACCCAAAGCAGAGGAAGCCGGGGGCTCCGCCGCCAAGGCCACATGGCTTGTCAAACGCCCAGTGGAAGGCCGAGCTCGAACGCTGGGAGGCGGTCGGCGCAGTTCGGCGGAACAGGGGCGAGAGGGCCAAGGCGGCGCGGGCGGCGGAGCAAGAGGAGAGGATGTTGGCCAACCTTCCACCTCAGCACCACCATCCGCAGGCCGCGTGGGGGAGCCAGCCGAGCGTCGCATCCCCGGCGAGCTTGTCGCCGCAGTGGGGGTGCGCGCCCTCGCCTGGCTACTCCGACGGTGACGCGCACGGTGGGTTCAACCCCAACATCACATTCCCGCACGGCGCGCCGCCCCGCGCGTCTTCCTCCGGCTTCAACCCCGAGCAGCGTACTCCCTCGCCCGCGTTTGCCGGCCTCAACACACAATGCAGCTACTCGCCACCGGCACACTCACCTGCGCTGCAGGTGCGGCGTGGCGCCTTCCCCTTCGCCCGCGACTCGGCTCCGCAGTTCAGCGCCACCGACGCCGACATGGACGGGATCATCGCGAGTGGCTCGGCCGCTGCCGCATCGTGCCTCGGGTTCCACGCACAAGCCGACATGATGGACAGCGCCGCCGACATGGAAGATGAGCTAGGCGACGACGAGGAGGCGGACGAGGAAGAAGAGGAGACGGCGGAGGTCGAGCCGGAGCCAGCGACCAAAGGCAGGGGGAGGAAGAGGAAGCGCGCGGCGAACGCCAGGGCCGGCGAGCCTTGCGTCAAGTGGACGTCGAAGGAGGACGAGTGCCTTGCCGAAGCCTGGAAGACCGTCAGCATCGACCCGATCACCGGCGCGAACCAGAACTCCGACACGTACTGGAGGAGGATCAAGACGGCGTTCGATGAGCGCAAGTTGGTCGACCCCGACTTCGCCAACATTCACATGGACCGCGGCGAGAAGGCCATGGCGAACCATTGGGCGACCATCCAACTTGCGTGCAACAAATGGCATGGGATCCAAGAGGAGGTCACTGCTTGCCCGGAAAGTGGCGCCAACGTCGAGGGACAAGTATGGACTTCTCGTTCGCCGGCCATCTGGTTCGCCGACTCTTGTTTTTTCTCGGCGCAGATGGTCCGGATGTTCAACATGTACCGTCAGAGCAACGCCGACCAAGAGTTCAAATTCCTCCATGTGTTCACGAGGCTCGAGGGGTGCGAGAAATGGGCGGAGTGCCGGCTCGCTCTCGCCAAGGCCAAGGACGGCTTCAACCCGGACGCTCCGGCTCCGGCGGCGTCCGAAGGGCGACCGGATGGCAACAAGAGAGCCAAATCGGCGAGGGACGCGGCGCCGTCTGCCGAACGACTGAAAGCTTCGATCGAACAATGCATCATCGACGCGCAGAGCAGCGCCGTCAAGAGGGAGGAGAAGTCCGATGCAAGGTGGTCGGCGTTGATGAAGAAGCAGGACATCAAGCTCGACCTGCTCGGCACCAACATCGCCGCAAAGAAGAGGAACACAGACCTCGCCTTCTTGATGGGCACGGACGTGTTGACGATGGACGAGCAGGTGAAGGTGTGGTACCTGGCGGAGCGTGGCCTCATCCTGAACCAGATGGCCGGAACGACGCCTAGCCCGGCAGCGAGCGCCGCTCCAACGCCGACAGATAGCACCACGCCGACAGACAGTCCGGCAGCGAGCGCCGCTCCAACTCCAACGACGACGCCGAGCCCGGCTACTACGGAAGAAGAGGAACCCGCCGTTTGAGATGCCTGTCTATGGCTTCTCCTTTTTGATCGCCGAAACATTGTGGCGTGTATGATCGCCGAACTCTTGCATGATCGCCGAACTCAGGCGTTTTTTTTTGTGGGCGGAAAAAGCGCCTTTCGAATTTGTTTGCGGGTTGGGGGTGGGGGGCTAACCTAGGGGTGCGGCTTCTGGAACAGAGGGTCGGCCCCCAGGCCGAAAAAACCGCCAGCGATTCACGCCGAAACGCATCGCCGGGCGCGCTGGGGGGCCGAACGAGTGGAGATGCTCTAAAGGTCGCATGGCAAGAAGGCCAATCTGCCCGTCGGCTGGGGTTCGTTGGCACGTTAATCGAGGCAGGGTACATGGACGGCGACGATGCATGCATCTTCTACAAGGAGCTTTTTTTTAAGGGAACTATGCAAGGAGCTAGCTGACTGTGTTACGCATGCGATTGTGTTCTCTCTTTCTCTCTCTTTTTTAACAGGGAAAGGCGCCCAAGGCGCCAAAATACATTCATCTCAGAAGAGGTAGTACAACGTGAGTTACAAAACCCTGCTAAAAGAGACATTTCCTGAGCGCAAAGGTAGAGGCTAGCATCTAGAGGTGAATCTGGCGTCTGAAGATAGGAACCTGAAAGTAGCTCCTGAAGAACAACATGCTACGACAGCGTGAACCAGCTAAGCTGGATCAAACTTCTCCTGTTTAAGACCTGGTATACAGGCAAGCCAGAGTGAAGCTCCTGTGAACACATCTGTGGAGGCAGAGTGAATGAGTGCATCTAAATTGCTGGAAAATCTCCCTTCCGCTGCAGCATCAACCCCCAAAGAAGAAAGGATCCTGTGTGTACTTGCAACAGAGGCTAGCAAATCTGGATCTTGTGCAAGCTCCGTGGGGTTATAAGACCTGAAAACTTTCAGGAAGGGAGATCTGCAAGAAAATTAGTAACACCTGACAGCATATATAAAGAATCCACTGATGTTCGCATTCTGAAGACCATGGATTGGCGAATGTGATTTGGGTTGGTGCAAATAAAAGTTGTATCAGTGGAGCTGTTACGTGTTTGACGGGCACAATTGTGAGCTTCTTCGTTAAGGGTTCTAGGCAGGTGAAAGATGGAGTAGTCAATTTTCTGGGAGTTATTGAAGAAATCAGCAAGGTTTGGTCTTATCTCCCATTGTACAGCTTTAGAGTTGATATTATCCTGGTTGTTGCTGTTCTTGACAGACTAATATTGTCAGTGAGAAATGTTACCTGACGAAGCTGAAGGATGGCTACAACCATGGCCCCAAAACACAGGGCTGAAGCTTCTGCATGCAAGGGGGATAGGGTGAATGATGCAGCTGCTTGAATCATGATCCTGCTAGTACCTGTTTCATCAATGTAGTGGATTGAAGCACCAATTCCTGTGCCCGAAGAGCCTGCAAATCCAGGAATTCTTGTGTTTTCGAAAGCTGCATCAGTAAATATTTTTGTTCCTGCAAGGATAAAATGAGAGTTGAGTGATTCCCCTTGAGCAGGGAGAACACTCAGTCGTTTCTGCATCCTTTGCTCAGTCTGCTGTTGAGAATGAGGTTTAGCAGAATCTTAGAGTTGCTGGCAAGAAGAAATTGCTTGAGCTGCATGGAAGATCTGGTGATGAAGCCCTGGCTTTCTATCGAAAAGACAATCATTTCTAGATTTCCACAAGCACCATAAGAACGTAAAGATGTTTCCTATGGAAGCATGGGGATGCTGATTTGAGGATAATAGACTGTGAATAATATTAAGGATATTAGTATGAGTTTGATCAAGAATATCGGTCCTTATGTACCAGGGGTGAGCAAACCAAGTAGATCTAGCAAAGTTACAGAGGAAAAACGGGTGCATGTCATCTTCTCCAAGACTACATCTAGAGCAATCTTTACTAATACGTGTGGTAAAGCGCCCTGCTCTCATACATGTGGGGATGGCTCGCCCAAGTAGTCTCCAAGCAAAGGTTTGTACCTTGGGTGCCATAAGCTTGTTTTTCCAAACCTGGAGGAGGAGTGCTTTGACAAGGGTTGGAACCTGTCTTGGTTAAGCCCGTGGCTGTTACTGTATCACCTGCATACAAAGCTCATAATGTCAGGAACCCGATCTTAGGTCACACAGATCTAGCATGTAACACATCATATCACTCTGCGGCCTCACGCACGGTAACCCACGGCTGCCACCTTACCTTGGCGGGACCGTTTACGTCTTTTGGCTCACGTATATGATTATGTCGCTAGCATCCATATGACAAAGAACCCGGGTCGACATAGCTAGTTGTAGACCAAGATGTCACAAACGTACAGGGACAGACATAGGTAACCCAGCAATGCACGTGTCGGCCAGCAGCGAGTGTAACCAAGTCGTAGCAAAGCTACAAGGACTATAGTAAACACCGCGTGACATTTCCCCATAGGGACAGACACAGGAATAAAAAAGGATACATATCGGTCAATCCATGTGTTCCGGAGCAGTAGCGAACTACCAAGGCTCAGTGGAAGCACTAAGAGGCATTTCCCTGTAAGCAAGGCTACCAAAGGCATACAACTAGGTGTCACACATAGCAGTACACATTACACGTACGCATAACATGCAAGTATGTGTTGTACAACATGGCATTACAACATATCTCTACAACTCAAGTACAGATAAGGCTCGAAAGAGCCATACATAACATGTTACAAACATGTGTCTCATGACCCAACATACAAAGTCATACAAGTAACGGAAGCATAAACATGTCCGAGTACAGACAACTACAAAAGAAAAAGTCTGGGAAGCCTGACTATCTACAAGACCCTTCATAGGAACCAGACCACTGTCTGGGATTTCCAAGCTAATCGGTCAACGTCGAACTCCACGTGGAACTACTAGTGAGACCGGAGTCTCCTCTGCAAAAACATAATTAAGCAACCGTGAGTACGAAGGTACTCAGCAAGACTTATATCAGAACTAACTACATATGCATTAGTATCAAGAAGGGTGTTGCTGGGTTTAATGCAACAAGTCAACTTTGACTCAGTGGCTATCTTGTATTACGAGTACCAGTAATTTCTTTGAGGTAAGAAAGCACACACGAGTGCACTAATCACCACAACAATACACTACTATGGATCCTCTCCCGTCTCCCTACGAGAAGGCCATCCATAGCACTCACACTTATCTTGCGCATTTTAGAGTATTCATTTCAACTTGTTTATGAACCATATTAGTCTACAAGTAGTCCATATCCAAGAATGCGGCTATTCGAATTGTTTGATAACCCTGCAGGGGTGTACTTCTTCACACACGCTCTCATCACTTACCACCATATACACGTCATGTATCATGGCAACCTTCAAGCGGAAGCCGGGCAAGGGTGTTGGCCACAACCTGACTAACCACGCAAGACTCTAGTCTAGGTTCATCACCTATTTGAGGTTGCATCCGCAAAGGAAGTCCGGCCGAAGTTTCTATCACGGTCCCAAACGACGTGTGTAGGGTCCCCAAGCCCACCTCATCAGATGGAACTACGCTTGGTACACCGGGCCACGGTGCCTAGTCTGTCCCAAGCCCACCTGTACCGGGAGCCACTTAGTAGACCAATAGCACGACCTACAAACACCAGAAACTAGTTGCAACTCCTGGACAGAGATCAAGGCGATTAATAAGTCGAGAGGGGTCATATTTCAGGGCCCAATGTATGGTAGTAGCTAGTCTTGGATAACATACGCAGAACTCAGTTCTTAAGGACGGTCCCAATGAGACTACCCACCATGTACTCCTACATGGCCTCTCATCGCTACCTTTACCAAATCATATTCACACACTTAACTCTCAATAGTAGGACATGATCACAACATTCCAATTCATTCCCAAATGAACTAGACCTGTCACAACTCTAAGCAATAGCAGGCATGGCATGGATGAAGGCACAACATGGCTCAAGCAACACCTAATCATGCTTGGAAGGTTTAGCTATTTACTGTGACAATGACAGGTCATGCAGAGAAATGGGTTCAACTACCGAAACATGTAACAGTTGAATCGTTGTTATCCTAATGCAATAACAGAGAGCAGGAGCGAGAGAGTAGGATTGTATCAGAATGCTCAAAGGGGGTTTGCTTGCCTGAAGAATCAGCAGTGGAGCACTGCTCCTCGGATAGGTAGTCGGTGCCACTTACAAAGGCAGAACCTATCGAAAAGGACAGTACCGGAGAGGCAATGAATACACATCAAATGCGACAATATGATGCATGATCATGGCATGGAGATATGACGTGGTTTGAGCTATTGCATCTAACATTCAACTTAGATGAAGTCCATTTGAACCAAAGGTTCAAATGCAAACTCCAACATAAGCATTTAAAAAGCCATTTATGTGTTTTCACTTATACAGTGGGTACAAGTTACTTTGTCATGCATGAAAATGGTACAGATGGATAGATTGGATTTTTCTGATAATTTTTCATATATAAATTATTTCATTCTGAGCTACGGTTGAATTTCTATGATTTTTAGAAGTTTCAAACATTTTCTGGAATTTCCAAATCATTTCTGAAATAGAGATAAATCAGAAAAGGTTTATTGCGTTAGCACTACATCATGCTTGTGTCAGCAAGTCAACAGCGCCAGCCAGAGTCAAACCTGACAAGTGGGGCCCACTGGTCAGTGACTCAGTTAATTAAGCCTAACTAAACTAATTAGCAGGCACTAGGGCCCACTGTCATTGTCACTAGGGGGTAATTAACCCTAAACTGAACTCGTGGCCGGCGAGGCCCACCAGTCAGTTGCTCAGGCCGGCGAGGTCGTCACCGGCAACCACTGGTCGCGGCGGAGTCCGCGCTACAGACCACGGAAGCGGTGGCCGAGGCTATTGGGCGTAGCCCATGCACGCACGCATCCAGGGGAGGCAATGGGAGGGCGCGGGGAGGCCTGAGCTCACCGGAAGCTAGCTCACGGCGGTGGCTAGAGTTCGGTTGTGCTCAGGAACGGTGTTGTGGTGCACGGCAGGACAAGCGGTGGGGTGCTACGTGCTCCTGGGAGCATGATAATCACGGTGGCATGCTCGGGCGTGGGCTGTAGTAGCTAGAACGACGGCGGCGACATGGCCGTGTGGCGGCGAGCTTCGGGCACGGTGGGGATCAGAGCTAGAGCACGCGTGCGAATGAGGGGGCAGGGGGAGGAGCAAGATGAGCTCACGGCGAACCTGCAGGGACGGTCAGCGGCTCGGGGACGACCTGTAGCCGGCGAATTTGACGACGGCGTTCGGCGGCCAAAGGTTGACGACGTGGTCGATCTGTGGCGCTTCGGCTTGCGATCGTTGGCGGAGAGCTTCAGCGCGAGGAGACGGAGCTCGGGGACACTCTAGCTGGGCGAGGGGAGCACGGTGGCCGCGAGGACAGCGAGAGGGTGGCGATGGTGGCGCTCGGGTTCGAGCGAGAGGGCGAGCCAGAGGAGGGGATGAGGATGGGAAGGAGCTCGAGGGGGTCCAGGGGGTGTCGTGGCACGACGGGAAGTCTCAGGGCGCCCCGAGGAAGCAGGAGGTGGCTCGGGCGCGTGCGCGCACGCTCTGGCCATGCGCCTCCGTCCTTTTGGCAGAGGAGGAAGAAGATAGGGGAGCCCCTGGTGGGCTGGGCCGCCAGCTGGGCCGCCAGGTAAGTTTCTTTCCTTTCTATTTTTCTTTTTGTTTTCCATTTTTTGTAGTTTGTTTTAATTTGGTTTTCAAACCAAATCATTTTATATGCTCCTGGAAATTTATTATGTGGCATGTTAAACATATTCAGAGCCACTCACAAACTTTCAGAATTTTTAGAGTGATACAACTATTTATAGCATTTTATAACTCCAACTCAAATACTTATTGGATTAATTCAAAGACCAAGAATGTCCTGGAAAAATATGCACCATCTCTGGTAGAGGCTCTCACCTTTTTCCACAAATCATGAACATTTTTTAAGGGCATTTTGGATTCACTGAAAATTATTTTAGTTGAACCTGGTGTATTAATGTGGTGCTAGGGTTTATTCCATCCCCAATTCAAATTCATTTGAATTTTAGACATGATGCAAACAAGATGCTAGCACTAGGTATTACCAGAAGATAGGGGTGTGACACATTAGCATTTTTAGTATTACACTTACCATTTGGAGTAAGATCCCAGTAGAGAATGTCTTTCCCCTCAGCTTGAATGATGGGTGTTTGCTTAATGATGGTAGCAGCCTGCTCCTCAAGCAAAGTATCAATGAGAGGTTCATTCTAGGACTTCTGGTTTGGAGCCCAAAGACCTTTCATAGTAGCAGCATAAACAAATTGGCCAGGTTGAATGATGAGATGATCATGGATAGAAGTCCAAGTTGAACACCAAGGAGAGCTCCAGATAGGAACTATTACCTTCAGTGAGTTGCATAAAAGAATGCTGCTTGAGCAAAGGCAACATTTTGAGAATGGAAGTCCAGAAGGCAGATTTAGGAGTATTAGGACTAGCTCTCGAGATGGAAGAGTCGTGGAAATACTTGGATTTGAGAATTTCATAGAGTTGGTTGTCCTTATCTTCAGCAATCCTCCAAGCAGCATTTTAAATCAGAGCTTGGTTTAGAGCTTGCATGTTTTTGATGCCCAAACCACCTTCTGTTTTGGGAGTGTAGATGTCCTTCCAAGCCCTAAGACACATAGCTTTGGAGATAGGCTCTTCTCTTCCTCCAGTCCACCAAAAAGTCCTCAGTATGGCAGTTAACTTCACCAGAAACTTCTTGGGCAATAGGATATTAGACATGTAGTAGACAGGGATAGAGGCAAAAACTGAGTTGATTAGGGTAACCCTAGCAGCATGAGACAACTTATTAGCATTGTACCCAGAGAACTTGGTGTCGATTCATTATATCGGCGGTAACCTCGATAGGGTGTAGCTCGTAGCCGGAAGGCCGGATGGGAGTGCACACAGAGCGATTACCCAGGTTCAGGTCATCGCGGTGGAGGTAATATCCTACTCCTGCTTGGATTGGATTGATGGTGTACAGGCCCTTTATGAGAGGGTTTGAGTACAATGGTGAGATCGCTATGATCCCGTAGGTACTATCGAGATTAGATGATGAGATGATAAGGTGCCTATCGACTAGTCCCGACTTGACCTTATAAACGGGGCCAAGGCCTAGGGTTTACATGAATCCTAGTCGGTTACAACCAGCCGGAGATCCTCCGGGTTCTCCGGGAGTCTTCTTGTGAGGTAAGTTGGTGGCGCCCTTCTGGATGAGACCTACCGGCCGGGTAAGAGGCCTGGGCTGCACCGTGGCTTGCTGGGGCTATTACCGACCTGGTAGGCCAACTTCCAGTCCTATGGTGTACCCCCGGTACATGGTACCGTCAGTAACCCCTGAGCCCGTCATGAGCTTGGCTGCGTCCGACTTGAAGCTTAACTGGGCGCGCCGTCTAGGATTGCTGGACGAGGTCTTGTGGGGCTCCCAAAGAACTCCTGAAAGGCTGAAAAGAACTGTGCATCGGCTCGCCCGTGGGGCAGGAACACAACGTGATCTGCAGGGCTCGAAGGCCCGAAGGGGAAGCCGAAGCCGTCCACGCGAGGCACGCCGGGCATCCGACCTCCTGGTCTTGTCTTGTTGTTGAAGATGGTCAGCTTTCATAGAGCCGGCTTCGGCGAGAGCGTGAATCATCGTGAATCTCACGTGATGTCAGGCTGTTTGTAATGGAGAGTATTATATAGTAGTATCATGCATATGATACTAATGTATGATACTACCTCCCTAATGCATAGTATCATATCTTAGTATCATGTAGTACTTTATTTATTATCATGCATGACACATAGTAGCATAGCATTTATTATCATACGGTATCGTGATAGGAAACTCAACACTCTTTTTCTTCATTTAATTCAATGTCACCTCATAAAAAATGTCTAGTTGACATGCATGATACTAGTTATGATACTAGCATTACAACCAGCCTCATGGTTGATGTCAGGTTTACTGGGGCCAGGGCTGGTTCGGCTCGGTCCCCGAGCGACGGTGCACCGTATCCACCGAATCGGGTCTGGATTGGCCGGGAGCACAGCGCGAGGGAGCATGGGCCCCAACACAGGTCATGTCCCATCGTCTGCCACACTTAATGCAAGCAAAACAGCACGCCGGGCGCCTGGGTTCCTGGTATGTCACCATCACGGCCTGATTCTCGCGTTGCATGTGGAGTTTGTAGTTGGCCTGCAACTCCGCAGCCGCCTTGATGCGTTGAATCGCCGCCTCGGCTTCATCCTTCGTGGCGAGGAGCACCAGCCACATGAAGTGGCAATGGTCGTCCATGAGTAGCAGTAAGCAGCGCTTGCTGCCCGGTGTGGGTGGCGAGATGGGACTGTGATATGTCCTGAAGTATCTATAATGTTTTTTTAGCTTTCGTGCAATAATATTGTCAAATATGGAAGGTTTTATCATTTATTTGGACTAACATATTAATAAAGTGCCAGAGTGCCAATTACTGTTTTTAGTGTTTTTGGTTCGAGGAAAAAAGGCATTTTCTGCACGCCAGAAAAATACACGAAAATTCAATATGAAGTTTTACATCAGAAAGAAGCCTGCACCCGGTGGACACCTGGAGGAAGCCAAGGGCCCACACGCCCAGGCGGCGCCTTATGGGAGAGCCCCCCCCCCCCTCCGTTCTCATCCTCCTGGCTCATAAATACGCCAAAAATTTCCGTCAGATTTATCGTGTATTTTTTCTCTGCCGCCGCCTCGTGTTCTGAGGCCATCCAATCAAAAGCGCTCATGCAGGAAGGGGGAATCATCACCTTCGTCATCAACATCGACCCTTGATGCTCCCACAATGATGTGTGAGCAGTCCACCCCTGGACTATGGGTTTGTAGCAGTAGCAATATAGCATCTTCTCTAAAGTTCTACAACAAAAAGATCACATGAGCCGTCCAACATGATTGTGATCCATATGATGTAATTTTGTCGGTGAACTTTGCTATGTGATGAAAATGCAAATGTAGAATCCAAGAAAATATTTTATTGCTTTATCAAACAAAAAAGAAATAAGAACAAAATGAAGAAGCAAGAAAATATATTTGTCATTTTCTTAAAACAAGAAGGCTGGCCACCGCTCCAACAAATGATGGGGCGGTAAGGCTAGAAAATGTGGGGGTGCCTTCCTTGCGGACAAGCGATGAGGGAGACATGCAACTATTATTAGCCGATATCGAAACCGAGACCAAGGCCCTGGAACGTTCGGTGGTCAAGCTGAAAAGTGCAGTGAACCCTGTAATCTTGGTTAGTTATACTACCAAGCAAATTTTATTTCAGTATTTTGTACTGGGCGTCCTTGTAGTACACGCCCATGGGCGGTGAACCCGGAGTCTTTGGTCGATTTCCTCGAGTAGGACAGAGGTTGCTTTCTTCGAATGTTTCTGTTTTCCTTTATCTTTTGTCTTAACACAATTGTGCATGAAGGCACAGGGTTTTGCCAAAAAGAATCAAGATTACCCCAGAGAGATTGCCAATCTTCGTCATCTACTTGTAGAGGAACAGGAAAAAAAAAAAAGCTCCACAAAGCGGTCGCTGATTCCATCGGTAAGAAACTCAGCCTCACATTTTTTTCGATAAGTCTACCTCTACGTAAATTATACTCAGTCATGGGCGTAAGTCATTGCAGCCGCTAAACGCGAGCAGGCTACAAAGCAACTGGGTGTGGCTCGGAAAGCGTACGAAGACCAACATTGCTTCGCCCGCAAAAGCGTGAAGGAAGCCGAGGCACTGGAGCTGTCGATCTAGAAACTGAAGAAGAGCGACGAAGCTGACCAAGCGACGATCTGGGAGGTACAGAAAGACGCCGACGCCCACGCTGCACTATCTGTCACCATCTGCGGAGTGGCAGGAGTCGGCTACCATCTGCGGAGCTCGGATGGCACTGGCATTGCTGAAGGCCCACTACCCGAATTTCAACTTGGATAAGATCGTCAAATCGACACCAGTCAATTCAGATCGGAGATGCAACGAGCCGAAGACGTACTTCTCTGAAGTCCATAGCCATGCCTCCCTGGTCGCTAAACACTCTGACTTACGGGTGTATATAGAATAGACTAAGTCCATGAAGATAGCTCCTCGGAGTGCCGAGTGAAAGAACTGTAATTTTTTTTTGTTAAACCTCGACAACCGAAGATACTTATCATCCTGCTCTACAACTTTTTTGTGCGACAAATTCATTGGTATGAAGGTAGCCTTATTCATTTGGTTCTGTCAGTGGACAGACGGGTTGCACTGCGATCGTAGATGGATAGCCTAATTGGCCTTAGCGAACCCGGAATTGCCTATAGTCGAGCAAACAAGCCCATTGATCACATCTTTGGTGGTGAGGAGCATCGAGTGGCACAAGTCCAGGGAATCCGAAAGCCACAAGAAACAGATAAAAAGGGTCACAACAAACCAGATGGAAGAAATTCTTGAAACACCGGATGAAAGATACGTAGAACCCACATAAAGAGGAGCTTTGGTACATCTACGGGCGAATCACTACAGAAAGGAGGTTACGGGCTGATGTTGGCCCAATTAAAATCAGGAAGTGGGGTCAGTTAAAAGCACGAGGAGAAGAATCTACGGTGGAGAGAAAGACAAATCCGTCCGTAGAAGCAGTCTGTAGTAGTTTTCCGTAAGTGTAGGATTTTTGCATAAAGAGTCATGTTCATAGGGTAAAGGGCGAACTGGGAAAATATCCTGTGCTCAAAAGGATTTGGTCCTCCGGCTGCACCCTTCACAGTCCAACCGTTAGATATAGAATCTAGTGACAGGATGGAACCCGAACGCTCCACCCTTCAAAATTTGCAAAAATCACCCCATACAATTACAGAATAGCTAGTTTCTCCAACATGTGTTGCCCCCAGTTTTGAGCAAAACGAACGTGAACAAATAGGGCTTCTGGCTTCCGGCGGTGGAGCTCGCCGTTTGCTGCGATGCGCCGCGAGCTCGGGCAATCAATCTCGCCACGGTGCTCCGACGTCCAGAGGACAGCCCGCGCCCCCGCCTCCAAACACCCGGCCCTAGATCCGCCAGCTGCCGACGCTGGAGAAGACAACTCCAGTCTTCAGCTATCCTTTGAATCTTAGAACCATGTGTGTTCATTGTGTATTTTGGTTCTAATCAATTGTCCTCTTTACACTGATTGTGTGAGATGTAGCCGATGCTATCTGTGTAAAATGTAGTGATATTTCTATCTGTGTAAAATGTAGTGATATTTCTATGTATCAGGGTGCAGGAAAAGTAATCACTGAAACAACATGTTCTATTTTGCTTAGACTACATCACTACCGGAATAACCCCCTATGCCGAGGCCGTCGGCATAGGCCGTATACCGTCGGTATAGCTCTATGCCGACGGCAGCCGTCGGCATAGACCCATCGGCGTTGATCTTGACTGCGTAGTCCTGTCAGACCGTCGGCATAGATATGTCGTCGGCATAGCTATATACGCCGACGGCATCCATACGGCCGTCGGCATAGAATACCCATCGGCACAGAAAATCACCGGGCGTCAACTGACGGCACCGTCACCAAGTGTCACGAATGGGGAGGTGACACGTGGCCCGTATAAGCCGACGGCCAGGCCGTCGGCATATATTTTCATCTAGGCCGTCGACATATATTTTCATCTGTGCCGACGGCCAGGCCATCAGCTTATACGCGCCACGTGTCACCTCCAGGGCGCCTACTAGCAGCGGGCTATGCCGACGGCCAGGCCGTCGGAATATATTTCGTCTATGCTGACGGCTACGTCTGCTACGTGTCGTCCACTGGTACCTCCTGGCCTTATCTATGCCGACGGCTAGATCTGTTCTGTTTTTTTTAAATATGCTCTGTTTTTGCATTTCTCATTCAAATTCACAGCATTTAAATTCACAGGAAAGCATATATAGACAGGAATATATTGAATGTCCAGAACCTCATCTAGATAATATAAAAGATCATCAACATGGGCACCTGTGGGGGTTCTCTAGAAGGTGGTGGTGCAGGTCCCATTGGTGGTGGATCCGTGCGGTTTTGCATAGACGACCACATAGCCTGGTTGTTAGTTAACCAAGCAAACACGAAGGTAAAAAAAATGAAAGTGCAAAATTTAGCTTGGTTCTAAGTGGGCAAAACTAACTGCCATCATCAGACGGTTGTAATCCTCGTTTGCCTTTACTCGTTGCAAGTACTCCCGCACCTCGACATGCTTAAGCTCGACAAAGGCCTTATATGCCTACAAAATTTATGTTGTTTGTAAGTGGGCAATGCTGAAAATAAAGTGAGAAAGTGAGAAAGAAAGAAGATAAGGGGGGAATACTTACAGCATGCTGGCTAGCTAAGCTAGGATGCGAACGGCCCGTACTGCCACTCGGGCTCGGGTTGGTAGCTCGGAGCCGTGTGTAGGAGACAGAAGGAGTGATCACGCCATCAAGGCACGGGTAGCGGCCATGATACTTCGGCTGGATGGCCACCACCGCCGTCTCGTCGGTCTGAGACAGGATGGGGTCAGCAACATCCGAACCAGGATTTAACCTGGTAAACGACTCCTTGTAGGACTCCAAGTTCTTCTCGCTATTGCCGTAGTACTCGCTCTCGCCATCCTTGCGCCGTCCTTGCGCTTACTCCGCGCACGGGCCAGCTTCCACGTCTCTATGTCTGAGAGCGGCATCTTCAACTTGCCCTCCTGCAACGTCAAGCAGAAGTTAGCCATACATAAGAACATGACGGTAAAAAGAAAAAAAAGAATGCATCATGTATATAGATATACCTGGATGGCCTTGTAGCCCTAGTGGTTCCTGTTTCCTTGGCGGTGTGTTCCGTCGGTTCCACGATTAGCCTAGTTCTTTGTGCTCTTGGCATCAAACTCTACATCCTCACCGAGCCACCTATCACCAAACTCGCCCATTCGTCATCCTTTCCATAGCACCAAGTAGGAATAACCTAAATAATGGAAGCATGCCATGTCATCACAAAACAATGAAATTGACTGTTTATACGTCGGAATGAAAAGTTTGTAATACTTACCATCAAGTACTGCTCCCTGCTCAAGGTAAGCTGTTGCTTCTGTGCTTCTTTGTGGCTCATCTTTTGAGAAAGGTAGTTGTGGTAGTAGTGTGAGATCGCAACCCAGCGCACCTCGTACTGAAGCTGGCGAGCTTTCTTCCTCGCAGCCACCAGCATGACCACGTCGGCTCTGGCCTTGTGCTCCTCAAGAACCCTATAAAATTGCTACAATAATGCATAAAACCAGAATGAAACAAGGCATGAGTTAAATGATTCAATAATAAACTATGAACGAAACTGAAGACGAGTGATTCTGAAGAGAACTTACCCAAAATTTTGTAATCACGGCCTTAGCAGCCGTCTCGTACTCCGCGAGGCTGGCAGCCTCATAGTGGTCCCAGGTCATGGCCAAAAACCGCCGCTTCGGGTGTTGGGGAACGTTGCATGGGAAACAAAAAAATTAATACGATCACCAAGATCAATCTAGGAGATGCACATCTACGAGAGGAGAGTGGTGTCTACATACCCTTGTAGACCGAAAGCATTAACGATCTAGAGATCGTGGTTGGCGTAGTCGAGATCCAATCCGATCCAAGTACCGCACGTCCGGCACCTCCGAGTTTAGCACACGTACGGCTCGGCGGCGTCCTCTTCTTCTTGATCCAGCAAGGGAGGGAGAGGAGGTAGATGAGATCTGAACCAACATGACGGCATGGTGGTGGTGGTGGCAGCGGAACTCCGGCAGGGCTTCGCCAAGCGCGTACCGGTGAAACGTGGGAGGAGTTGGGAGAGGTAACGGGCAAGGGGCGAAGCGTGGCTGCCTCTAACGCCTCCCCACCTTTATATAGGCGTGGAGGGGGGTGGTGGCTTGCCCTCCAAGGCCCTAGGGGCGTTGGTCAAAGGGGGAGGAAGGAAATCCCTCCTTTCCTTCCCCACCGATCGCTATCCCCACTTTTTAGGGATCCTGATCTTATCCCATTGGGATATGATACTATTCCTTTCAAGGGAAGATCTTGGTGTGCCTAGACCAGGGTTGCAGGGACTTTCCCAACTAGCCACGTTCATGTGGGTCCCCCCATGCAGGTTGGCCCCACTCCAGAACCTTCTAGAACCTTCCCGGTACAATACCGAAAAAACTCGAACTTTTTTCGGAACCCCGATAACTACTTTCCATATATGAATCTTTACCTCCGGACCATTCCGAAGCTCCTCGTCATGTCCCGGATCCCATCCGGGACTCCGAACAACCTTCAGAATTTCCACCATTAATATCTCAATACTACCCTAGCGCTACCGAACGTTAAGCGTGCGGCCCTAAGGGTTCGAGAATCATGTAGACATGACCGAGACTCCTCTCCGGTCAATAACCAATAGCGGGACTTGGATGCCCATATTGGTTCCTACATATTCCACGAAGATCTTTATCGGTTGAATCACGACGTCAAGGATTCAATTAATCCCGTGTACAATTCCCTTTCTCCATCGGTATGTTACTTGCCCGAGATTCGATCGTCGGTATCTCTATACCTAGTTCAATCTCGTTATCGGCAAGTCTCTTTACTCGTTTCGTAATACAAGATCCCATGGCTAACTCTTTAGTCACATTGCTTGCAAGCTTATTTTGATTATGTATTACCGAGTGGGCCCTGAGATACCTCTCCGTCATACGGAGTGACAAATCCCAGTCAACTCAACAGACACCCTCGGAGATACCTGTAGAGCATCTTTATAGTCACCCAGTTATGTTGCGATGTTTGATACACACAAGGTACTCCTCCGGTATCAGTGAGTTGCATGATCTCATGGTCAAAGGAACAGATACTTGACATGAAGAAAGCTATAGCAAATAACTTAAACGATCTGATGCTAAGCTTACAGTCGGGTCTAGTCCATCACATCATTCTCCTAATGATGTGACCCCATTATCAAATGACAACTCATGCCTATGGTTAGGAAACCTTAACCATCTTTGATCAATGAGCTAGTCTAGTAGAGGCTCACTAGGAACATATTGTTGTCTATGTATCCATACATGTATTTGAGTTTCCGATCAATACAATTCTAGCATGGATAATAAATGATTATCATGAACAGGGAAATATGATAATAACCAATATATTATTGCCTCTAGGGCATATTTCCAACAGTCTCCCACTTGCACTAGAGTCAATAATCTAGTTCACATCACCATGTGATTAACACCCAAAGAGTTCTGGGGTTTTATCATGTTTTGCCTGTGAGAGAGGTTTTAGTCAACAGGTCTGCAACATTCAGATCCATGTGTACTTCGCAAATCTTTATGTCATATTGTAGATGCTGCTACCATGCTCCACTTGGAGCTATTCCAAATGGCTGCTCCACTATACGTATCCGGTTTGCTACTCAGAGTCATCCGGATTGGTGTTAAAGCTTGCATCGACGTAACCCCTTACGATGAACTCTTTATCACCTCCATAAACGAGAAACATGTCCTTAGTCCTTTTCAGGTACTTTAGGATATTCTTGACCGCTGTCCAGTGTTCCACTCCTGGATCACCTTGAAACCTTTTGGACATACTTATGGCAAGGCTGACATCTGGTCTTGTGACACAGCATGGCATACCATATAGAGCCTATGGCTAAGGCATAGGGGATGACCATCGTCCTTTCTCTTTCTTCTGCCGTGGTCGAGCTTTGAGTCTTACTCAACTTCACACCTTACAACTCATGCAAGAACTCCTTCTTTGACTGATCCATTTTGAACTCCTTCAAAACCATGTCAAGGTATGTACGCCGCGAAAGTCTAATCAGGCGTCTTGATCTATCTCTATTGATCTTGATGCCCAATATGTAAGCAGCTTTACCCAGGTCTTCCTTTGAAAAACTCCTTCCAAACAACCCTTTATGCTTTCCAGAAATTCTACATCATTTCCGATCAACAATATGTCATCCACATATACTTATCAGAAATGCTGTAATGCTCCCACTCACTTTCTTGTAAATACAAGTTTCTTGCAAACTTTGTATAAACCCAAATCTTTTGATTATCTCATCAAAGCATATATTCCAACTCTGAGATGCTTGCTCTAGTCCATAGAAGGATCCCTGGAGCTAGCATACCTTTTATCATCCTTAGGATCGACAAAACCTTCTAGTTGTACCACATACAACCTTTCCTCACAGAAACCGTTAAGGAACGCTGTTTTGACATCCATCTGCCAGATTTCATAATCGAAAAATGCAGCTCATTGCTAACATGATTCTGACGGACTTAAGCATCGCTACGGGTGAGAATTCTCATCGTAGTCAACTCCTTGAACTTGTGAAAAACCCTTTTCCACAAGTCGAGCTTTACAGACGGTGACATTACCGTCCGCGTCCGTCTTCTTCTTGAAGATCCATTTATTCTGAATGGCCTTTCGCCCTTCAGGTAATACTTCCAAAGCCCATACTTTGTTTTCATACATGGATCCCATCTCGGATCTCATGGCCTCTAACCATTTGTCGGAATCCAGGCCCACCATCGCTTCTCCATAGCTCGTAGGTTCATCGTTGTCCAACAACATGACCTCTAAGACAGGGTTACCGTACACTCAGGAGTAGTACGTATCCTTGTCGACCTACGAGGTTCGATAGTAACTTGATCCGAAACTTCATGATCACTATTATTAGCTTCCTCTTCAACTGACGTAGGTGTCACAGAAACATCTTTCTACGCTTCACTACTCACTGGTTGAAGTAAAGGTTCAACAACCTCATCAAGTTCTATCTTCCTCCCACTCAATTCTTTCGAGAGAAACTCTTTCTCGAGAAAGGACCCGTTCTTAGCGATGAACACTTTGCCCTCGGATCTGAGATAGACGGTATGCCGAATCATCTCCTTTGGGTATCCTATGAAGATCCATTTGTCCGCTTTGGGTTCGAGCTTATCAGGCTGAAGCCTTTTCACATAAGCGTCGCAGCCCCAAACCTTAAGAAACGACAACTTAGGTTTCTTGCCAAACCATAATTCATACGGTGTCATCTCAATGGATTTAGATGGTGCCCTATTTAAAGTGAATGTAGTTGTCTCTAATGCATAACCCCAAAACGATAGTGATATATCGGCAAGAGACATCATCAAACGCACCATATCCAATAAGGTAAGATTATGACGTTTGGACACAACATTACGCTGTGGTGTTCTAGGCGGCGTCAGTTGTGAAACAATTCCACATTGTCTTAAGTGATTGCCAAACTCATAACTCAGATACTCTCCCCTACGATCATATCGTAGGAATTTGATCTTATTGTTATGATGTTTCTCAACTTCACTCTGAAATTGCTTGAACTTTTCAGACGTTTCAGACTTATGCTTCATCAAGTAAATATACCCATATCTACTCAAATCATCGGTGAAGGTGAGAAAGTAACGATATCCACCGTGCGCGTTAACACTCATCGGGCTGCACACATCAGTATGTATGATTTCCAACAAGTCAATTGCCCGTTTCATTGTTCCGGAAAAACGGGGTTTTAGTCATCTTGCCCATGAGGCATGGTTCGCATGTGTCAAGTGATTCAAAATCAATTGACTCCAAAAGTCCATCAGCATGGAGTTTCTTCATGCGCTTTACACCAACATGACCTAAGCGGCAGCGCCACAAGAAGGTGGTATTATCATTATCAACTCTACATCTTTTGGCCTCAATGTTATGAACATGTGTATCACTACGATCGAGATTCAATAAACCATTCACCTTGGGTGTATCACCATAGAAGGTATTATTCATGTAAACAGAATAACCATTATTCTTTGACTTAAATGAATAACCGTATTGCAATAAACACGATCTAATCATGGTCATGCTCAACATAGACACCAAATAACATTTATCTAGGTTCAACACTAATCTCGAAGGTAGAGGGAGCGTGCGATGGTGATCACATCAACCTTGGAAATACTTCCAACACACACCGTCACCTCGCCCTTAGCTAGTCTCCGTTTATTCCGTAGCTTTTGTTTCGAGATACCAATATTAGCAACTGAACCGGTATCTAATACTCAGGTCCTACTAGGAGTACTAGTAAGGTACACATCAATAACACGTATATCAAATATACTATTGTTGAAGTTGCCAGCCTTCTTATCTATTGGGGTAGTTCCGTTACCAGTGACCATTCCCCTTACAATAGAAGCACTTAGTCTCGGGTTTAGGTTCAACCTTGGGTTTCTTCACTGGAGCAGCAACTGGCTTGCCATACATGAAGTTACCATTCTTGCCCTTCTTGAAATCAGTGGTCTTGTTAACCATCAACACTTGATGCTCCTTCTTGATTTCTACCTTCGTGGCCTTAAGCACCGCGAACATCTCCAGGATCATCTCCATCCCTTGCATGTTATAGTTCATCACGAGGCTCTAGCAGCTTGGTGATAGTGACTAGAGAACCCTGTCAATCACTATCTTATCTAGAAGATTAACTCCCACTTGATTCAAGTGATTGTAGCACCCAGACATTCTGAGCACATGCTCACTGGCTAAGCTATTCTCCTCCATCTTGTAGGCAAAGAACTTGTCAGAGGTCTCATACCTCTCAACACAGGCATGAGCCTGAAATACCAATTTCAGCTCTTAGAACATCTCATATGTTCCATGGTGTTCACAACGCCTTAGGAGCCCCGATTCTAAGCCGTAAAGTATGGCGCACTAAACTATCAAGTAGTCATTTGAACGTGTTTGCTAGATGTTCACAACATCCACAGACGACGCTAGAGGGGTTGGCACACCGAGCGGTGCATCAAGGACATAAGCCTTCTGTGCAGCAGTGAGGACAATCCTCAGACTACGGCCCTAGTCCACATAATTGCTTACAATATCTTTCAACTTAGTCTTTCTCTAGGAACGTATTGAAACAGGGAGCTACAACGCGAGCCATTGATCTATAATATAAATTTGCAAAGGTAACTTAGACTATTATTCATGATAAATGAGTTCAGTTAATCATATTACATAAGAACTCCCACTCAAATCAATATCCCTCCGGTTGTTCGAGTGTAACACGATCCAAATTCACCAACCCAAGTCCGATCATCACGTGAGATGAGGTGGTTTCAATGGTGAACATCTCCATGTTGATCATATCTACTATATGACTCGTGTTCGACCTTTCGGTCTCTTGTGTTCCGAGGCCATGTCTGTACATGCTAGGCTCGTCAAGTTTAACCCAAGTGTTCCACAGATGCAACAATGGCTTGCACCCGTTGTATGTGAACGTAGAGTCTGTCACACCCGATCATCACGTGGTGCTTCAAAACGACGAACTTTCGCAACGGTGCACACTTGGGGAGAACACAATTTTATCTTGAAATTATAGTGAGGGATCACCTTATAATGCTACCGTCGTCCTAAGCAAAATAAGATGCATAAAAGGATTAACATCACATGCAATTCATAAGTGACATGATATGGCCATCAACTTGTGCTTTTGATCTCCATCTCCAAAGCACCGGCATGATCTCCATCGTCACTGGCATGACACCATGATCTCCATCATCATGATCTCCATCATCGTGTCGCTAACGGGGTTGCACGCCAACCATGCTTCTACTAATATTGCTACTGCTTAGCGATAAAGTAAAGCATTACAAAGCGCTTAATGATTGACACGTAGGTCATACAATAATTAAAGACAACCCTATGGCTCCTGCCGGTTGCCGTATGCATCGACATGCAAGTCGATATAAACTATCACAAACATGATCATCTCATACATCAAATATATTTCATTATGTCTTTGGCCATATCATATCACAACATACCCTGCAAAAAAAAAGTGTGACGTCCTCTAATTGTTGTTGCATGTTTTACGTGACTGCTATGGGTATCTAGCAAGAACGATTCTTACCTATGCAAAGCCACAACGGTGATATACAAGTTGCTATTTAACCTTCTACAAGGACCGGCTTTATCGAATCCGATTCAACTAAGGTGGGAGAGACAGACACCCGCCAGCCATCTTTATGCAACAAAGTCACATGTCTATCGATGGAACTGGTCTCATGTACGTGGACATGTAAAGTTGGTCCGGGCCGCTTCATCCCACAATACCGCCGAATCAAGAAAAGACCAAGGAAGCAATCTGAATATCAACGCCCACAAACTCCTTTGTGTTCTACTCATGATGTCATCTACGCATAGACCTAGCTCATGATTCCACTGTTGGGGAACGTTGCATGGGAAACATAAAATTTCCTACGCTCACCAAGATCAATTTAGGAGATGCACATCTACGAGAGGAGAGTGGTGTCTACATACCCTTGTAGACCGAAAGCGTTAATGATCTAGAGATCGTGGTTGGCGTAGTCGAGATCCAATCCGATCCAAGTACCGCACGTGCGGCACCTCCGAGTTTAGCACACGTACGGCTCGGTGGCGTCCTCTCCTTCTTGATCCAGCAAGGGAGGGAGAGGAGGTAGATGAGATCTGAACCAACACGACGGCATGGTGGTGGTGGTGGCAGCGGAACTCCGGCAGGGCTTCGCCAAGCGCGTACCGGTGAAACGTGGGAGGAGTTGGGAGAGGTAACGGGCAAGGGGCGAAGCATGGCTGCCCCTAATGCCTCCCCACCTTTATATAGGCGTGGAGGGGGCTGGTGGCTTGCCCTCCAAGGCCCTAGGGGCGTTGGTCAAAGGGGGAGGAAGGAAATCCCTCCTTTCCATCCCCACTGATCGTTATCCCCCCTTTTTAGGGATCCTGATCTTATCCCTTTGGGATATGATACTATTCCTTTTAAGGGAGGATCTTGGTTCGCCTAGGCCAGGGTTGTAGGGACTTTCCCAACTAGCCACGTTCATGTGGGTCCCCCATGCAGGTGGGCCCCACTCTCCTAATGATGTGCCCCTGTTATCAAATGACAACTCATGCCTATGGTTAGGAAACCTTAACCATCTTTGTTCAACGAGCTAGTCTAGTAGAGGCTCACTAGGGACATATTGTTGTCTATGTATCCACACATGTATTTGAGTTTTCGATCAATACAATTCTAGCATGGATAATAAACGATTATCATGAACAGGGAAATATGATAATAACCAATTTATTATTGCCTCTAGGGCATATTTCCAACACCGGGTCCTTGTCTGGCCGCGGGCAGAATAGGCCCGGCCAAAATTCTTTCAACAGGATAGTGATAATGCCGTTCGGTTTACGACCCTCTCCAAGAACTTTCCAATTGCTGCAAAAGAATCAAAAAATTAGCATGTGTACAATTAAAATGTTAGTATGTGTTCAAAATATGATTGAGAGGCACTTACTCTCCCCCCGCGGGTTCAATGAGCCACTTCTTCTCCTCGGTAGCAGGAGGTGTAGGTAGTTCTACAGCACCACATAGCCACCCCTTCGGAGCACCCAGCGGCAAGTTACCCCACATGTTGCCACCACCCTCCCCTCCACAACCCTCCCCTCCACCACCCTCCTCCTCGCCCTCCTCCTCCTCCTGAACCAACTCCTCCTCGCCCTCCTCCTCCTCAGACTCAGAGAGTGCCTCAGTAATTGGAGGGCGTGGCAGACGACCCCCCTATGTCGGACACGGACGGCAGTTTCTTGACCCGACCGCATCTCCCCCCACCCCCTCCTCCTCTAGGGGCTCTCCCACCACCCCGTCCTCCTCTAGGGGCTCTTCCCCCGACCCGTCGACCTCCCTATGAGGTGTCATCCTCAAGTACTCGGGGGGGGGGGGGGGGAGGCTAGACTTGCTCATGATTAGCAAACCTGCATTGAGAAGAGAATAAAGAATTAGTAAGGATAACAAATAAATAAGCATACAAAAAAGCACATTAATAACAAAAAAGCACATTAAGCATACAGAAAAGAACATTAATAAAATATGCAATGTATAAGCTTATTAGTAAACCATACAAAAAAACTTACATTTCCTAGAACCCATATGAATCATCACTATTGTAATCTATTCGTTGACCGGTCTCATCATCACTATCACGCATATTGTCTTCATTGACTGAAGGAGGTGGAGGCTCTTCCTCGTCGTCAGCGTCTTCATTTAACTTTTCAAGCATAAATATGTCTCTTTGATTCACAATTGCCTCACCATCATTTTGTGTATCGTCTTCGTTTGGGTCCACATCAACATAACCCAAGTCATCATCGTCCATGTTTTGGACCACATCATCATGTTGAGCAAGCACATCCGCACCCCAAAACATTGGAATCTCGTTTACTTCATGGATAACTAGGCCTTTCATGAAGTTCTTATTGTTTTTCCTGTCAGGATGGTCTGGAGGAAGCAACTGTCGATGCAGGTCAAAGGCACCATACTTCCCACCCTTCTTTAGCCAAATGAAACGCAAGGCCTGCATGCACACTGGGCATGGCATCATACTTTCTACCCCCCAGGCCTCCCGGCGGGCCTAACCCTGGACACGTTGACCCGGAGATCTACCCCTTTGACTTTCGCCAGACGGGCTTTGACCGATGGACTTTTACACCCGGTTGTGATAGGTCAGCCCATGGGAGCATGTCAGAACAAGGTCTGGGCCTAACCCATGCTACGTCTCCAACGTATCTATAGTTTTTGATTGTTCCATGCTATTATATTATCTGTTTTGGATGTTTTATATGCATTAATATGCTATTTTATATTATTTTTTGGACTAACCTATTAACCTAGAGCCCAGTGCCAGTTTCTGTTTTTCCCTTGTTTTTGAGTTTCGCAGAAAAGGAATACCAAACGGAATAAAACTTTCGCGATGATTTTTCTTGGACCAGAAGGAAACCAGGAGACTTGGAGATGAAGTCGGAGGAGCCACGAGGCGGCCACAAGGACGGAGGGCGCGCCCAGGGGGGTAGGGCGTGCCCCCCACCCTTGTGGGCCCCTCGTGCACCTCCTGACCTAATTCTTTCACCTATATATATTCATATATCCCCAAACCAACAGAGGCATCCATGAAAAGACTTTTTCACTGCCGCAACCTTCTGTACCCGTGAGATCCCCTCTAGGGACCTTTTCCGGCACCCTGCCGGAGGGGGATTCGATCACGGAGGGCTTCTACATCAACACCATTGCCCTTCCGATGAAGCGTGAGTAGTTTACCACAGACCTACGGGTCCATAGCTAGTAGCTAGATGGCTTCTTCTCTCTCTTTGATTCTCAATACCATGTTCTCCTCGATGTTCTTGGAGATCTATTCGATGTAATACTTTTTTGCGGTGTGTTTGCCGAGATCCGATGAATTGTGGATTTATGATCAGCTTATCTATGAATATTATTTGAATCTTCCTTGAATTCTTATATGCATGATTTGATATCTTTGTAATTCTCTTCGAACTATCGGTTTGGCTTGGCCAACTAGATTGGTTTTTCTTGCAATGGGAGAAGTGCTTAGCTTTGGGTTCAATCTTGCGGTGTCCTTTCCCAGTGATAGTAGGGGCAGCAAGGCACGTATTGTATTGTTGCCATCGAGGATAAAAAGATGGGGTTTTCATCATATTGCTTGAGTTAATTCCTCTACATCATGTCATCTTACTTAATGCATTACTCCGTTCTTTATGAACTTAATACTCGAGATGCATGCTGGATAGCGGTCGATGTGTGGAGTAATAGTAGTAGATGCAGAATCGTTTCGGTCTACTTGACACAGACGTGATGCCTATATTCATGATCATTGCCTTAGATATCGTCATAACTTTGCGCTTTTCTATCAATTGCTCGGCAGTAATTTGTTCACCCACCATATTATTTTCTATCTTGAGAGAAGCCTCTAGTGAAACCTATGGCCCCCGGGTCTATTTTCCATCATATAATCTTCTACTTTTCAGCATACAAGTTTCTGATCTACTATTTTACAATCTTTTACTTTCTGATCTATAAAACAAAAATACCAAAAATATTTACTTTATCGTTTATCTATCTCTATCAGATCTCACTTTTGCAAATAACTGTGATGGGATTGGCAACCCCTTTATCGCGTTGGGTGCAAGTTGTTTGATTGTTTGTGCAGGTATTCGGTGATTTGTGCGTTGTCTCCTACTGGATTGATACCTTGGTTCTCAAACTGAGGGAAATACTTATCTCTACTTTGTTGCATCACCCTTTACTCTTCAAGGGAAAAACCAACGCAAGCTCAAGAAGTAGCAGGAATAATTTCTGGCACCATTGCCGGGGAGACCTACGCCAAGTCAAGACATACCAAGTACCCATCATAAACTCATATCTCTTGCATTACATTATTCACCATTTGCCTCTCGTTATCCTCTCCCCCACTACTAAAAAGATTTTCGAAAAGATTTGCCTTTTTCTTCGCCCCTCTCTTTGCCTTTTCTTTGTCCCTCTTCCGTTCGTCTTCTTCGTTTGCTTTTTGTGTGCTCGTGTGTTGGATTGCTTGCTTTGTCACGATGGCTCAAGAGAATACCAAATTGTGTGACTTTTCCAACACCAATAACAATGATTTTATTAGTACTCCGATTTCTCCCGCCACTATTGCGGAATCTTGTGAAATTAATGCTGCTATGCTGAATCTTGTTATGAAAGATCAATTTTCTGGCCTTCCTAGTGAAGATGCTGCATCCGATCTAAACAATTTCGTTGACTTGTGTGATATGCAAAAGAAAAAAGATGTGGATAATGATATTGTTAAATTGAAGCTATTTCCGTTCTCACTTCGAGATCGTGCTAAAACTTGGTTTTCATCTTTGCCTAAAAATAGTATTGATTCATGGAATAAGTGTAAAGATGCTTTTATTTCCAAGTATTTTCCTCCCACTAAGATCATCTCCCTTAGGAACGAGATTATGAATTTTAAGCAACTTGATCATGAACATGTTGCACAATCTTGGGAGAGGATGAAATTGATGATACGAAATTGCCCTAATCATGGTTTGAATTTGTGGATGATTATACAAAAAATTTATGCCGGATTGAATTTTGCTTCTAGAAATCTTTTAGATTCGGCCGCGGGAGGTACTTTTATGGAAATTACTCTAGGAGAAGCTACTAAACTTCTAGATAATATTATGGTTAATTATTCTCAATGGCATACCGAAAGATCTTCCACTAACAAAAAAGTGCATGCGATTGAAGAGATTAATGTTTTGAGTGGAAAGATGGATTAACTTATGAAATTATTTGCTAGCAAGAGTGCTTCTTTGGATCCTAATGATATGCCTTTGTCCACATTGATTGAAAATAATAATGAATCTATGGATGTGAATTTTGTTGGTAGGAACAATTTTGGTAATAACACGTATAGAGGTAATTTTAATCCTAGGCCATTCCCTAGTAATTCCTCTAATAATTATGGTAATTCCTACAACAATTCTTATGGAAATTATAATAAGATGCCCTCTGATTTTGAGAATAGCGTTAAAGAATTTATGAGTTCGCAAAAGAATTTCAATGCTTTGATTGAAGAAAAAATGCTTAAGATTGATAATTTGGTTAGGAACGTGGATAGAATTTCTCTTGATGTTGACTCTTTGAAACTTAGATATATTCCACCCAAGCATGATATCAATGAGTCTCTCAAAGCTATGAGAATTTCCATTGATGAGTGCAAAGAAAGAACCGTTAAGATGCGTGCTAAAAAAGATTGGTTTGTAAAAACATGTTCTTCTAGTTTTCGTGAAAATGATGATGAAGATCTTAAAGTGATTGATGTGACTCCTATTGAATCTTTGTTTTCCATTATAAATCTTGATAAAGATGGGACTGGAGATGAGTCAACTTTAGTTAAAATGCGTCCCAATGATTCGGAGTTTTTAGATCTTGATGCAAAAATTGATAAAAGTGGGATTGGAGAGGTCAAAACTTTAAGTAGCAATGAGCCCACTCTTTTGGATTTCAAGGAATTTAATTATGATAATTGTTCTTTAATAGACTGTATTTCCTTGTTGCAATCCATGTTGAATTCTCCTCATGCTTATAATCAAAACAAAGCTTTTACGAAACATATCATTGATGTTATGATGCAATCTTTTGAAGAAAAGCTTGAATTGGAAGTTTCTATCCCTAGAAAACTTTATGATGAGTGGGAACCTACTATTTATATCAAGATTAAAGATTATGAGTGTTATGCTTTGTGTGATTTGGGTGCTAGTATTTCCACGATTCCAAAAACTTTATGTGATGTGTTAGGTTTCCGTGAATTTGATGATTGTTCTTTAAATTTGCATCTCGCGGATTCCACTATTAAGAAACCTTTGGGAAGGATTAATGATGTTCTTATTGTTGCAAATAGGAATTATGTGCCCATAGATTTCATTGTTCTTGATATTGATTGCAATCCTACATGTCCTATTATTCTTGGTAGACCTTTCCTTAGAACGATTGGTGCAATTATTGATATGAAAGAAGGAAACATTAGATTTCAATTTCTGTTAAGGAAGGGCATGTAACACTTTCCAAGAAAGAAAATTAAATTGCCATATGAATCTATTATGAGAGCTACTTATGGATTACATACCAAAGATGACAATACCTAGATCTATTCGTGTTTTTATGCCTAGCTAAGGGCGTTAAACAATAGCGCTTGTTGGGAGGTAACCCAATTTTATTTTTGTTTTTGTTTTTTTTGGTTCTGTTTTGCATTAAATAATTTATCTAGCCTCTGGTTAGATGTGTTTTTGTGTTTTAATTAGTGTTTGTGCCAAGTAAGACCATTGGGATGGCTTACAGTGATAGTTGATTTGATCTTGCTGAAAAACAGAAACTTTTATGTCCAGTCTCAGAATTTTAATACTTCACTGGTGTGCTTAAAAACCGTGAATATTTTATACGAGATTCATATACAAATTTACTATTTTTTCCTAATTTTTCAGAAGTTTTGGAGTTACAGAATTATAAGAACAATTCGGATCTTTGCAGACTGTTCTGTTTTTGACAGATTCTGTTTTCTTTGTGTTGTTTGCTTATTTTGATGAATCTATGTGCAGTATCGGGGGGTATAAACCATGGAAAAGTTGGAATACAGTAGATATTACACCAATATAAATAAGGAATGAGTTCACAACAGTACCAAAGTGGTGATTTATTTTCTTATACTAATGGAGCTTACGAGATTTTCTGTTGAGTTTTGTGTTGTGAAGTTTTCAAGTTTTGGGTAAGGATTTGATGAACTATGGAATAAGGAGTGGCAAGAGCTTAAGATTGGGGATGCCCAAGGCACCCCAAGGTAATATTCGAGGACAACCAAGAGCCTAAGCTTGGGGATGCCCCGGAAGGCATCCCCTCTTTCGTCTTCGTCTATTGGTAACTTTACTTGAGGCTATATTTTTATTCACCACATGATATGTGTTTTGCTTGGAGCATCTTGTATAATTTGAGTCTTTGATTTTTAGTTTGACACAATCATCATTGATGTACACACCTTTTGAGAGGGACACGCATGAATCGTGATTTATTAGAATACTCTTTGTGCTTCACTTATATCTTTTGAGCTAGACAATTTTGCTCTAGTGCTTCACTTATATCTTTTTAGAGCACGGCGGTGGCTTTATTTTATAGAAATTATTGAACTCTCATGCTTAACTTATATTATTTTGAGAGTCTTTAAACAGCATGGTAATTTTCTTTGGTTATAAATTTAGTCCTAATACGATAGGCATCCAAGAGGGATATAATAAAAACTTTCATATAAAGTGCATTGAATACTATGAGAAGTTTGATTCCTTATGATTGTTTTGAGATATAAAGATGGTGATATTAGAGTCATGCTAGTGAGCAATTGTGTATTTGAGAAATACTTGTGTTAAGGTTTGTGATTCCCGTAGCATGCATGTATGGTGAACCATTATGTGATGAAGTCGGAGCATGATTTTGATTGTCTTCCTTATGAGTGGCGGTCGGGGACGAGCGATGGTCATTTCCTACCAATCTATCCCCCTAGGAGCATACGCGTAGTACTTTGTTTCGATATCTAATAGATTTTTTGCAATAAGTATGTGAGTTATTTATGACTAATGTTGAGTCCATGGATTATACGCACTCTCACCCTTCCACCATTGCTAGCCTCTCTAGTGCCGTGCAACTTTTGCCGGTACCATACACCCACCATATACCTTCCTCAAAACAGCCACCATACCTACCTATTATGGCATTTCCATAGCCATTCCGAGATAAATTTCCATGCAACTTTCCACCGTTCCGTTTTATTATGACACGCTTCATCATTGTCATATTGCTTTGCATGATCATGTAGTTGACATCGTATTTGTGGCAAAGCCACCGTTCATAATTCTTTCATACATGTCACTCTTGATTCATTGCACATCCCGGTACACCGCCGGAGGCATTCATATAAAGTCATGTTTTGTTCTAAGAATCGAGTTGTAATTCTTGAGTTGTAAGTAAATAAAAGTGTGATGATCTTCATTATTAGAGCATTGTCCCATGTGAGGAAAGGATGATGGAGACTATGATTCCCCAACAAGTCGGGATGAGACTCCGGACGAAAAAAAAAGAGGCTAAAAAATGAGAGAAGGCCCAAATAAAAAAAATGAGAGAAAAGAGAGAAGGGGCAATGTTACTATCCTTTTACCACACTTGTGCTTCAAAGTAGCACCATGATCTTCATGATAGAGAGTCTCCTATGTTGTCACTTTCATATACTAGTGGGAATTTTTCATTATAGAACTTGGCTTGTATATTCCAATGATGGGCTTCCTCAAATTGCCCTAGGTCTTCGTGAGCAAGCAAGTTGGATGCACACCCACTTAGTTTTCTTTTTGAGCTTTCATACACTTATAGCTCTAGTGCATCCGTTGCATGGCAATCCCTACTCACTCACATTGATATCTATTGATGGGCATCTCCATAGCCCGTTGATACGCCTAGTTGATGTGAGACTATCTCCCTCTTTTTGTCTTCTCCACAACCACCTTCTATTCCACCTATAGTGCTATGTCCATGGCTCACGCTCATGTATTGCGTGAAAGTTGAAAAAGTTTGAGAACATCAAAAGTATGAAACAATTACTTGGCTTGTCATCGGGGTTGTGCATGATTTGAATATTTTGTGTGATGAAGATGGAGCATAGCCAGACAATATGATTTTGTAGGGATAAGCTTTCTTTGGCCATGTTATTTTGAGAAGACATAATTGCCTTGTTAGTATGCTTGAATCATTATTGTTTTTATGTCAATATTAAACTTTTGTTTTGAACCTTACGGATCTGAACATTCATGCCACAATAAAGAAAATTACATGGATAAATATGTTAGGTAGCATTCCACATCAAAAATTCTGTTTTTATCATTTACCTACTCGAGGACGAGCAGGAATTAAGCTTGGGGATGCTTGATACATCTCCAACGTATCTATAATTTTTGATTGTTCCATGCTATTATATTATCTATTTTGGATGTTTTACATGCATTAATATGCTATTTTATATTATTTCTGGGACTAACCTATTAACCTAGAGCCCAGTGCCAGTTTCTTTTTTTTTCCTTGTTTTTGAGTTTCGCAGAAAAGGAATACCAAACGGAGTCCAAACGGAATAAAACTTTCGCGATGGTTTTTCTTGGACCAGAGAGAAACCAGGAGACTTGGAGATGAAGTTGGAGGAGCCACGAAGCGGCCACAAGGACGGAGGGCACGCCCAGGGGGGTAGGGTGTGCCCCCACCCTTGTGGGCCCCTCGTGCAACTCCTGACCTAATTCTTTCGCCTATATATATTCATATATCTCCAAACCAACAGAGGCATCCATGAAAAGACTTTTCCACCGCCGCAACCTTCTGTACCCGTGAGATCCCATCTAGGGACCTTTTCCGGCACCCTGCCGGAGAGGGATTCGATCACGGAGGGCTTCTACATCAACACCATTGCCCTTCCGATGAAGCGTGAGTAGTTTACCACAGACCTACGTGTCCATAGCTAGTAGCTAGATGGCTTCTTCTCTCTCTTTGGTTCTCAATGCCATGTTCTCCTCGATGTTCTTGGAGATCTATTCGATGTAATACTTTTTGCGGTGTGTTTGCCGAGATCCGATGAATTGTGGATTTATGATCAGCTTATCTATGAATATTATTTGAATCTTCTCTGAATTCTTATATGCATGATTTGATATCTTTGTAATTCTCTTCGAACTATCGGTTTGGTTTGGCCAACTAGATTGGTTTTTCTTGCGATGGGAGAAGTGCTTATCTTTGGGTTCAATCTTGCGGTGTCCTTTCCCAGTGACAGTAGGGGCAGCAAGGCACGTATTATATTGTTGCCATCGAGGATAAAAAGATGGGGTTTTCATCATATTGCTTGAGTTAATTCTTCTACATCATGTCATCTTACTTAATGCGTTACTCTGTTCTTTATGAACTTAATACTCTGGATGCATGCTGGATAGCGGTCGATGTGTGGAGTAATAGTAGTAGATGCAAAATCGTTTCGGTCTACTTGACACGGACGTGATGCCTATATTCATGATCATTGCCTTAGATATCGTCATAACTTTGCGCTTTTATATCAATTGCTCGGCAGTAATTTGTTCACCCACCGTATTATTTTCTATCTTGAGAGAAGCCTCTAGTGAAACCTATGGCCCCCGGGTCTATTTTCCATCATATAATCTTCTACTTTTCATCGTACAATTTTCTGATTTACTATTTTGCAATCTTTTACTTTCCGATCTATAAAACAAAAACACCAAAAATATTTACTTTATCGTTTATCTATCTCTATCAGATCTCACTTTTGCAAATAACCGTGAAGGGATTGACAACCCCTTTATCGCGTTGGGTGCAAGTTGTTTGATTGTTTGTGTAGGTATTCGGTGATTTGTGCGTTGTCTCCTACTGGATTGATACCTTGGTTCTCAAACTGAGGGAAATACTTATCTCTACTTTGCTGCATCACCCTTTCCTCTTCAAGGGAAAAACCAACGTAAGCTCAAGAAGTAGCAACCCACCACAAGATTCCCTCCGTGTTGGCCCGACGTGGTTGTTTCCCCCCTCCAAGCATCGGCGGCAACACCGTCCGTGAAGGGGGGCGTTGATACTAAAACTGGCAGACCTCGGGGTATGGGGTCCCGAGCTGTGGATATAGAAGAGATGGTAACAGGGAGTGTAGAGACAGTCGTTTACCCATGTTCGGGCCCTCTTGAAGAGGTAAAACCCTACGTCCTGCTTGATGTTATTGATAAGTCGAGATGACAATTACAGAGTTGATCTACCTCGAGATCGGATGAACTAAACCCTATGTGGGTAGGATGAAGATGGTTTTCATGGTTCTACGGACTAAACCCTCTGGTTTATATAGACACCAGGGGTACCTAAAATTACATAGGGTCGGTTCCCATCAGGGGATAAGCTAGCTGCATTAAATCTTTCTTGGAGGGTATGCCAAGTCTTCGAAGGTTTCCTTCTGGAATACAGGGCCGCCTGTAGTCCGGTCTTCCTTTAATGAATTGAGAGCGGCCCATCAGCCCGACCCATGAGAGATAGGCCGGCCGCATTGGGACCCCTTAGTCCGGGACACCCTCAGTAGCCCTCGAACTAGCCACCAATGCTGAGGTCAGTAGTCCTTACTAGCTTCATGCTTCCAAAGTCCTCGGCTTGAGTGGTGATTTCCCCTTTCCTCCTTTGTTCGGCAGATAATAGTTCGGTCGCCGATCACTTTTTGGATAAATGAAGTATTGCGCGACCCATCGAATCGCCTCCCTCGCTAAGGGTTAATGACACTCCTCGATTCCCATCCGTTAGAGGGAGGCAAATGGTCCAATAGTCTTTCACAGAAATGCCCCTTTGGGGCTAAGGTAAAGATACCCATTTAACAAGCCAAGGTCATGGAGGTTAACGCACCCCACCTCCTGCCATCTTCTCCCAAATCACCAAGAGACCATAAGCGACAGGTCCCAAGCAATGGAGAGCGCCCCTAGCTCCTCCTCACGCCCTCATGGTCCTCTTCAAGGCGACTGGGCAAGCTGCTCTGTTTCTCGCATTCGGCTGGGCAGTCTCAAGTCCCAAGGATACTTGCCTGCGTCGAATCTCACATCCACCCGCGCCGGATTGACTTCCGTGAATGGCGAGGCCCTTGCAGAGAACTTCCCCGCCCCACACGGGGAGGAAAGGGTTTGCTTCATGCCCTTCCTCTTGCAAGGTTTAGGTTTCCTGATCCACCCCTCCCTGAGGGGCCTACTGGGATTTTACGGGATCCAACCCCGTCATCTTACCCCAGGCTCGATTCTGCACATTTCGGGCTTTGTTGCCCTTTGCGAGATGTTTCTAGGTTGCGAAGCCCATTTTGAATTATGGAGGAAGTATTTCTGCCTAGTCCCTCGCACTCGGGGAGGGACGACCTATGAGGTCAGTGGAGCCGAAGTGTGGCATATCGCTGGGACGGGGTATCCCATAGGGACTCCAGGAAAGACGCCGAGGAGTGGACCTCGGAATGGTTTTATATCGAAGACGTCCCCCTGTTTGATCCAACTCAGAGGGGGCTGCCCAAATTCTCCCTTGCTGCTCCGAGGAAGTGGTTCAACTGGCGACCGAAGTGCTCCCTCCAGGGGGAAAGTACCGAAGTATCGCGTCTAGCTGGCCAAGTGAGGTTGTTGGCCCACAACGGGTTGACCATCATTGACGTGATGGTCGCGGTGATTACTCAGTGTGTTCAACCTCTCCAACAAAGGGTGCACCCTCACTGGTGTTACAACGAGGAGAATGACTCAACCCGATATATCTGGAAGGGGCCGGCCGACCAGAAGTCAATGGCGGTTGCCTTGGCCGATCTCTTCAAAGGGGAGGAGCAAGATTTCACCCGGCTAAAGCCCAAGGAGGGTTTCTCGAGCTATCATCCCATTGAAATGGTGAGTTTGGCTATACTTTCAAGTTTGGGTGGTATATCTTTTGCCTTAGCCGAACATTTAACCTTCCCCAAACAGGGCTGGAGGCGCTGGATTGAAACAGTGAGTTGCCCTGCTCCTCAACCGAAGAATTATTCCCGGTACGACGACCCTGGGTTCCACGAAGATCCTGAAATGTCGATCGAATTCGAGGAGGGAGTCTTTTACCAGGAGGGTCTTGATGGCTCCAAGGTGGCCGTCTTGGTTGATCACCCTGGGATGCTTCCCTCCTCCGCTGTAAGTGGTCAACAGGCTTCGTCTCGAAAGAGACGCTCAGCTCATGCGGCTCCAAGTACATTGACTTCTACTCCGAAGGGTCGCTGCACATCACGCCGAACATCTGCGAGGGCGGCACCGGTGGCTCTAGCGGCAGATAACCGCAGGACGTCCAAACGAACGGCGACAGCAGGGATTACGCCATTCGCGCCCCCCCAAAGAGGTAGTGTATCTGCCGAGCTCTTAATGTCTTTTATCTTTTGATGACCTCCATGAATATAAATAATCTGCTCGACTGCAACTTGTAGGTGGTATGTAGAGCCACCTTAGTCCGAGGACATAGCTGAGGTGCCGAGGGGTAACCCAAAACCGAAGTCCCCGGTTGTGGCCGGTGTCACTTCGGAGATTCCTGTCGACGACCAGCACCCAAAGGACTCGGAACCCGTCTCAGTTACCAACTCCGAGGTTGAAAGTGTGATGGACCACCGGCGACGCAAAGCATCGCTGCGGCACCCTGCGTTTTCCGATCAAGAGTTTAATGCTCTTAGTTTAGTAGACGCGTATCTCAGTGCTGCTCGGACGGGATTAGAAGGAGTGGCAAAACTCCTGTCTACCAGCCTACAGGTACAACACTGATTCTAATGACCAGATGCCTAACCCAGCCTAGTATCCCTCTCAGAATAAATATTTCTGAAGTAAAGGAAAAAACTAGGGATTATATGAGCTATAAAAAGCATTCCCCTGAAGGACTATAGCCCCCCCGAGACCCTGGACAGCGAAACAGGCCGACCAGGGTATCGATGTTTATCATGAGAGAAGCAATATTTTATTGATTAAACGCAGAACCCAGTAGCCCCTGAGCCTTAATTTGGGCGGGACGGCCGAGTTAAGGGTCTGATATGTATGTAGCAACAAAGCTTGAACATAGATTTAGTAAATTAAATGCGGAACCCAGTAGCCCCCGAGCCTTAATTTGGGCGGGACGCCCGAGTTAAGGGTCCGTTGTAATAATACCGTGCTATTGTGTAGACTGTTCGGGAGCAGAACAAAAAGCTAACCGAAGACCTCGAGCTTACTCAAACACATTTAGAAGCTGCGGAGGCCGAGCTGGAAGGGGTCAAGAAGTTTACCAGAGAGGCACATGGTAAGTGAAAGACTTGAATAGGTCTAATAAAAGATTGCATGGAACGCCTCTTCTAATGAAAGACTTGTCCATAGCAGCGGAATCGATAAATCAACTGCAAAAAGATCTGGACGTAGCCAGAGAAGCTCAAAGGTATGCAGAGTCACAGTAGGAAGCTGGCTACGAAGTGCTGACCCGAAGTAACGAGGAAAGGGATAAGCTCAAGGCGGAAAATCAACAGCAGGCCCAAGAGATCGAGAGCTTAAAAACCCAACTGGCTCAATCCCAGGAGGAGAACAAAATACTTAAGGGGGGCATGTTCGGTAAGTGCAACCTAGCCTTTTCGATACTTAGACTGCATGTATGATACATGTTTTATAAACAATTCCATGTCGCTGTGCAGTTCTCCTTACCGGACGCCCCGAAGAGGAAACCAACTCTTTTGCACGGGACCTACTGAAGGAGCTGACCGCCGCGCATGAGCGAGCACGAAAAGCCATGAAGAGCATGTTCAAGGCGTTATGGCCTGGCGAGGTGGCTCCGGAAGGGATGACCGAACTCTCGAAAAGATTTAAAGGAGCTCGGCGCCGCTTTGAGCTATGGAAAAAATCAGCCTGTCAAGAAGGAGCGTAGAAGGCTTGGGCGATGGTTAAGACCCACTTCACCAAGCTTGATCCGGAGCGTATGGCTCAGGTTGGGCCGGTAGGGCCAGATGGGCAGGAAGTGCCTCTACATTTGGTATATGACCAATTGATGCCTGCTGCTTGGTTTTCCGAGGAAGATTGTTCCTTGGAGACCTTAATAGATGGCCTTGACTGAGAGTAGTGTATTGATTCTATGTAGCTATGTACTTTACATCAAATTTTCTCCAAACTTTGCTTTAAACATTGTCATAACCGGCCATCGGCTTCTGCCTCCATAGCCGGTGGCCGAGGAGTGTTTCCTACTGTGTTATCCGAGAACATCGAAAAAACTCTTTGGAGAACAAGGCAATCCGGTCATTCGGTGCTAACAGACAGAACACGCTCTGGGAGTTATGTTATATTACTATTTAACGTAAGAAACATCTTCCAAGGAAAATAGTTCCTCCATGGGTTCCTTTCCTCAGGTTATCATGCCGAACATGAACGTATAACCGAAGACCTGTATTGTACGGGTACTAGTTACTTCGGGAAAATAACCCCGGAATCTGGTAATAATCTACCAGTTATTTTCACTTCTATTGAGGCCGACCAATTATATTCTTAAGAACGCTTGCTTTTGGCTTCACCCGTCTGAGGTACGTACCCGGGCAAACCGGTCATAACAATCACAGAGGTGCTCCCTTTACTCCCTAGCCGAACGATCGGGAACGTAGGGAGTAAGCATAGGAACAAGGCAACCCAGCTTGGCCAAAACTTAAGTCAAATTGGTGCATATGATGGCTTTAAAACGATACTGGAAGGTTGCAAACATTACGAAACAAATGATTGCATAATTTATTAATGGCTTCATAAAAGAAGCCCCCAGGTAAAATGTGTACATATGAAGATGTTTGCCGATGAAACATAACATAACTCTGCTGAACCGAACACAGCCTCAGGAGTATTAGTCGAACTAAAAAAGGAGAAATAAAAATCCGAAAAGGATAAACCGAAGAGGGCGGTGATGCTAGTCTAACCGTAGAAGCGCCAAAGCCGAGCTGCGTTCCATGGGTTTGGTTCCAGGCGATCGTCTGTTGAGTCGCAAAGATGGTAGGCACCCCCTGTGAGCACCTGATCAATTACGAAGGGCCCCTCCCATCTAGGTGAGAGTTTATGCTTCTGCTTCTCAGGGAGGCGTAGGACAAGGTCGCCTACGTTGTATGCCTTCGCCCGTACTTCCTTGCTTTGATATCGCCGGGGCTGTTGCTGATAAAAAGCAGAACGAGCCCGAGCTACGTCGCGCTCTTCCTCCAGGGCGTCCAGATCATCTTGCCGATCTAGCTCGGCCTCCCTTTCTTCGTACATGCGTACTCGAGGTGCGTCATGAATAAGGTCACTGGGGAGAACAGCCTCTGCCCCGTATACCATAAAGAATGGTGTATATCTCGTGGATCGATTGGGAGTGGTGCGCAGGCCCCATAATACGGAGTCGAGCTCTGATACGTCTCCAACGTACCTATTATGTTTGCTTGTTCCATGCTATGACATTATTATTCTTGGATGTTTTTATTATCATTTCATACATTTTAATATCATTTTTGGGGACTAACCTATTAACTTAGTGCCATGTGCCAGTTCCTGTTTTCTGCCCTTTTTTTGTTTTACAAAAAATCAATACCAGATAAGATGAAATCGTCCCGAAACTTTTTGGAGATTTTTTTCTGAGGATAAGGATCACCAGGAACATGGAGGCCAAGGAAGAAAAAGGGTGGAGGGCCCCACATGGCACCAGGGCGCGCCCCCCCGGGGGGGCGGGGGGGGGGGGGGGGCGCCCCAGTGCCATGTGGGCCCCTCCTTGCTCCAACCGACCTACCTCCACCACTATAAATTCAGAAGAATTCCAAAACCCTCAGGGGAGTCCACGAAATACTTTTTTCGCCGGCGCAAGCCTCTGTTCTAGCAAGATCCCATCTGGAGGCCTTCTCCGGCACTCCGCCGGAGAGGGAACTCATCACGGAGGGGCTCTACATCAACCTTGTTGCCTCTCTGATGATGCGTGCGTAGTTCACCATAGACCTACAGGTCTGTAGGTAGTAGCTAGATGGCTCTCTCTCTCTCTCTCTCTATGTTTCTCAATACAATGGTCTCCATGATCTTCATGGAGATCCATCCGATGTAATGACTTTGTGCGGTGTGTTTGTTGGGATCCAATGAATTGTGAGTTTATGATCATATCTATCCTTGTTTTATTTGAGTTCTTGCTGATCTCTTTTATGCATGATTTAGTATAGCCTTGTATTTCTTCTCCAAAGTTTTGGTTTGGTTTGGCCAACTAGATTGGATCTTCTTGCAATGGGGAGAGGTGCTCGGTAATGGGTTCGATCTTGCGGTGCTCAGTCCTAGTGACAGAAGGGGAATTGACACGCATGCATTGTTGCCATTAAGGATAACAAGTTGGGATGAATTCTTGTTTGCTTTTATCTTGACTACATCATGTCATCGTTCTTAATGCATTACTTTGTTCTCTTGAACTTAATACACTAGATGCATGCTGGATAGCGGTCGATATGTGAAGTAATAGTAGTAGATGCAGGCAGGAGTCGGTCTACTTGATTTGGATGTGATGCCTATATCATGATCATTGCCTTGGATAGTGTCATAATTATTTACTTTTCTATCAATTGCCCAACAGTAATTTGTTTACCCACCATATGCTATTTTCTTGAGAGATGCCTCTAGTGAACTCTACGGCCCCGGGGTCTACTTTTATCATAAGATCTATCTTGCTTACTTATACAAAAATACTAAAAATACTTTCTGCACTTTTTTATCTTTTATTTATTTATCAATCTATCATATACCATTTAATCTCGTTACTTAACCGCCGAGAGATTGACAACCTCTCGTTTGCGTTGGGTGCGAGGGTTTGTGTTTTGTGTGTAGGTGCTGTTTACATGGTGTTGCTTGGTTCGCCTACTGGATTGATAACCTTGGTTTCTTAACTGAGGGAAATACTTACTCTACTGTGCTGCATCATCCTCTTCTCTTCGGGGATGAAAATCCAACGCAGTCTACAAGTAGCAGGAAGAATTTCTGGTGCCGTTGCCATGGAGACATCATCAACATTACCAAGTACCTACACTCTCAACTCTTACCTTTGCATTTACTTTATTTGCCATTTGCCTCTCGTTTTCCTTTCCACCACTTCTAAAAAAATTTACACAAAAATATTTTCTTTCTCATTTGCCTTTTCCTTGTTTGCTATTTTTGCTTGTGTTGCCATGTGCCTTCTATTTTCTTGCATCTTTGCTTGCTAAAAATCTATCTATATGGATCCTCATCCACTTGCTAATCTTTTCAAAAGACAAATTTATGATGAACCAATTGCTAGTGAGTTGGGTGCACTTGATTATCTTTATGATGTTTTGCTTGAAAATCATGAATCTGAAAATTTGGATGAAGTGTTGAAAAATGAAATTTATAAAGTGATTTATGATAGCTCCTTGATTGAAAAGGATGATTGCAATGATGTTACTATAAATTCTATCAATGTCAATTATGCTAATGATGTGCAAAACTCCAAGCTTGGGGATGACAATCCCACTATTTTGAAAGAGTGTAAATCTTTTATGCATGTGGATCATCAAGATAATATTTTATATGATAGTTATATTGTTGAGTTTGATTATGATCCTACATGTAATTATTATAAGAGAGGAAATTATGGTTGTAGAAATTTTTATGTTACTAAATTACCTCTCTTTGTGTTGAAATTCTTAATGCTTCATTCTTCCTATTTGCATATGCTAGATGTTGCTTGTCTTGATAATTTTTTTGCTTATAAAATGGCTATGCATAGGAAGTATGTTAGACTTAAATGTGTTTGTCACATGTTATAGGATGCTCTCTTTATGTTTCAATTGCCATCTTTCATGTGAGCATCTTTGAAATCCCAAGCCTATCTTAATGGCTATACAGAAAGAGCTTGTTGGGAGGCAACCCAACGAATAAAATAAATTTTTATTGTTCACTTTTTGTTTCTGTTCTTTTGATTTTCCTTTATTTGCCTCTGTTTTAAGTTGGTTTTTATATTTCTAATTAGTGTTTGTGCCAAGCAAGACCTTTGGGATGATTTGGATGCTTGTGAATGCAATTCTGTGTAAAACATAAACTTTGATGCCCAGTCCAAGAATTTTATAAATTCATCAGAGCGTTGAATGTGTCTAAATATTTTACATGTGATTTATATACAAATTTTCCACGTTGTCCTAATTTTGCAGAATTTTTGGAGTTACAGAATTATGGCTTTTTGAGCGATTGCTACAGACTGTTCTTTTTTTACACATTCTGTTTTCTATGCATTGTTTGCTTGTTTTGATGAAACTATGGATTGTATCGGGGGGTGCAAGCCATGGGAAAGTGAGAACACAGTACCTATAATGCAAAAAAAAAATTGAATTGGTTTTGAACAGTACTAATAGTAGTAATTTGCTTGGTTATACTAACGGATCTCACGAAGATTTTGTTGAGTTTTGTGTGATTGAAGTTTTCATGTTTTGGGTGTGACGACGATGGATGAAGGAATGAAGAGATGCAAAAGCCTAAGATTGGGGATGCCCAAGGCACCCCAAGGTAATATCCAAGAAGACTCAAGCGTCGAAGCTTGGGGATGCCCCGGAAGGCATCCCCTCTTTCTTCTAACGACTATCGGTAATGCACAAGAGATAGGCGGGTGGAAGAAGGGCCGTCCAATCTACGCTAAAGAACCATCGTCCGACCCCTCACAACCCCACACACACTAGCGCATGAGACGGTACACACGAAAGCATCCGACGACCGAATGAAAAAAGGCGACCCAACAGACTCCACCAGCCAGATGGCCCCGGCAACGTCCAACAACCAGGTGGACAGAACATGCCCGATCAGGCGGCGCTGAACAGACAGCCTCCACCATCCGTGTAGACCCGGTAATGCACAAGAGACGGGCGAGCAGAAAGAGGACCTGCCAGGTGAGAAACATCGTTCAACCCCTCACACCCCCACCCAACCAAAACAAGCGCACGAGACGGTACACGTGAAAGCGTCCGACGACCGAACAAAAAAAAGTGGCCCAACGGACTCCACCTGCCGGATAGTCCCGGAAATGTCCAATAGCCGGGTGGACAGAACAGGCCCGATCAGGCATCGCTGAATAGATAGCCTCCAGCATCCGGATAGCACCGGTAACGCACAAGAAATGAACGAGCAGAAGGAGGGCCGGCCAGGCGACTCTAGAGAACCATCGTCTGACCTCTCACACTCCCACCCACACACACAAGCGCACGAGACGGTACACGGCGGTTAGACATAAAAAAACGCAGACAAGAGGTCCCAGCATGCGAATGCGGCCCACGCGTCATGGACCTTCAGAACCGTCGGGGCAGTGAGGGACGGACCAACGCGATCAGACGGCGCGGAAGCCGCCAGGCAAGTAGCGGGGTCGCCGTGAATGGATCGGATGGCGCGTGAGGCCACGTATGCCCTGAGGAGGCGGGTACTCCAGCATCCTTTAAAGGAGTAATTTCTAGAGTTAAAACATCTTGCCTGATTAACAAGGTTTGTAACCGACTCTGTAATCCTCTGACTATGTGCGCCCCCTATCAATATAAATCAACTCGATCCCTACAATGATGGATATGCTTCGCCAACCAACCTTTGGTTGGATGGTAAGGAGGACAGTGGTATCCCCACTCCACCAGGGTTCAACCCCTGGTGCTCGCATTTATTCTGAATTTATTTCTGGATTTTCGGTGATGCGCGTTCAGTGGGAGGAGATGTTCCCGTTGACTACGAGGCGGCTACGGTGACTTTGTAAAATCTCAACATGATATGACGTCTCAATCTCTCAGAGGTGCTCATATGGTTAGGGTGTGCGTGTGTGCGTTCATAGCGTAAAAAAAAGGTTGGATACGCTTCCAGTCTTACACGAAGGTCCATGACCGTGGGCTCGATTTGTTGTTTTTAGGCTACCATAGCATAGGTTTTTTTTTTTGCAGGTAGAGCCATAGCATAGTTCGTTGAGGGACCACCTCGACTTGATCAATCGGGCCCACCGGTCCGACAAACTTGCTTGCCTTTCTAACTTTTTCTGTTCAACTTCTTCCCATGGAGCTCGCCGGGCGGAGCAAATTAAGAGGTACGACGCACGCATGATTTGTATTAGGGTGTGGGATCCGATCCAGAATCAATGATTTCCAATGCTTTATTTCAAAGCAAAAAGAAAAGGGAAATATGCCAAAGGAGCAGCCATATGACAACATGTCCATCTTTCTTCTTTACTTTGCTCCAACCTCAAGCAAAGAATAACTACCCTACCACCTACGGAAGGGATGCTTTGGCTAAAGCAAAGTAAGCCAAACACGAACCCTACACTACATACCATACTATTAGTAGCTAGTATAATTAGTAACACAGCTTGCTAACAATTCACAGTAGTTTGTATGCCAGCATGCATTAGTTGTTCCCCCTTCACCATACTATCGATCTTCATTTTGGACCAGGACACAAGAATACAAGATGCGTCAGCTTGCCCGTTAAGGTAGTATTTTCGCGCCTCATTCAGCTTCCGAAATAATAAGTTTATAATTATGCATCGACTAACAATATTTTTGTTAATGCAGAAAGCCAGAAATAGAATAAATCGCTCTGCTCCGCTGATAACCAGGTGATAGCAAAATAATTCATCTGGAGTTAGATTTCTGCATCCATCTGCTTCTCTAGCCACTTACAGTGTCATCATGCCTAACTAAAAAATGTTGCATATACCGAATGTTACTTGCTCTCCCCTTATTTCTTTAGTTTCCAAGAATAACAGGCGTATATTATACGTCGACTAACAGCGTTTGTTCACGTGGTGACGCTTTTGTAGCGAAGCTAGGTGCTATATACCAAAATAATTTGGAGGTTCATTTGACGATGCATATTGGTTAGATTCCTGGAGCTCCCTGTCTTGGCTGGTCCTTGACCCGTAATTTCAAAATTCCTCATAAGGTATAAACATGCATGCTACAAATTAGAGTACGTAGCATTCTTATCCCGGTGTTTTCTGACCTCAACTAATTGCCATCAACTGACGCAGATCGCCTGGGCACATGACGTTGAAGCGGCGGCGGGAATCTTAATGCATTGTCTGGGGATAAAAGATAAAAGCAACACACTTCAGATATTTCAGCGGTAACAACAGGCTTACAAGTGCATTGAGCAATTTCCGTATCCTCTTCCCGTAGACAAGAATCCCAGTGCGGAGGATACTTATCACAATCAGTATCATGAAAAAGATGGGAATTATCCACCTTCTCTTTTACTTCTGGATTGAGTCGCAGCCTCCCCTTGAAGGTCCATAATATTATAGTATCAAACCATCCTAGTTGACAAATACCAAGAGCATTCAAGTCAATTGTATTGTTGCTGCCATTATGGAAAATAATTAGGCATCGGTGTTCTTGCAGAGCATAATGGACCTCTCGGCTGGCATATCCAATCTCAGCTCTAGGGTTTCCATTTATTCCACAGAAATTATCTACCTCATCTTGCTTATCTAAAATAGCCATTACCCAATGAGGAAACTTTAGTTCCTCTGCGATTGCCCTCTGGAGTACTCTTCGGCTTTTCCACGTCGAGCAATCGAGGTGAATGATCTTGTTAAATTTATTCTGAGAAGAATAATTTCAACAAGATCATTCACCTCGATTGCTCGAGGTGGAAAAGCCGTAGGTTGAATCTCTGGAGAATAAATTCAACAAGATTCACCTCGATTGCTCGAGGTGGAAAAGCCGTAGAGCACTCCAGAGGGCTATTACAGAGGAACTAAAATTTTCTCATTGGGTAATGGCTATTTTTTATAAGCAAGATGAGGTAGATGATTTTAGTGGAATAAATGGAAACTCTAGAGCTGAGATTGGAGACGCCAGCCAAGAGATCCATCAAGCCCTGCAAGAACACCGATGCCTAATTATTTTCCATGATGTTAGGAACAATACAATTGACTTGAATAATCTTGCTATTCCTAGACCAGGATGGTTTGATACTATAATATTATGGATCTTCAGGGGGAGGTTGCGACACAATCCAGGAATAAAAGAAAAGGTGGATAATTCACATCTTTTTCTTGATATTGATTGTGATAAGTACCCATCCCACTGGGATTCTTGTCTACGGGAGGAGGCTAGGGAAATTGCTCAATGCACATGTAAGCCTGTCGTTCCCGCCGAAATAGCTGAAGAATGTTGCTTTTATCTGTTATCATTAAGTTCTCAGGGCCATAACACATGTACTACAATTGGGCCACCCATGCTTCTAGCTATTGGGTCTGTGATGGGATTATACAGGGAGGTCAGGCACACGAAGCATGGGAGGTTGCGATGCCCTGCGTCAACATATATGTATAGAGGACTATTCATCTAATGCGTGGTTGTCTTTTGGTAATGAACTAAAGATTCATTAGAACCGATGGGTATTGGCCAAGGACAACTCTGTTGTGCAAGGAAAGGACAGATATAAATATGGTGATTGTGTGTTCAGGATCAATGACATGTTTAATTAATCAGACAATCTTCATGTGCTCAAATTATGTCACTGTACATTCATTTTGTCTTTCCCTCCTTCCATTGTTGTCATAGTTTAAGGTTCCTTGGGCTAGATAATTGCAAGGATCAATGAGTAGAAGAAGATGAACAACAAGATAGATCAGCGAGTAGAAAAAGATGAACAACAAGATAGATCATCAATGGAATTTTTTTCAAAGCAATGGGAGCTAGACATATCATGCACAGATTGGGAATTGGCTTTATCACCGAACATAATAGAGCAGATGGTGACAAACATTAGAGAGGAACATATGCATAGGGGAAGGATTTGACGCGAACTACAGAACCATCGCAAGCTTAAAGTTACTCTGCCCACTTCACCTTGGGAGTCGAGCGGAATTGATGAATTCACAGATACAGTGAAGTTGGAATTCCTTGACCTGTCTGGGAATACTACGATACAAGTTTTGCTACTCTTTTGGGGGCAACAAGCCTCAAGACTATGGTTCTAGTTCGTTGTGTTGGCTTGGAGCATGTTGGCCCTCAAGGACTCCCTCCATTAGTTGAATCATTCAGATTAGATGTGGGCCCACTAGTAGAAAACAGGGCTTTGGTCCTGGCCAGATCAAAGCTTTAGACCCGGTCGAGTTACGAACCGGGACTAATGGGTGCATCAGTCCCGGTTCGAGCGGCCAGGGTGCCGGCCTGGGCTCGGCAGGCACTAGTACCGGTTCGTCTGAGCCCTTTAGTCCCGGTTCCAGACACGAATCGGGACTAAAAGTCCTCTCTCCTGGCGCAGCCCCTTTAGTCCCGGTTGATGGCTGGAATCGGGACTAAAGGTCAGTCTTTTGTCCCAGCTCTAGCCACCAACCGGGACTAAAGAGATGCCTATATATATGCTCTCCCCTACACACTCACTCCTCTGTTTTTTGGCTGGCCGGTGTGGGAGGTGTGTGCTGCTCTGCTCTCACCTCCTATGCACATGAGGTGTTCGATGAAATGCCCGAGCCACACTTAAGCTTTCTCCTCTCCAAGCTCGACCTCCAAGCTTCATTTTCCCCAAGATTTGTCTAGGTTTGGCGGTGCACCATTGTCCCCATCCCCATCCTCACCGCCGTCGATCGCCCGTGCCGATCTCATCGCTGGCACCACCGTGGTGAGCCTCTTGTTCTTATCTTCTTTTTAAAAGAAAAACATTCTTACTTGTTGTATGAGTTATATAGCTACTTGTATAATTTTCTTACTTTTATTATTGTTTGTTATTATATAGTGCCATGGTTTTGGTATCCGCCCCCATCGGCTCTCGTCCGGTCTATGATTCAGATGTGGTATATTATCTTTTATAACTATTTGTTTCATTTAGTGTTTATGAGAATTATGCCGACCAACGTGACATTGATGTTTTTTATCTAGGAGGTATGTGAACCGGAAATTGCAACCGACCCTCTTGTCGAGAGGTTAAATTTAGTTGAAAAAGAAAACAATTATTTGAATGAAAAATTGAAAAGAATTGAAGAGGAGAAGATGAAATTCGAGTTGCATGTTGCCGATGTCGTCGATGATCACAAGATGCAGATGGATGCAATGCACTTGAAGATTAGAAAGATTAGAAAATATGCCATTGATAATGAGACTTGGTATCATTATGCTATTGGATCAATTGTTACCTTCGTTGCGATTAAGATCGCATTTGTTGTTGCATTTAAATGTTTTACATAGTTGATAATGAGAACTATGTATGAACTTTATGTATTTATTTTTCAGTAATAACATTTGATCACTACTGTACTTTGGTTATAATGTGATGATGAACTTGTATTGATTTGGTCATCACTTCTCTATTCATGATGTTCTGTAATGGTTTTTGATATACTTAATTATATAACGCACGCAGATGAACCGACAATGGATGTACGGTGACCGATGCACCTCCGACTACATTGAGGGCCTGCATAATTTTCTTGAAGTGGCTGAGCCAACCAAGCAGAATGGTTTTATGTATTGTCCATGTACTGTCTGTGGGAATACGAAGTCTTACTCTTCGTCGAAAACCCTTCACGTTCACCTGCTTGAGAAGGGTTTCATGCCACACTATAATGTTTCGACCAAGCACGGAGAAAGAGGGGTTATGATGGAAGACAACGAAGAAGAAGAGGATGATGACAACTATCATCCTATGTACCCTGAACACGGTGATACTGCAATGGGGGAAGCTGAAGATGAAGAGGCAACAGATGATGTGCCCGCTGATGATCTTCGTCGGGTCATTGTTGATGCACAGAGAGAATGCAAGAGTGAAAAGGAGAAGTTGAAGTTCGATCGCATGTTAGAGGATCACAAAAAACGCTTGTACCCAAATTGTGAAGATGGCAACACAAAGCTCAGTACCACACTGGAATTGCTGGAATGGAAGGCAGAGAATGGTTTATCTGACAAGGGATTTGAGAAGTTACTGAAAATAATGAAGAAGAAGCTTTCAAACGATAACGAATTGCCTAACAGTACGTACGGAGCAAAGAAGGTTCTCTGCCCTCTAGGATTAGAGGTGCAGAAGATACATGCATGCCCTAATGACTGCATCCTCTACCGCGGTGAGGAGTACGAGAATTTGAATGCATGCCCGATATGCGTTGCATTGCGGTATAAGATCAGACGAGATGACCCTGGTGATGTTGAGGGTGATCACCCCTGGAAGAGGGTTCCTGCCAAGGTGATGTGGTATGCTTCTATAATACCACGGTTGAAATGTCTGTTCACACAAAGAAGACCGTAAGAAAGACGGAAAGTTGAGAGTACCCACTGACGGGTCGTAGTGGAGAAAAATCGAGAGAAAGTGGCGGGACTTTGCAGATGACGCAAGGAACGTATGGTTTGGTTTAAGTGCAGATGGCATTAATCATTTTGGGGAGCAGAGCAGCAATCATAGCACCTGGCCCGTGACTCTATGTATCTATAACCTTCCTCCTTGGTTGTGCATGAAGCGGAAGTTCATTATGATGCCAGTGCTCATCCAAGGCCCTAAGCAACCCGGCAACGACATTGATGTGTACCTAAGGCCATTAGTTGAAGAACTTTTACAGCTGTGGAGTATAAAAAGTGTACGTGTGTGGGATGAGCACAAACAGCAGGAATTTGACCTACGAGAGTTGCTGTTTGTAACCATCAATGATTGGCCTGCTCTTAGTAACCTTTCAGGACAGACAAACAAGGGATACAATGCATGCACGCACTGTTTAGATGAGACTGAAAGTATATATTTGGACAAATGCAAGAAGAATGTGTACCTGGGACATCGTCGATTTCTTCTGACCAAGCATGCCTTACGAAAGAAAGGCAAGCATTTCAAAGTTGAGGCAGATCACCGGAAGAAGCCCGTCCTTTGTACTGGTGCTGATATACTTGATATGGTCAAGGATTTACAAGTAATCTTTGGAAAGAGTCCTGGCGGACAATCCGTTCCGAATGACGCTGAGGGACACACATCCATGTGGAAGAAGAAATCTATATTTTGGGACCTACCCTATTGGAAAGACCGAGAGGTTTGCTCTGCAATCGACGTGATGCAGACAAGGAATGTTTGCGTGAACCTGCTAGGCTTCTTGGGCGTGTATGGGAAGACAAAAGATACACCGGAGGCACGGGAGGGCCAGCAACATTTGCACGAAAAAGACGTCATGCATCCAAAGTAGTATCAAGGTCCTGCCAGCTACGCTCTTACCAAATAGAGAAGGAAATCTTCTTTGAATGCCTGCTCAGTATCAAGGTCCCGTCTGGCTTCTCGTCAAATATAAAGGGAATAATAAACATGGCAGAGAAAAAGTTCCAGAACCTAAACTCTCATGATTGCCACGTGATTATGATGCAACTACTTCCGATTGCATTGAGGGGGCTTCTACCAGAAAATGTTTGATTAGCCTTTGTGAAGCTATGTGCAGTCCTCAATGCAATTTCTCAGAAGGTAATCGATCCAGAAAGCCTACCAAGGTTACAGAATGATTTGGTCCAATGCCTTGTCAGTTTTGAGTTGGTGTTCCCACCATCCTTCTTCAATATTATGACGCACGTCCTAGTTCACCTAGTCGACGAGATTGCCATTCTTGGTCCTTTATTTCTACACAATATGTTCCCCTTTGAGAGGTTCATGGGAGTCTTAAAGAAATATGTTCGTAACCGTGCTAGGCCAGAAGGAAGCATCTCCACGAGCCATTAAACAGAGGAGGTCATTGGTTTTTGTGTTGACTTTATTCTTGCCATTAAGCTGATTGGTGTCCCTCAATCGCTGTATGAGGGGAGACTGAGTGGAAAAGGCACGCTAAGAGCGGATTCAATAATATGTAGGGATGGGCATTCTTGGGCGCAAGCACACTACACAGTTCTACAGAATTCTTCCTTGGTGGCCCCGTATATCAATGAACACAAGAATATTCTACGCTCCAAACACCCGGAGCAGTCTGACGACTAGATTACACGTGAACACATCAGGACTTTCGGCGGTTGGTTGCAAACACATCTCATGGGTAACACCAGTGTTGGAGCTGACCTGTACTTGTTGGCCAGGACACCATCTTTGACTGTATTGACTCTCCAATGGTACGAGATAAATGGAAATACATTTTACACGATCGCCCAAGATAAAAAGAGCACCAACCAAAACAGTGGTGTCCGCTTTGATGCAGCAAACACCAATAGCGCAAAGGACACATATTATGGTTACATAGAGGAGATATGGGAATTTGACTATGGACGTGATTTTAAGGTCCCTTTGTTTCGGTGCAAATGGGTCAATCTGTCAGGAGGCGGGGTACAGGTAGACCCGCAGTACGGAATGACAACAGTGGATCTCAACAATCTTGGGTACACAGATGAACCATTCGTCCTAGCCAATGATGTGGTGCAGGTTTTCTATGTGAAGGACATGTCTACCAAACCGAGAAAAAGAACAGATAAGGGAGCGAATACATCATATGATGAGCCAAAGCACCACATAGTTCTTTTAGGGAAAAGAAACATCGTGGGAGTGGAGGACAAGACAGACATGTTTGAAGATTATGAAAAGTTTCATGAAATTCCTCCTTCAAAGTGTAGGCTGACCCAAGCATCCTGTTAAACGATGAAAATTATCCATGGTTACGGCGCAATAAGAAAGGGACACACGCGAAGAAAAAGTGAAGATAACCGAATATTTTGCACCTTTGATTCTGGGTTGAAAGCCATAGTTATGCTCCACAACTATTCTGATGATGGCTTTGATCTAGAATATCACTCCAGTTACATGTCAAAAAATGAAACCCCTTCGTAATAGATGAGTTCTCGTCCGAAACCCTGATACTTCGAAAGAGATTGTCCAGTTTGTACACGAAGTGCATCCAGTTTTTGCCGTAACCCTCTAAAATTTTTAGCACATGCTATATGTGGGTGAAATTATGATACCAAGCCAAGTTTTAGCCTTTTCAGAGTTCATTTGTAGTGCTTTTTCAATTTCATGGTCATTTAGCTCAAAATATCATTAAATGCATGAAAAATAGCAAATGAAGTCAGAAAAGGGTTGAAAATTGATGATGTGGCTTTGGATGGTGCATATTGAACACACACAAAATCTGGAGTTAAAATAAGTTAAAAAAATAAAATCTCTTTGTAATAGATGAGTTCTCATTCGAAACCCTGATACTTCGAAAAAGATTGTTCAGTTTGTACACGAAGTGCATCCAGTTTTTGGCGTAACCCTCTAAACTTTTTAGCACATGCTATGTGGGTGAAATTATGATACCATGCCAAGTTTCAGCCTTTTAAGAGTTCATCTGTAGTGCTTTTCAATTTCAGGGTCATTTAGCTCCAAAAAATCATTAAATGCATGAAAAATAGCAAATGAAGTCAGAAAAGGGTTGAAAATTGATGATGTGGCTTTGAATGGTGCATATTGAACACACAAAAAGTCTGGAGTTAAAATATGTTAAAAAATAGCAAATGAAGTCAGAAAAGGGTTGAAAAATATAACATTATTAGGTTAACAGAAAATACTAAACTAAAACCTAGCTTTAGTCCCGGTTGGTGGCACCAACCGGGACTAAAGCCCTGCCGCAGCTTTTCACTCGTATATAGTCCCACCTCGCCAAGTGACGAGCTAGTCGACCACCTTAAATATCCGGATCGTCTAGAAGGGATAAGCTTCTGACACCATTGCATCATTTATTAAGGATGTGGACCCTTACTATGAATCTTCTTAAGATTCGTAGTAACGGTCTATCTCCTTAACATAGAACACAATGGTGTTGGCTTTTTTGAAAAATTATATAACATAAAAACAACATAAAAAATAAAATTTATGCAACTAAAATTATATAACTAAATTATATAAAATTTATGCAACTAAAATTATATAAAATTTATGCAACTAAAATTATATAAAATTATATAAAATTTATGCAACTAAATTATTTAACTATATTATATAAATTTATGCAACTAAAATTATATAAAATTTATGCAACTAATATTATATAACTATATTATATAAATTTATGCAACTAAAATTATATAAAATGTATGCAACTAAAATTATATAACTAAATTTAAAAACCTAACGTACGCAAAAAAAGGCCGCCTATTAGGCCACAACGGCCTGGATACGACTAGAAACCCTACATATGGGCCAGGATGCAGGCCCGCAGGGCAAGTAGGCCCAACAAGGCCCAGTGGTAGGCATGTACTGCCTGCTTTAGAGAGAAGTTCGAGAGGGCAGCCGCAGCAGGGTTTATAAACCGCTGCGAGCGCCTCTCAACTAGCGAGGTGGGACTAAACATTCGACACCGTTGTGCCAGACATTTAGTCCCGGTTGGTGGCTCAAACCGGGACTAAAGGCCCTTCCTTCGTCCCGATTGGAGCCACCAACCGGGACTAAAGGTCCTTTTCAGCAGCCGAAAGGGCGGGAAGCAAAGGGCTTTAGTCCCGGTTGGTGGCTCCAACCGGGACGAAAGTGGGGCCTTTTGTCCCGGTTGGAGCCACCAACCGGGACTAAAGGGTGATGTATATAAAGGGGACTTGGGAATTTTCCAATCTCAGTTTCTTCTTCCCGCGACGCTGCCAGGCTGCTCCGCCTGCTCCTCGTCGCCGTCCCTGCCCTGACGCCATAGTTCGCCCCCGACGCCGGCCACCGCTCCCTGCCCCGACGCCGCCGAGCCCTGCCCCAACGCCCGCGGCCGCTCCCTGCCCTGACGCCAAAGCCCCCAGTGAGCTCCACCTTCCCTTGCAATGCCGCCGCCGCCCCTGCTTCGCTACTCGCCACCGCCGTCGCCGCCCGCGGCCGCTCCCTGCCATTTTTTTGTTCATAGAATTTTTTTGTCCATTTATGTATGTATGTATGGATGGATGGATGGATGTATATAGAAAATGTTCATATGATGAATTTTTTTTGTTCATAGAATTTTTTTGTCCATGTATGTATGTATGTATGGATGTATATAGAAAATGTTCATATGATGAATTTTTTTTGTTCATAGATTTTTTTTTTTCATAGAATTTTTTTGTCCATGTATGTATGTATGTATGTATGTATGGATGGATGTATATAGAAAATGTTAATATGATGATTTTTTTTTGTTCATAGCAATTTACTAAGTTACTAAGTTTTACTATAGACTTGGTTAAAATTTACTAAGTTAAAATGTTCATATGATGAATATTGTTTTTCTCTAGACTTGGTTAAAATTTACTAAGTTTTACTTTGCCTAAATCGGGGAGAGGCAACTTTACTAAATGGGCATGATGATAATGAAATTTACTAAGGTTAATTATGGAGAGAGGGAGTAACAACTCATATATTCAAAATTTACTCCCGGTCCGCTCGCCCGACCAACTCTGGAGGCCACCCAAACCCTAGAAGAAAGAGCTTTGTCGATCTCCTACCCCCTCCCACCCCTACCCGTTTGTCGAAAGTGGCGAGTGGGGTCTTATATATAACGCTACAACAATAATATCATGTACCACTGTTGGTATGTATAATACTATTAATGTCTAATTCATCGGTCTTACCTCAGTGAACCGAAGGGACTTTATTTATTCGGTAGGCTGCATAGGTCAATGGGGTAGAATGGATAGTTCGATCTCCTAAATAGCGATTGTTCGTAACTCTCTCGGGAATTCAAATTGAAGAACAAATTTTTTGCAAAGTATCCTCTCCCGAAAGTATCCTCTGTTTTCTGCCACCCTAAACCCTATATTGGATAATTGATCTTCATATAAAACATATCCCCGATAACTTTGACATGAGGAGGGGGGGCATCGGACATGCATGAGAGAAGCGGTCCGCAAAGTATCCTCTCTCGAAAGATAGGGCGACTCATCAGACATGAGGGGGGAGGATCGAGTCCTCGACGATCGTCTGAAACTGACTGTTATAAAACTTGTCAACTTTGCATGATGTTGGCCACTAATCCATTGCTCATATGCATATGATTCCTTGTTGTGATTAGGTCTATGTTGGCCCCTAATCCATCTCTCATGGTTGTATATTAATTGCCATGTTGTAATATTTGCAGAAACTATGGACAGAGACATAGAACAAGAAGAGTTGTTGGGGGATATAATCCGCGACGGAGGTGATATCACCTTGTCGTTTCTCAACGACATCGATTGTGAGGAAAGATAGGATGACGGCTCCAGTTATCGAATGGAGGAGGGAGGAGATCATGACGGCTCCGGTGATCGAATGGAGGAGGGAGGAGATCATGACGGCTCCAGTGATCATGACAGCTCTGGAGACTTAACTATTGCAAAGTCCGGCGAGGTATATATATATTAATTAAGCCTCTGCTAACTAGATGCATTAATTGTTTGCTATGTACATATATTAATGCTTCTTTCTTCTTTTAGCCCTCTGGATCGAGCCAAACTTCTGTAAGGAGACGAGGCCCGAAGAAAAGGTTGGGCCAAGATGAAAGGTTCACGATCGAAGTAGTCACTCCAGATGGCCAACCAATTGCTCCCAAGCGGACCAAAGACACATTTGTACATCAGTGCGGAGTTATTGTTAGGGACAGCATCCCAATTAGCATCCAAGAATGGAATAAGAAGAAGGACCCTGAAGTTTCTTATATCGATGATAGACTGAAAGATGAGCTTTGGAACTTGCTGATGACAAATTTCGGCCTACCGCCAGAGGAGGATACAAATAACCCATTACACATCAACGAGTCAAGTCGTTTGCTCTTAAGAAGATGGCAGAACTATTCAAGAACTGGAAGAAAAGATTGAACGAACAATTTGTCGAGAAAGACAAGATTCCAGAATTCACCGGTCAATATGCGAAGATCAAAGATCACTGCCCGCATTTGTGGCGTACAAGAAATCGGAGAAAGGTAAGAAAAGGTCAGCGAAAAATAAGCTAAATGCTGCAAAGAAGTAGTATCACCATGTTACTGGGTCAGGTGGCTACAGCAAAGCCCGTCCTACGTGGGACAAAGCTGAGAATGACCTGCTTGATAAAGGGGTCCAACCAACGACATTGCACTGGCCCGATCGAGCAAGGACTTGGTTGTTCGGGGTTGGGGGAACTTTGGACCCAAAAACAGGGAAGTGTGTTTGGACGAAACTCAACTTGAAACACCTGTCAAAAAGCTTCAGGAAGCAATCAAGGCAGCGCAGGAAGGGAGGTTCATTCCCGACAGAGAGAAGGACGAGCTGTCAAAGGCCCTCGGGAATCCTGAACACCCCGGACGAACACGAGGCACATCAAGCTCCCTTCTATGGATCCATGGGTTTGCCGACAGCAGAGCCACTTATAGAAGCCAAAAGAGAAAGAAGGCAGAGGAAGCCGACCTAATGCAGAAGATGGAAGAAAGATTAGCGAAACTTGAGGAACTTGAGAGCCAGCGAGCTACTAGCCAACCATCTCAGCGGCACGAAGATCCTTCATTCGATACTGCCCATGAAGCTACCCCACCATCTCAGCGGAAAAGCAGCGTGGCTTCCACGAAGCTCGTTCAGCCTAATACCACGGCTCCTCGCTACCCCGTGGATGCTATCACGGAGAGGGAACATTCTGAACTAATGATGAAATGCCATAACCTAACCTTGAAGGTGGCGGTCGGCTATGTATTACCTCCTCGACCTGATGCAACTTTCCATTTCACTCCGATTCTGGATGGCTTTGCTGTTGTCGGGTTGGATGAATTAATGAACGGATTTGAGGGGCTGGAGCTTGAGTACCCTATAGGTGAAGGGGAGATTCATCTGGAAAATGTCGTAAGGACTACCTGTCTATGGAGAAAGGAAAACATTGTGCTTCCAAACTGGATGGCGCCTCAGCAAACTCAGCCGGAGGAGGCCCCTAAGCAGACTCCTCCTCACAGTCCAGCTATATCTCCGCTGCCTCATTCGTCTCCGGTGCATCAGCTATCTCCGCCGCCTCAGTTGTCTCCGTCGCGTCAGGCGACTCTGGCGGAGGAGGCCCCTCAGTAGAATCATCCATCGCCTCCTCCGCCGCGTCAGCGGACTCCGCCTCCAGCGCCGCGTCAGCGAACTCCGCCTCCTCAGCAATGGCAGAAGAGAGCCGCCACCGCTCCGGCGGCTAGCAGTACAAGAGGTGGGAATAAATTCAAATTTGGTCCAAGCCACAAGGCTCCTGCCAAGTTACCATATGAGCTGACTGATGAGGAAACCAAGGAGTTCGTGGCTGCCAATGTGAAACGCCAATTTGCACGGAAAGTTCCACCTCCAATGGAGAAAATAGATCCGGTAAAGGAGAATCGCACTCTGGATGCCCTTACGTGACCACCTCCGCCTCTTCCGCTATCACACTATGACCGCTGTATTGCAAAGACACATGACGAAGTTATGAGTCGGTCGAAAAGTAGCAGTACTGGTGCAAGAAGTGGGAAAACAATTCCCCAGCTCAGCGAACAGGAAAAGCAATCATGCCCCCTGCTCAAGGTGTTTACCGATACCCCGGGAGTAGCAGCCGTTGCTCCTAGTTTCACTCTTGGTGATTACGTAGGCGATGATGTACAGTTCAAAATTTCTGAGGTAGTAGCCTTTAAATACCAGCACAGGAAGCGTCTCGTCAAAAGTGATGATCTGGAACGGGATCTACCAACGATGGTGCGAAGATTACATAAATGGTACTTGGAAACCTGCAAGGATGGGATGGGCAGTATCTTGGTGGGAATTAAGGATGAGCACGACTTCATTGGAATCGACACGATCTACGTTGAATTTGATGAACTCTTTTAGTTATACAATCAAGCCGCCCTCGACAAAAGTCTCATCAGTTGTTATTGTCTGTAAGTATTATTTCTGTAATTAAGTCTCTAGCTCAGGTCGTTCATTGCATGTATATAATTATCTTCACTATATTATGCAGATTGAAGATCCTCGAATTCAAAAGAGGACAAATCTATGACATTGGGTTCATTAACCCAAATATCGTAAATGAATGGATGGTACAGAACACCCCCAAGGAGACTGAGAAAATCTTGCTAATGTCGTTCCTTCAACACCAAAACAAAAGGGAAATACTCTTTCCTTACAACTTCAATTGAGTGTTACTGTCTTCTGCATATTGTGTTTCGCTTACTCGAGGTTAAGTGTAATTGATGAGTTATGCGTGCACAGGTTCCACTTTATTCTGGTAGCCATTCAGCTTGATGAGGGAGCAGTAACTGTCTTGGACTCGAGACATAAAGAGGCTACGGAGTATGCGGACATGATTGAAATGCTCCAGAAGTAAGTTCAATCATTATCGCACTATATTGGAAACTTTCGTTCATTTCCTGATATCAAGTAATCATTTTCATTGCCGGACAGTGTTTGGAAAAAGTTCATCACGCGGGTTAAGGGTGAACGGAGACCGGAGCTGCGATTTACACAACCCAGAGTAAGTAGTACTAGCTATTTCCACGCATCTCTCATTGATTCTAGTTTCAATACCATTATCATGGTTGATTATCACTTTGATTGAACTCTATTCTCGTAAAGTGCATGTGGCAGCAACCCGGAAATGATTTCTGTGGATACTACGTTTGCGAGTTCATTCGCCAAAAGACCACTGAGAGGGGCTTCACTAAACAACAATTTGAAGTACGTAAACAATATTCACAATTTTATTTTATCACCATCAATTGTGTTGATTTCATTCATATATATATATTGACCCCCCTTCTTTAAATTAGACATGGTAGAAGTGCGACGAACTCCTACCAACTGATCGCCTACGCGCAATTCACGAGGAATTGGCGGGATTCTTTGTTGACCACGTTATTCCTAAAGACGGAGAATGCCATCAGGAATTGCCAACCGATTTTGGTCGTCGATGATGTTAGGGATCGTAAGAGATGTTATATTGTATATATGCATCAACGTGTACTATATGTAGTAGCGTCAAATAGATATACGAAAACTTGTTGTTCGACAAACAAGCACGGAGATAGAGAGGTCACTTCTCTCTCTATATATTGATCATGCATGACGATGATATGTAATTAATGGTTCCTTCATTGCTTACTAGCTAGTGTCGAGTTCTCTCTATATGTAGTAGCTAGCATCGACCAAGCACGAAGAAAGAGAGGTCACTTCTCTCTATATGTAGTAGCTAGCTAACACAATATGAAACCCCTAAACCCTCCAAAACCCCTAGACCCGTCCTTTCAAAAAAAAAACCCCAGCGCCTGGCAGATGCTGACGCGTGGCAGCCTTTTAGTCCCGGTTGGAGCCACCAACCAGGACTAAAGGTCCTCCTGCCTGGGCGCCCCACAGCGGCCATGTGGAGCACCTTTAGTCCGGGTTCGTAACCCAATCGCGACTAAAAGTTTGGGCCTTTGGTCCCGATTACTTAGTCCAGGTTGCAGAACCGGGACTAAAGGCCCTCTGGAACCGGGACTAAAGGCCCGTTTTCTACTAGTGGCCCTACAGAAGAGCATTGTGAGAAAGCCAAAATAACCTGTGTCTCCATGGTTGGTTGTGTAAGATTATCTGACTTCACACTATGTGGATCACTTCCAAAGCTTGATGAGTAGAATTTATCGGGCACAACAGTAAAAATATTTGACCTCACAGATCAGGTGGTTTAAGTTCCATGTCTCTAGAATATCATGCTATTGAGATGTGAGAAAAAATGTGCTATACTTTGGCCCGAAAAGGGAATGCCTGAACTAGCTTTGCTATGCCTTGACACTCGACGAGGAGAAGAGGTCGAAAGAATACCATCAGATTTTTATAAGCTAGATAAGGGACACTGTGAAGCACACGTTGCTATCATCGATATGTGATTGATTCATCTATTGGTGCTAAGAAGATGGAATACACATAGAATTCATCCAAATATCTGCATATCTACCACTAGCATAGATCGTAGACGGAGCTGCAACAAGGGACCTGGTACGGGTGGGAAAATAGTTGTGCCACCCCAACCAAAGTCAGTAATCCCCCATGTTTCTTATTGAAAGGATCGGTATGGTCAACTAGAGGGGGGTGGAGGGTGAATAGGTGACTATCAATTTTTAATCTCTTTTCCAAATTTAAGGGATACAACAAGAATATAGGTTATCTAGATATGCAAATAGATGCACAACCTATATGCTAAGCTCACAACAAACAACAAGCTAGAAAAGGTACACAATAAAGCTAGCTTTCAACAAGTAAGTCAATGAAAGAATTTTTGGGTAACGCAACAGAAAACAAAAAAAACGGTATACGAGCACGCCCAGGATCACTATGAAGATGCATACAAGGTTTAATCTGATCATTACCAACTCATAGGAGTAGCGGAAGGAGAGTCAGTGAAGATCATCGGTGCAGATCCCCACAGCTAGAATTTTACAACCCCCCAACCATGAGGATGTTCTCCCTCGGATAGCCCTTTGGGCAGGCTCTCGGACAGCCCTTCAGGTAGGTTCTCGAACAGCCCGTCGGACAGAAGATCAAAACTATGACCTCTCTATTCGGTTGCACACATACAGTGTCAACTATCTGGCAGGGCTTCGCCATCCAGAACTAATACCTACCAGAAACCAGTCAGCCTTTCGGCACTACAAAACTATTTCATGGAGGGAGAGAGAGAAGGGTAGATCATTGCATGCCTTTGTATGAGAGCTCAAGAGACAACTTGTGTGAATGGAGAGCCCTCTCCACCTCTATTTATTGTGGGAGCAAGGGGAAGAAGCTTGGGGGAAAAGACCAAAAGGGGGCTTGGATATTTTCCACCAAAAGCCACAAAAAGGGGGAAAGGGGAACTCCATGGAGGAGCTCATCCTTGGCCCGGCCATGTGTGCGTGGGACCCCTTGTGGGGGGGCCCACCTCCACATGCTATCCTCCACAACTTTTATTCAAAGCCCCAAAAGATGGCTTTCCAAATAGCCACCAAAAGGTGGTGTACCCCTAATAGTGTTGCCTGCATCATCATCCCATGATTAGTGGGATCTCGTCCCCTCAAACTGGGACAAAATTTTTTCGTAGCCATTTTATATGAAAAAATTCTAGAAGGTCCAGAACATTTCCGGCACCCCCTAAAATAATTTTGGACACCTTGTAGAACATTTTTGGTATGATGTTTTTATCTCTGAAACATTTCAGGTTACTCCGAAACACTTCCGGTTTCCTCTCTGAAACTTTTTCATCATCTCAGAAACTTTTCCAGTGACTTTCTCTCGGACTCCCTGTCTAGTACTCAGCAGATAGATGACCCTTAAGTGTGTGACCTTATAGGTTCAGTGAAGTATAGGCATGACCGGAACACTTTCATATCAATGATCAATAGCAGAACCGTGGACATACATATTGACCACTATACCCACACGAATAAATATTCGAGCGAACCTAAAGTTATCAAATGTTGTTCTGTTGCTTCGCGATATGTTACAAATACCCGTGGTGAGATTTAAGGGCATCCCTGCGAATCAACAACTTGTTCACTATGCCAGTTACCTCATTACCGGTTTTCTTCTCTTTTCTCGTTCCCGTGTGCTGGCAACCCTATGATCAAATCACACTGTGTCTGGCTAGACGATGATGGATACCGTAACACCAAGAGGGCCCTAAATATATCTCTCCAATGTTGGAGGAGCAAATCCTAATCTTGAGCTATCTAGTCCCTTTTCATACTTTTCCGTGAACCCGTAAGCTGCCGTAATAGCCACCCTGTTACAGATGACGTTTAAAAAACCCCAAAGTTCACAAAGCAAGTATGAAGGAACTCGATACTTTCATGGTCTAAGGAATTATGCAAACATATAACTTCCTCTGTGTTACATACCATTAACTTGTGACGAAAGTATCTCATAGCATAACATCAATTGGGGTCGATCCAACACAAGTGTTCTTCTAACATTATGTCCTCAAAGTTGCCAGTATAGACATGCCCATGATCAGGAAAACGTAATCCTCATGCAACACTTGAGCTATTCTTAGAGGCATGACCAGGAATACATTTTACTGTTTATTATTCCACACATGCACAATGGTTTTCCTCTGATCCTTTATGGATATACGGACTCAAGGACCATTTCAGTTATAGCATAGAATATAAACATTATTTACAAACTTGGAGATAGATAATAACTAATTATTATTGCCTCTAGGGCATATTTCCTAAAGAGTCCTCTCTATGTGTTGAAAGTTTTGAAGTTTTGCATGTTTTGCCTTCCTATGCTAGTTGATTCTTGTTCCCATAAGTTGTTTTCTCACAAAATCCCTATGCATTGGAAATTGGGTTAGACTTAAATGTGCTAGTCTTATGCTTCATGATGCTCTCTTTGTGTTTCAAATCTTATCTTTTTATGTGAGCATCATTAAAATCATCATGCCTAGCTAAAAAGGCATTAAAGAAAAGCGCTTGTTGGGAGACAACCCAACATTTACCCTTACTGTTTTGGTGTTTTCACATGATTAGTCTACTGTAGTAATCATGTTTTATAGGTTTTGTTTCAATAAAGTGCCAAGTAAAGCCTTTGGGATAGTGTGGATGATAGTTGACTTGATTCTGTCCAAAAAACAGAAACTTTTGCGTCCAGTACAGATATGCCTATCTTTTACTGGAACGTGAAAAAATTCTGAATTTTTTACAGTTAATGGGTATACAAATTTTCTACGTTTTACTAATTTTTCATAATTTTTGGAGTTATATAAGTATTACCTTAATTCAGATCTTTACGTACTGTTCTGTTTTTGACAGATTCTGTTTTCAATGCATAGTTTGCTTGTTTTTTAGTTTCTATGGCTTATATTGCTTAATATAAATTGTGTAAATTTTAGAGTACAGTAGGTATTATGTTGAAACAATTATGAATCTTGTCTTTGACAGTACCAAAGTGAATGATTTGTCTTTATCATACTAACCCATCTCACGAAGTTCCATCAAGTTTTGTGTGATTGAAGTTTTCAAGTTTTGGGTGAGATATCGATATGAGGAGAATAAGGAGTGACAAGACCCTAAGCTTGGGGATGCCCAAGGCACCCCCAAGGAAATATTCAAGGAAGATCCAAGCAACCCCTCTTTCGTCTTCAACATGATATGAGTTTTTCTTGGATAGTTATTTTATTTTATTAGGATTTGCTTGCTGTTATTTATAATAACGTTTTTCATCTCTTACTTCAATAAAAGTGGCAAGGATAGCCTTTACCATGCTTATTTTGCAAATATATGAGTTGCTGTTTCAAAAACAGAAAGTTTATCTCTGTTGCAATAATTCTACAGAAAAGTCCGAATGTGATAAAATGTTGAAATTTTTTGCACAAGAAGCTATGATAAATTTTATACAGTTCTGTAATTTTTCAAAATTATTGGAATTAGGGAAGTATGAAGAATATTGCACTCTTTACAGACTGTTCTGTTTAGACAGATTGCTGTTATGTTTGCATTGTTTGCATATGTTTGCTTGTTTAATGATTCTATTTGAGGATAGGAGTATTAAATATGCAGAGGCATTTAGTATGCAATGTTAAATTATAATTTTAGTGATTTGCTACAGTAGAGAATGATAAGGTGTTGCATTGATTTATACTAACGTATCTCACGAGTTCTTGTTGAGTTTTGTGTGGATGAAGTTTTTAAGAATTAGGGAAACCGTGTTATGAGAAGAATGAAGACGACACAAGAGCTCAAGCTTGGGGATGCCCAAGGCATCCCAAGTTAATATTCCAAGAAGTCTCAAGCATCTAAGCTTGGGGATGCCCCGGTAGGCATCCCACCTTTCTTCATCAACAATTATCGGTTAGCCTCGGTTGAGCCTAAGTTTTTGCTTCTTCACATGATGTGTGCCATTCTTAGAATTTCATTTTATTTTGTTTTGCTTGCTGTTTTAATAAAATACTTAGATCTGAAACTTTTACATAAGAGAGAGTCCTCAAATAGCTACCCATTTACTTAACTACTCGCTTGATCTTCACTTATATCCTACGAGTAAATTGATGAATGAATTGAATATCATGAAGTTTAAATTATATGTTTATATCATGCCTAGTAGTAGCTTCACATTGGGTTTGGAAAGTGAAATCTTTTGAAGTTTGACAATCACAATATTGGTCATACAAGCAATTCATGAATGATTACTATAAGGAAGAGAACTTTCACATGCAAATATATTATCTTGGAAATCTTCTATGATTGTGAATACCAATTAATTATTTTCAAACATGAGAAAATTAGTTGAAGTTTGACAAAGAAGACAACATAATGAGTTATGGTTGTGTATATTTGCATAGAAGTTATACGTCATGGATCCTCCAACATGTGGTGTTTGCCTAGGATCTTCTGCTGGCCAAAAATTCGTACTAAGTAGAGATACTACTTCTGCATCCAAAAACCCTTAAACCCAGTTTCTTGCCATGAGTGTCCACCATACCTACCTATGGATTGAATAAGATCCTTCAAGTAAGTTGTCATCGGTGCATAAAGCAATAAAAATTGCTCCTAAATATGTTTGATCTTTTATTGTAAGGGAAAATTGAGCGTTGTACGAACTTGTGATGGCAAAGTAATAAAAGTGACAGACTGCATAATAAAGGTTGCTATCATAAGGGGCAATATAACATGACGTTCCTTTGCATTAAGAGTTCAGGCATCCAACAATAAAAAGCGCATGACAACCTCTGCTTCCCTCTGCGAAGGGCCTATCTTTTACTTTTCAGTATTTACTTTCATGCAAAGAGTCAATAGTTTACATCCTCATTCAACCTCAATTATTCTCTAGTTGGCAAGAATCATGTGGTGGGGAAGGATCTAGGCACATATGACCAGTCAAATATATTTGATCATGATTTATTATTGTTGACAATTATCTCTATGATAAATGAGTTGGAAGGTGAAACATTAAGCCCCTATCTTTCTCTGTGTTCGATGGATGCCATTTGTTCTAAGAATATGCTTTGAGTAGTAGAAATCATGGAAGACTATATAATGATTGAGTATGTGGAGCTCTTACTTCGATTCTGTTGAATAAGTTGAATTGCAATTGTTTGGTGACTAAAAATATAGGTTGTTGAGTTTCAAGAGAATTCATTGTTTGAACCTTAACATGTGAATTGGTTGCTACTTTGTCATGATGAGTTTTATGAGAAAGAGTTGCTGTTATGATGCTAGGAAAAGTGATTGAAATTATCATTGATCAAACTTGTGCACTTTGCTAGCATTCACACTTCATAAATTATTTCTTTTATCATTTACCTACTCGAGGACGAGTAGGAATTAAGCTTGGGGATGCTGATACATCTCCAACGTATCTATAATTTATGAAGTATTCATGCCAAGTTTACAATAATTTTATATGGTTTTGGTATGATTTGCATGGAACTAACCCGGACTGCCGCTGTTTTCAGCAGAACTACCGTGGTGTTGTTTTTTTGTGCAGAAATGAAATTTCTCCAAATGAGCTGAAACTTTTTGACGATTTTTTTGGAACAAAAGAGACCCCCGGAGCTTCGTGGAAGGACCAGAAGGTGAAGGAGTAGGGCACAAGACACCGGGGCGCGCCAGGAGACCCAGGCACGGCCCGGTGGGTTGTGCTCACCTTGAGGCCCATCTTAGCGTGAAACCAACGCCAAAAATTCCTATAAATAGAGAAACCATCGAGGGTAACCCTAGATCAGAAGTTCTGCCGCCGCAAGCCTCTATAACCATGAAAAACGAATCTAGACCCCGTTCCGGCACCCTGCCGGAGGGGGAGATCATCATCGGAGGCCATCTTCATCATCCCTATGGCCACCATGATGAGGTGGGAGTAGTCCACCCTCGGGGCTGAGGGTTTGTACCGGCAGCTATGTGTTTAATCTCTCTCTCATGTTCTTCAGATGTCACGATCTTGATGTATTGCGGGATTTGTTAATATAGTTGGATCATATGGTGTTTTCCCCTCTCTATCTTGTTGTGAATTGAGTTTTCCCTTTGAGATTTTGTTTTATCGGATTGAATACTTTTATGGATTTGAGAACACTTGATGTATGTCTTTCATATGAATACCCGTGGTGACAATGAGGTATTATATTGATTCACTTGAGATATGTTTTGGTACTCAACTCGTGGATTCCCGAGGTGACATTGGGGTAATCTATGCATAGGGGTTGATGCACGTTCTCGTCTTTTGTTTCTCCGGTAGAAATCTTGGGGCACTCTTTGAGGTTCTTTGTGTTGGATTGAGTATTACGAATCTGAATTTGCTTTGGTGTTATTTTAGTACGAACTCTTGATAGATCGATCGGAAAGAATAACTTAGTGTTATTTTAGTACGAACTCTTGATAGATCGATCAGAAAGAATAACTTGGTGTTATTTTAGTACGAACTCTTGGATAGATCAATCGGAAAGAATAGCTACAAACAATTTCTTCTTATATTCTCCGCTAGATAAGAACTTTGGAGTGATTCTTCATCGCACGTTGAGGGAAGGTTATATGATCCAATTAGATTAGCATTGTTGAGAGATTGCACTAGCGAAAGTACGGACCATAGGCCTCATTTTCAATCATTGCAATACCGTTTGTGCTCCGTTTTATCAATTGCTACCTTGCTGTTTTTTATTGTCCCTGTTACAAAAATCAATATCTACTATCATTACTACGCTTGTATCACCATCTCTTCGCCGAACTAGTGCACCTATACAAGTTTCCATTGTATTTGGTGTGTTGGGGACACAAGAGACTTTTTGTTATTTGATTGCAGGGTTGTTTGAAAGAGACTATCTTCATTCTACGCCTCCCACGGATTGATAAACCTTAGGTCATCCACTTGAGGAAAAATTTCTCTGTCCTACAAAACTCTGAGCTTAGAGGCCCAACACGTGTCTACAAGAATAAAGTTGCGTAGTAGACATCACAGTGCTACATGAAAGTGGTGGTGGTATCAGCCTTCTTAAGGCATTTAGCATCTATGTCAAGATTTAGTATGAAAAGGCCCCCAACAATGGGTGCAAATCCATAAAATCCATAAATCGAACAACCATCACGTATCAGACATGATCCGCAGATAATGTTTCTACACAATGTCGGAACAAAATAACAATTATTAAGTTCTAAGATAAATCCTGAAGGGAGACGTAGAGGCATGATGCCGACGGCTTGAGCGGCGATTCCAGCACCGTTCCCGACGTGCATCACGACTACATTCTTTGCCACCTTGCGCATTCTCTGAAGTCCCTGCATCGAGATGCAAATGTGAGCAACCGATCCGGTATCAAATACCCATGACTTAGAGTTTTCGCTAGCAAGCAAAACGTCAATGACATTAACATGTATAACAGTTATACCTTTGCCAGACATTCTGGACTTCTTCTTATCTGCCAGGTACTTCTTGCAGTTCCTCTCCAATGTCTCGATCCCTTGCAGTTGAAGCACTCAATTTCAGTCTTGGTTTCATCCTTAGACTTGCTTTGGGAGCCGGTCATACTGGTGGCCTTGCCTTTCTTGGACTTGCCTTTCTTTATGAAAATGGCGGTTTTATTCACAAGCATTACATGCTTGCGATTCTTCTGCAATCTTGCTTCAACAGTTTTCAGCATAGCGAGAAACTCATTCGGTGCCTTGTTCATACCATCCATGTTGTAGTTCATGATAAAACTGTCATAAGACTGGGGGGGGTTAAGCAGTTACCTCCCCGCGAGTGCTGGTGGAATTGGAAATTCCAAGGCTTTAAGCCTTTCAGCGTAGCGAATCAAGGTGACCATGTGTTCGCCAACTGAACATCCATCAGCCATCTTGCAGTCAATCATGGTCTTCGTTATCTCATAACGTTCAGACCCGGCATTGAGTTTGTATAGAGCATCCATTGCCCAGATCATATCACGGGTGGATTGAAATTCAAAACACCTTTCAAGCTCTGGACTAATGCAAGTTAGCGTAAGGCACTGCACCACACTCCAATCATCATTCTTAGTGGCCCAGACATTTCTCTCATCTTCCAGGGCAGTTGCCTCCGGTTCCTTTGGAAGAGGTGTGTCTAGCACATACTCTTTCTTAGCACTCCTGAGGACGAGTCTCAGGGTATGGACCCAGTCTGCATAGTTGTTTCCAGTTGCAGCTAACTTCTCTTTCTCTAACATCGGGGCTAAGGTGAATGGGGTGTTGCAAGCCATTTGATCTATAACGGTAAACACAAGTTTCACTTAGACTTTGTTCATAATTAAATTGCACTAGCTATTAAACATTTTAATACTAAAGTGCACTCCCACTCAAATCAATATCTTTCATAATTGATTGTGAGTGATACATGATCCATATTTCAATTCAATGTCATAGAATCATCATCTCATGACGAGAATCGCAATTGGTAGGCCAACTTGCCAATCACATCTCTATGTGATTCTTCTTCATCTTTCGATGGACGTGTTTCGATCTCAGGACTATCCTACCTGAACATTCAAGACAACCAAGTGATCTCGCTGCGAGGTCCGACCTCACCCGCCTCATACTCTCAATTCGTTTGTACCCATGCAACCATGGCGCACCCCAAAAAGGTACATATTTCAGACGGTGCTACTCTTGGGAGAACACTAACTACTTGATATATTTTAAGTGAGAGATCATCCTAATAAAACAGACTACCGCATGATCAAAAGGGTGCAATAAAAGGGATAAACATCTGCGGCAATTCATTAGAGCATGATATGGTATAGCCCTTTCTTTCGGAGAAGGTTTCTTCGTCTTCGCGAAAATCCAAAAAAAATGTTGCCATGGAAGCAGTTTTGAAAAGTGTTGCCGTGGCAGAACTTTTCTGCCAAGGCCTGTTTCTTTTCCTTTTTCTCCGTCTTCGGCTTTGCGTCAGTCTACACCTTTGCAAAGCTTGTCACCGCCTTGTGGATCCATAAAATAATATCGCTATCTCTATAGCTAATAAAATAAATGCAATTACATCAAGGTTGGCACGTAGGTCATTTAAAGTGATAATCATTTCGCTCAAGCCATCATGCCAAATCATGACACGCAGGTCATGTTAATAAATTTACATCATATACTCATCTCATATCTTTACCTAATAATAAAAGACGGAGGCTTTCATAGTTCTCCATCCGTCGCATTTTTATATCCGTTGATTTTGTACGTTAATCATACAGATTGATGGCCGAGATTTAAAAATAGATGTATGTAGTGGATCAGACCAGAACAGGGTAAAAAGGGTTTCATGATGTTTATACGTCCCGCTCGATAGAAAAAAAAGGTAACCAAACGAACGCTGCACGCGGATGTCTCGATCGATAGAAAACGAAACTGTCAAAAAAAAAGGAATGGAACGGTGAAAAAGGTAACCGAACTGTTGAGAAATAAAAACATGTGATCAATTGTATGGGAGGGATGCCTCCCAGGAGGTGTCTGTTGGGGAAGAGATGTCTCCCCAACACACCCCTTCAGCATGTATATAAGTGGGTCTCCCACATTGCAATAGATCTAAGAGGATCATTTGTGTCTCTTCTTTGTCTTCTTTACTTTGATATTATAATACGTTATCAGCACGTAGTCTCTGCCTAGAGAGTAATCCGGCCAGACAACAACGGTTATGACATGGAAGGGCGCTTCCGCGCGAGACGAAGCAGTGGCATCATGTCTCGCGGCTCTCCATCTATTATCGGTGATTGCAGGCAGGCACTAGGCGGCGCCCATCTCGACGATGAGGCACGAGACGCTAATGGCGATCGCGGTGGCAGCAAACACCACGCGATGGCACGGTTGGCTGCGCAGGCACATGCAACGGCAGCATCATGGAACATGCATGCATCCAGTCGCTTCGTCAAATCAGCCACGAAGAGGCCGGCGGCAAGCATGGCCGCATGGCGCTAACGGCCACTTCCCTGAAACTGCTGGCGACGGCGGCAACGACCCCCATGCATGAGTCAAGTTGGTTGTCTTTTGTGATTATTAGCAGAGATCTAATCATATATCTTCTATTCATCTTATGCATGTACTACTCGCCTCGATCTAGCATGTGTACATGGAGACACCGATTGCTACTCCAAGCAGGAATCGGGAGGAATTTTCAACGGGGATGGCATCGATTCCAGTCCTAGCGGTGGAAGCCATCGACGCGATCACTGCGGCCTTTTGGTCGGCACTGCATCGCAGCACGGCAGGCGGCGGCTGAGCATGGCTCGGCTGCTCGTCCATGCACTTCCGCAACTCCCAGCGCTGAGCCTGTGGCATGACTTCAACGCCTGCAGCGCACGCGACAGCGCGTGACTTGCAGTCAGCCATGTCGTATCTCGGCCCTGTAGTGACCGAGACAACCGCTCTTCGCGGATCGGTGGCGCTCGCAACCGCGGATCCGATCCCGGCCTCCGTCACGCGGAGATGCGCAGAGCACCGGCGGCGGTTAGGGGAGGATTGATAACCACACGGGTAAGGAGAAGCCTGTCTCCTTGACTATTTTACAAATTAGCCTTTGATTTATTCTACAATCCCTTATAAGTCCTGCAGTTTTTGTTTTTGCCCCCAGGCTTATAAGACCGTGTGCTTTAGCCCTCGAGCTTATTGAAAATTGCAAACGAGTCATTCGGCTCGCTGGACATAGTGGTTTAGCCTCCAAGCTTACTGTTATCAGCAATTTAACCATATGGTTATTGTTATTTGCGTTTTATGCCTTTTGGGCTTCGGAGCAAATACACATGATAGACCATCAGATCTTGCTGAATTGCATAATAGTTGATTATGCATCATTTTACATCATGTAAAATGACTGTTTGAGGCCCCAGGTCCTCATATATGTTGCACAAGTATGTTTATACTTCTGCATATTATTTGTATTACATGAATAATATAGTTGCACAGCAATATGTTGATTTCATTATTCTCATAGAATATGGAATTTGCTTGCAAGTTTGGAAACATGAGGTAGTGAAGTGTATGACATTGCCTGGCTATGTCAAATTTACATTTGTCATAAGGAATCGACAAATGGTACCTTTTGCTTAATTGCAGATTGTCCAATGTTATTGTGAGGTCTATATTATGTCATTCTGATATAATGACTAAGTTCAATTTTGCACACAACTATGGATTGCATTATGGCAACGAATTAATTTCGTTCATAACTGCGAGGTCCATACCACCATGTGGTGATTACCTTCAGTGTGTTTTAATTAACATAAGGTTGTGAGAACTCCATAAGTGTGAGGTTTACACTACTTAGTAGTGATTATCTCCCTGTGTTCAAAGCAAAATTGATGGCACAAAACTTATGACATAGCCATTATGAGGCCTACACTGTTGGTGCCTACCTTCATGATGTTTTTCCAAATATTTGTCAATTTCATAGCATTTGTCGTTGGTTGTGACTATAGTGTCACATACTCCATCAGGAGAGGAATCCAAGGCATTAGTGGCATCTATGCTACACATTGTGCTATGAAGAGAATTATGCAAAATACTTGCATATTTTAGTGAATACCTTCCATGAGTACACAACTTATGAGATGTAATCATAGCAATGAAATTTCATGCACAACTGAGAGGTTTATACCACTTCGTGGTAATTACCTTAATGTGTTTTTAATAACATAAGGTTGTGAAGGCTATGATCGATTGGAACTGTCCGTAAGAGTGAGGCACCACTAGGTGGTTGATTACCTCTATGTGTTTTATGGGAATTAAAGATTTATCTTTTCTCAGGTAAATACATTTAATTTGAAGATCTACACCACATTGTGGTGTTCTTCTGGAAGGCTTGCACTATGGGGTCACTAAGAATCACCATGACCATGATTTTGCTTAGCCATAGCATTTTCATCCTACTTAATTTACCGAAGGTAAATTAATGCATGAGTATTTCATGCATCATATGGCTGGCCTTTTCGAAAGGTAATGCGATGTGATGACATTAGGTGAGAGTAATTATTTAAAGATGGTTCATAGGTATGAATGATTTGTCGACCCATGGCCTTGTTGCCGCAGAAACTCCACCTGTAGAGCATGTCATGGCTATTTACAAATAGCTAAAAACATGCATATTTGCATGCATGCGTTATCGCAATGAGTCAATTATCAAATTGAGTATTTGATGGATGGTGAATATCCATTTGCCCTTTGGGACTCCCTTAAGGAGATATATGTTGTCATAAGCATCACACGAATGATTATTCATTCGTATTAAGGACTTCAACTCCGTTGAGGCTTATAATTCTGTTGTCTATAAATCAACACTAAGTTGAGATTATGTGATAAGGCAGTCTCAGATCTTGATCTGATTGTATGTCCTTACTGCACTTTACATTCTCCTATGATGGTAAAAGAAATACCATCTTTATTTCAGGGTGAAAATATGATGAACTTCTTGTGAAGAATCATCTGGTACACCCCAATAGGTGCAATACCATTACCTGAAATTCGGGCTAGTGCTTATAGTACTATGCATTTTTTGGTTAGAGAACCACAAGGAGTTGAACGTAAAGTGAAGTGAAGAAGACAAGCAGAAAGAGTGTGTATATCTCAAAAGGGAATGGATCATTTAAACTAAATGATCACAACGACAAACTCTCAAGTTTGTCAAAGTGGTGGTTGTACGAAATATCGTACCAATGATTACCAGTTGGTCAAGTATTGGGTTAATCATACCACCGGATCACTTGAGGCAAATGATTTTAATGGGATAAGTTTGAAGTTCTACTTCAAAAGAAAACAACCAGAAAATATTCTGGCATGGTAAAGGAGAATGGACTCCTCTACATTTATGATATGCTTGTGGAATGATATTCCCAACATATTTTGGAGATCTCGTGTAGTGTCCTAGTTATCCCTAAATATCATTAGCTTATAATTGTACTACTACATGTAGTATAAATTGCAACATCTTGTCCATCAGACATGATAGTTGAGATAATTGAGTGTATGAATCAGTTCATACTCAATCTTGTTGCATACATAATAATTTTTCCTCCTTTATCATCATGGTATTGGACGATTAGAGAAATTATTGACAATTCTGTTGGCCACAACTTGACAAGTTGCAATATTTCCAACAATCATGAGATTGTTTTGTGCACTGCATATGACATTGGGGAATTAATTTTAAGCCACTCTCACCTTAAAATTTGAAATGAGCCAGCCAATATTCTTGATTGCATTCAAGAATATGTTTGGAAGATGGTCAATTATCTGGGTTATGTTGGTACTTCATGGTGTTAATAGACGCATCTGGAAGATGATCTTAAATGTGTATCATCCACACAAAACCATGTGTTTACTGAATTAATTGCTCAAATTGACGAATTTAGAGCAAATTATCCTAACGTGGGATAATTCCATTGGAATGCAAATGTCGTTGAAGTTAATTCACGAGCATTCAGTGGTTATATTCAGTATATAGTACATAACCAGAATGGTTTGGTTTGATCTCTTATGAAAGAGATTCAATATTGCTTGGCCAATGTTGCAGAATTATGATTTACCAACATTTTGTTGATGGTAACATGCGGTCTCACACTCCGCATATTTGGTCTAAATAAGATCAAATGATACTGCACCCTCTTGCAGTTTGTACGTGGAAATAAGTGAAATATTTCCCATCTGCGGTAATTCGGTTGTATATCGATATCACCACCCCAGCGTACATCATGGGCCTTCACATATGGTTGGGATCTATGTGAGGAATAACTGTGGTATGTTCGTTAATCCGCCGAATACCTTAACCCTAGCAAGAGAGTTATTTGCAGCCCATACGCTGATTGCTTTTGCAATAAGAACATTTTATGGCATTAGGGGGAGATGAGTACCACAGAGAATGCCAGAAAATGGATAAGAAATGTCGTAGACACTTTGTCCACGTACTTAAGAATCTGAACTCCAGGTTCAGGTTATGAGAAATTTGCAGCATATTGCAAATAATCTGCCAAGTATATTTACTGATGACAAAGGTGTCACTTTGGTCAAGTACCAGAACGAGTGGAGGTACCTAATAAACCACTCGTCTCCCTAGATGAGAGCAAGAGGGGCAGAATTCTGGTCGCATGAGATTAAGTTCTCAAATGTTTCAGCGAAAACAGAGGAGATTGACCCCTCGATCAGTAAATATGGTTCAACCTCGGGTTGAATGACACCTGAGTGATGCGCGGCATCCAAAGTCCAACACATATGTGCACACATTTTTAGGTGTTGGGACATCGAAACACCTTGACTCCGTTGTTGTGGGAAATCACAAGGAGTTAAGAGGCGTAATAAGAATTTCACAATGATATTGATTCATGAGAATCATATATGAGAATGTCTACATATGTCGACATAAAATTCTTCTCGAGAATTGGAAGAATCCTTTTGGGCCCTGAACCAAATCCATGGAGAGTGTTGTTGCACTTATTGGTTCAAATGAAAGGAAGCAATTAAGGAAGAGTGGCACTCGCTCATCAAAGATAGGTATTTACCATTGTAAAACCTGCTCCTCATAAGTATCTTCCAGAGGGAAGAGAAGTGAATTTTTGTTTGGAAACAAAAATAAATGAGGTGGTGAGAAAGCGAGGCTTGTAGCACAAGGGTTTTTCGCAGAGACCCGACATCGGTTACGATGTAGCATACCTTCTTGGTATGAGTGGAATTATGTTTCGATATTGAATGTTATAATGGCAGTATAGATCCATACGGTTGATGTATGTAATGTCTACATACTCCCATGGGTCAGTTAGTTTGGATGTATATATTGAAGCCATTGAATGACTTAATATTCTGAATCCAAAGGTAAATCGCAACATGCATGTGTGGAACTTCTGAAGTCATTCTATGACTTGAAATAGTCGGAGAATTGTGTGGTGCAACCGACTAAGTGAGTTATTCCTTGACAAGGATTACTCTCATACTAATGATTGTTGACGTGTATTCATGAAGAAATCCTGGATTGGATTTTACATCACCTTAATTTGTGGTGTCAATGATCTTATCATCAAAGTCTATATAAGACTTGAAATACACACAATCATGTTAAGACGGATATTTGGTTAAACCAAATTATGCTAAGTTTATGACTTGAGCATATCCCCCCTAAGATATCAGTCTTCATATATCCGAAAGTATTGGAGAAGTTCAATATGGATATATTGTATCAAAGACACATATGGTCATATTATACCTAATATGGGATACAGATCCTTGAGACATAGGGGAGATGGTGAAGTGATAGAGGAGCATGAATTGTCATATCTAAATACCATCGAAGCACTCATATATCTTACAAAATATGTCAGGCCTGACACTATTGTTTTTGGCAATTTATTGAGAGTGCAATTACCGGAAAGGTATAAGGTTTGTGTAAGGAATATCCTGGGATATATCCAGGGCACAAAGGGTCTTGATCAATTTCATTCGGAAAATCAAGATGGGACCATGGTTTGATATATTGATAGTGGCTAATTATCTGATCCCACAATGCCATATCAAAGACTGGGTTTGCTGGAAGAGTATTTTGAAGGAAATATTCAGAATAGACTCTAAACGAGTCCTTCCAGTGATCATTCTATTTTATTTGAAGCATCAGAAAATGTGGATGACTTCATAGAATGATTGGCCACATGTGAAATCATGTGGAGATTATCATTATCTACCAAGATAATGTCACTTGTATTGCTTATGGGTTATATTTATCCTTGTGAATTACAGAAATGTAAGAGGATAATATGCAAACAGATTATTGTGATATTCACAATATCTCTATCAATGTTTATATTTCAGAACTAGGTTCGTGGAATTGGTATGAGATATTCTTGAGGTTTGCAAAGTTCAGGAGGAGTAAAATCCCAAGTTATAACCCGTTGGTGATCCTCAAATCACTCATATTGTACTCTTTTTCCCTTTATGAGTTTTCCATGATGGTTTCTCATATAAGGTTTTTAACGAGACAATATAAATACAAGTGCGGATATATGCCATATTGGTTTCTCCTTATATTTTTCCCACTGGGTTTTAAAGGAGTTTTCGATGGCATATTATTATAAGGTTTCTCCTCAATTTTTCCCACAGGGTTCTTAGAGGAGTTTTCACTTTGCAATATACATATGACGAATTGATCAAGGGGGAGTGTTGAGAAATAAAAACATGTGATCAATTGTATGGGAGGGATGCCTCCCAGGAGGCATCTGTTGGGGAAGAGATGTCTCCCCAACACACCCCTTCAGCATGTATATAAGTGGGTCTCCCACATTGCAATAGATCTAAGAGGATCATTTGTGTCTCTTCTTTGTCTTCTTTACTTTGATACTATAATACGAACGAACGCCGATATGAGAGAAACAATCCCATATAATGGGATCTGCTCCCTTCCTGTTCACGGGTCTAAAAAGGCCTTCACGCCGGCACGACGAGGGGCTCCCATTGGGACTTGGACACCCCCGGAGGGCGGAGGTGACGCCGTGGAGGACGCTGTCACCAGCAAGGAGTTCCGATTGGTTTGTGATGGCTCGCCGTGTGGGTCGAAGACACTTTGGGCTGCACTGGGTCGCCATGGTGGACGGCGGCGCTGGGCGACGAGACACCGCCTAGCCGGATGTTCTGCCACGAACGGAAGCGACCCGGTCGGGCTTCCGAAGCTGAAAGAGGCAATGGTGCATGGAGCGCCGGCTCTGTTAGTCACGCTCTTGGGACTGGCATCCATAGTTCGTCGGTGTGGCCTACGTGGATGCCTCCAACATGGACAAAGGCCGAGGACGGCGGCCACTTGCCCGTGATGCTGCCCGTGCACCTCGCCTCCCCTGTGCTTCCGCCGGTTCTGCTCTTCCTCGGCTACCGCTAGAGTGTCTCGACGCGGCTCTACTGCAGCAACGAGGCATCCAGCCCCTAATCTCTCTCTGAGACCCAACATGTCCGTGCGTTTGTGATTTAGGTCATGGAACAGCACTATGAGATGGATCTTTGCACCATGGAAGAGTTCAAGCGTGGGGCTAGCTTGATCAGGACGGTGTCGGGGCTATCTACAGAGATTTCCTCATGGCTCGCGCTTTTTTACTTCGCTAGCTGCATGTTCCTGGCTGCTCCGTTGGCTGAGGCGCCGGGTGCTGCTCCGGTGAAGCTAGCTGGCGCTCAGGCTCAGGCGTGCGCATGCGTAAGTGGGTTTCATTGGCCTGCGCTCGATCCATGCGGGCTATTATGGCGCATGCTAACGACGACCTGGTGGCTCGCAGCGCCGGTGTGGCCTCTGTGACGTTAGTGTTGTGCTCTCGCTTGACAAGCTGTGCGTGCGTGACGTGGGTGTGTTGATATGCGACAACACGATGTGCGTCTGTGTTCTTGTATGTGGCGTTCCATGCAGAGATGAAGCGGGCAATTGTAGGTAGAGCAAGCTGCTGGGGCTGGTGCCAGAGTAGGATATTTCAGATTAGTATTTTGGTCTGCAAACGCAGTGGCATAAGAACTCGTGGTGCATGAGCTTCAAAACAACAAGGGGAGGATTCACGACAACACATTCGTCTATTATGATTTTCTATGCTAATCTGAAATTATTTGGCCCCAAAATTCTAATCCTCTTGAGAGAGCGAAAATATTTATGACTATAGTCTATGGATGTTGACAAATTTGATTGCAGCGGGGACCGGCAAAGTGAGTGCACCATTGCTCTTAGATTCAGGGCAACACCAAACTTCAGTCAGAAGAACGTGATAGGCAGGGAGCTTCCTACAACATTAGATATGAGAAAGTTTGGTGTTAACCAGTGCCGCCCCCACTTTGGCCCACCCCTCAGCACAATCCTTGATTACCTCGCTTCTCGCTCACGTGCGGGTACTTTATATCAACCCTATCAGAGAAGAGTGTGGCAGACAAAAGACCGTTGCACAACCAGCTTCAGTTTCATGTCACAGACGCTTGGAACTTATGTGAATTTATTATGTTCAATGTTCTCCACTAATAACCATACTGATACAGGCAAAGAAGTTACCATTTTTACAGTAGTTCGTCTTAATTCGGCAAAAAATGGTTAATATTTTTACAAAATGCAGAAACAGTACGAATTTCACCAGTCTGTGAATTTGACAAAAGTATGACCTTACAGGTTACGTTTTGTAGAAATTTTGAAAATTGCTAGACAGATTTATTAAACTATAGATGAGATGGGCTTTGAAGTTTATGATTTTCATATAATAGTCGGCGAACAAACAGTGTTGCGCACACCGGATGGCGTTGCCTCAGTTGTGCGCAAAGCACCCATTCCAATGGAAGTCACGTGCCAGATGGTGTTGTGTCGGTTGTGCGCAAAGCATCCGTTCCGATGGAAGTCGCACCCAGGAGGGCGTCGATGTTCGTTAGCCACCTCGCGTCAAATTAAACTCATTACCTTGGGATTGACCACATTTGGATTCATTGTGATTAGACGGATAATGTGCTCATCGCCGGCGAGGGCCGGAAGAAGGATAACCGGCAAGTGGGCATCATGTTGAAATAGAGGACCTGGAGTGCATGTGTTGGGGCAAGTGGAATGCCATCACGGTGACCACGAGAAATGTCTTCATGGCATGGGAGACGTCCACGCCATGGGAGCAAATTTGCTTTAGTGGTTAGTTATTTTTCAAGTTTCTAAATAGATGTTTATTCGTTTTGTATCCATTGCAACACAATTTGCTCTATCTTTACTTGTAGTCCCTCAAGAAAAAAATAGTCAGTGGGCGAGTGTAATTAATTACTGCTACTTCGAGATGCTTTTCTTGATGTTTTAGAAGTATATGCCCGGATTTTTTTACCTTTTTTGTTACTCATTAATAAATTAGTTGCATTGCTCAAAGTCAAATAACAAGATGACTACTAAAAATATTTATTCATATTCCCACAGATCTTGATAAGGATTAAATTTTGCAGGAACTAAGAATGTGGTTTGTACATACAATTCTCATCAAATTTGAATACACCTAAAAAAAATTCCTTGCAACGCAAGGTAAGGGGATTTATGTCCCGACGAGGGGCACGTGAGGAGATCGACCGCTTTATTAGCAGCTTGCGGAGTTGACGGAGCGCCTACCCTCCAGCGGTCGGCCTTCCCTCCGAGGGACATTTTTCTCATGATTGAATGGCACTAATCAATTTGATCATAGGATTATTATTTCTCCCGTTGCAACGCACAGGCATGTTTACTAGTAGAATTAAATTAAATATGATGAAGACTATACCACATCTCATGCACATACATCCTGCAAAACCAAATCAGACGCCTCTAATTGGTTCAAACAAGATTTTATTTTATGTGGCTTCTAAGGTTTCAAAACAAACCATAGCTACCAACATCCATTATCAAGTATGATTATTCAAGTCGCTGGATTAACTTTGCGGGGCGTCTGAAACACGAGATAAAAAATATCGAGCCCCATACTAAACTTCGTCATCCGTAAGAACCTCGTGCAGATCATATCTGCATACCCTTTAGTTTGCGAAACATTCATCTTTCTTAACTATGGCAGAACCCAAAGAACTGAAGCACATCATTGATATGTCAACCAGCATACTCAGGAGCAGCATAGAAGGATCGCAGATAGCCAGAACTGTGTACCAAAATTCGATCATGCTGTCAAGATCAGAACTACGCAAATTCAAGGGAAGCAACAAGAACATCACGTAATAGATTTCATCTACTACCCGCACAAATAATTTTTAGCAATAGAATTCATCTACTACAAAATTATATTGTGCAATACCCATACATCTCATGTATTCTGGATCGTAACATGCATCTACGCATAACATGGCTCATGATGCCACTGTTGGGTAACCCAGCAGAAAACAAAAAAATCGGTACTACGAGCACGCCCAGGATCACTATGAAGATGCATACAATGTTTGATCTGATCATTACCAACTCGTAGCAGCAGCGGAAGGAGAGTCGTTGAAGATCGTCAGTGCAGATCCCCGTAGCTAGGATTCTACAACCACCTAACCGCAAGGATGTTATCCCTCGGACAGCCCTTCGGGCAGGCTCTCGGACAGCCCTTCGGGCAGGCTCTCGAACGGCCCCTCGGACAAAAGATTGAAACTACGACCTCTCTACTAGGTTGCACACATACGGTATCAGCTATCCGGAAGGGTTTCGCCGTCCAGAACTAATACCTACCGGAAACCAGACAGCCTTGGATATACGGGCTCAAGGACCATTGCAGTTATAGCACAGAATATAAACATTAATTACAAACTTGGAGATAGATAATAACTTATTATTATTAACTCTAGAGCATATCTCCTACAAGAATGAACTGCAAGTGGAGACAATGATGTAGTTCCCGGAGTTCCCTCCTTTGGGGGAAGTAAGTCTCTATTTGAGAGGTGTGATGGAACAATGCTCACCAAGCTCCACAATGGCTCACCATATTCTCCTCGTGCCCTCATACAATGCAAGGTGCCACGATTCCACTATGTGGTGCCCTTGGAGGCGGCAAGTGGACCTTCACAAATAAGGTTGGTGCTATCTCCACAACTTAGTTGGAGGCCCCCCAACAACACCACGAAACCTTACACCACAATGATTTGAGCTTCGAGGTGACCTCTTCCATCTAGGGTGCCCAAACACCCAAGAGTAACAAGATCCACAAGGGATAGTATGGGGGAATAAAATTTCCTTCGGTGGAGTGGTAGATCTTGGACTTCTTTCCCAAATCTTAGAAGATGAACAAGTTTGAGTGGATAGGGAGAGATATCGAGCATGTTTAAGCTCTGGTCAACAATGGAGGATAGAGAGGTAAGACGTAGGTCAAAAGGAGGAAGAAGACCCCCTTTAAATAGCTCCCCTCCAAATCCAATCGTTACCCAGATTTTTCCACTAAGTGGTACTACCGCTACGGAGAGCGGTACTACTGCAGTCCCATAGGGTTGCACTTCCAGTGCCCAAGCAATACTACAGCAAGGGGCACCAGTAGTACCGGCTATTATGAAATAGCTGGTACTACCGGGGCAGTGTTGTCCTAGTGCCGGGGGCCAAGACAGAGGGGAAAGAGCCCCTGGCGGAACTTGGACCGGCACTGCATCCGGTAGTTCTGCTCCACCAGGGGAGCGGTACTTCCGGAGTAGACAACGGTAGTACCGGCTAAAATAGAATAGCCGGTACTGCCGTCGCAGTGCCGCTCTAGCTCCGTGGCCAAAACAGAGGGGAAAGACCCCCCCCCCCCCGGTGGTAATATATCCGGCACTTATGAACAGTGGTCTTTTATTTTTATTTTTATTTTTCTTTAGTTTTTATTAGTTTTCCTTCGTTTTTTGGTCTTTGTTGGTATGTCGGCATGCCTGTGGACTTGGCACATTGAAAAGGATCAAGTTGGGGTTAAACCGGAGAAGTTCCAGGCAGCAGACTTACGCATTTGGATGGTCAAAAAAGTGATTTTTTTTTCAAAGTGCTCCAAATCAAGATCTAATACTACCATTGGATCGGCGTCGTTCATACAAATTCAATGATCCCAAGAACGTCAAATTCCGAGTTCGTATGAAGAAATGGCGGCCATTTTACCGGAAGTGTCCAGAGCCCAAGACGGCGTCTGGTACAACCGCAGATGGTCTTACCAGTGCTCGTACCAGCTCCAGACAAGCCCAAAAGTTGCCTTTCTAGACGGGATTCTTCACCGATTTTGTCCTCGTTTGTTCCTACGTGATCCTTAGCAGAGAAGACATGTTTTGGGAGAGGATTTGTCTCCCCTAGAGCCCTTGGATGAAGGAGGAGCCACACCAATGGAGGAGACCCGACAAGGCCTCCTTTAAGAAGACCACCAACCCTAGTCGCCAGAGCAATCCATCCTCATTCACCACTACTCCATGCAGCCGCCGGGAGGCTCTCCCATCTCATCTAGAGGGTGGCCTCACCCTCCATCACCATCACCATGAAGGCCACGCAAGAGGAGGAGAAGGAGGCGCTGCCGCCATCACTGGGTGCCGGCCATAGACCGGGCACGCCGGTGCCCATCTCCATCTCCGTCCTCACACTTGTAATTTGTGAGATTGAACATGTTGACAACATCAATGAATAATTCCTCTTTGTGTATCTATTCATCTATGTTTGAGTAATTGATCTGGTTCTAGGTTGAGGTATGATTTACGAAGCAATACTAGTCTTTGTGACTTCATTTAGTATTTTCTCTCTTTCACGTTGCATGTAGGGCACTTGCACGTACATGGAGTACATAGATGAACTTTGTGATCCTTTTTGTTCCGTTGTGTATTATTGATAGCCGCGTGTGACCATGACACGAAGTCATGTCTAGTACACCTTGGACTGAGAATCCGCGGATAAAAACCATAGGAGATCGTTTAGTAATCTATAATACTTGAATGCCACTTAGACGCTCCTCTAGTACTAGTGAGACCGAAAGCACATATACCACCTTTTGCTCTATTTAATCCTACAAGTTACAACCCTCTTGCTTTGTGTTCCAGTTTAGTTTTTTTTGGTCCTAGTTTGTAGTCTAGTTAAAAAACCAGTTCATTATCGTTACGTTAGCAACCGGTAGAATAGACTATTTCCAAACTCCGGTTTGGGTGCGAACATAGATGCGTAGGTGACAACATAGTTGCGGGGTTGGTAGTGTTATCCTATTCGCTTCCTGTGGGATTCGACACTTCCTTATCACGAAAGTGCTACAACAGCGCTGTGCCCATGCAGGTCATCAAGCATTTTCTGGCGCCGTTGCCGGGGAGCATAGCGCTTGACGAAGATGTCTATACAGGACCATCAGAGACATGCAAGAGAGGAGGCAATAGAGGGAATGTTTAAACCCTTGGGGCCGGCACCTAAAGGGAGTTATGAAATTTATCCGAGAATATTAGGTATGCTGCACAGTAAGAAATTCACAGGTGATGGTATGGAGGATTCGTATAAACATTTGCAGCAATTTGAAGATTTATGCGAGACTTTTAAATTAAAAGCCTTTACTCATGATGAAATGAAACTTAAGCTTTTCTCTCATTCATTGTCTGCCAAAGCGAAAAGATGGCTCGTAAATCACCCGCAGGTACTTTTGACACTTGGAAAAAATTGTCTAGCACATTCTTGGATCGCTTTTACTCGCGAAAGAAGGCTTATGGAGCGAGGCGCATGATCCTGAACTTCAACCAAAAACCAGGTGAAAGTTTTGTCAAGGCTTATCGAAAACACTGCTCTCTACTGGATGTTTGTTCTCATCATAATTTGCCTTCATGGCTGGTGTTATATTTATTTTATGGAGGACTAAATAATGAATTTAAGTAGTACTTCCAGAGTAGATTTTATGGACAAAACTGTTGAACAATGTTGGAAATTGTTAGATGAAATCGATGAGAATCATAGCACTTGGGGATTAGATGAAGGAGGCGATGGAGGAATAGAACTTGATTATGATTGTATTAAAACCTACTCCAAGTCCAAGAATGTCAAAAATCTTAGCGAAAAATTTCATCTTGATCCTGCCACTATCTTGCAGATTGTCAAAAATTATGCTGAGCATTTGCAGGTACCAAAAGAAGGATGGGAGCATTACACCAAGCAAATGGAAGAAACTCTGGTGGCATCCATAAACACTTCTTGCGATGTACCTAAAAATTGCAAACGTCCCCATGCTACATGAAACAGGTTGGTGCGTGACATAGTGAGAAAATTTTATCCTAGCAGGAAACATAGGAAGAAATGTGTTGACGAAGTTCCACATCCAAAAAAACATGGGTGCACTACTCTAACAACAGTTGATGTTTGCAAAATTGATATAGCCTCAAAAGATGGTGAACCTAATGGAAGTAAGAAGGTCTACAAAGAGCAACATATCCAACATGAACAACTGTGTGCAGAGGAAGAAGTGTGCAACAAGCAAGAAGAGGAGGAACGGTGTAAAGCCCAGATAATTATGCTACAGTAATACCATGCTAATGATGCCATGTCACCGCGATTACTGTTGTTAGTCTCGCGATGTTTCAATCACGTTCGAATTCAAAATTTCAAAATTAAGTCAAACGACAAAAGTTTAAAAGGGAAACAAAAAAATAAAATAAAAGGGACAACCCCCCTGGGCCGTGGTTGATGACCCACAAGTATAGGGGATCTATCGTAGTCCTTTCGATAAGTAAGAGTGTCGAATCCAACGAGGAGCAGAAGGAAATGACAAGCGGTTTTCAGCAAGGTATTCTCTGCAAGAACTGAAATTATCGGTAACAGATAGTTGTGTGATAAGATAATTCATAACGGGTAATAAGTAACAAGAGTAAACAAGGTGCAGCAAGGTGGCCCAATCCTTTTTGTTGCAAAGGACAAGCCTGGACGAACTCTTTTATAAAGCAAAGCGCTCCCGAGGACACATGGGAATTGTTATCATGTTAGTTTTCATCATTCTCATATGATTCGCGTTGGTTACTTTGATAATTTGATATGTGGGTGGACCGGTGCTTGGGTGCTGCCCTTCCTTGGACAAGCCTCCCACTTATGATTAACCCCTCTCGCAAGCATCCGCAACTACGAAAGAAGAATTAAGATAAATCTAACCGTAGCATGAAACATATGGATCCAATCAGCCCCTTACGAAGCAATGCATAAACTAGGGTTTAAGGTTATGTCACTCTAGCAACCCATCATCTACTTATTACTTCCCAATGCCTTCCCCTAGGCCTAAATCATGGTGAAGTGTCATGTAGTCGACGTTCACATAACACCACTAGAGGAAAGACAACATACATCTCATCAAAATATCGAACGAATACCAAATTCACATGATTACTTATAACAAGACTTCTCCCATGTCCTCAGGAACAAACGTAACTACTCACAAAGCATATTCATGTGCATAATCAGAGGAGTATTAATTACCATTAAGGATCTAAACATATGATCTTCCACCGAATAAACCAACTAGCATCAACTACAAGGAGTAATCAACACTACTAGCAACCCACAGGTACCAATTTGAAGTTTTGAGACAAAGATCGGGTACAAGAGATGAACTAGGGTTTGAGAGGAGACGGTGCTGGTGAAGATGTTGATGGAGATTGACCCCCTCTCGATGAGAGAATCGATGGTGATGACGATGGCGATGATTTCCCCCTCCCGGAGGGATGTTTCCCCGGCAGAACAGCTCTGCCGGAGCCCTAGATTGGTTCTGCCCAGGTTCCGCTTCGCGACGGCGGCGCTTCGTCCCGAAAGCTTCCTTCTTATTTTTTCCAAGTGAAAACACACCATATAGCAGAAGATGGGCGTCGGGGGCCTGCCAGGTGGCCCACAAGGACGGGGGGCATGCCCAGGGGGGTAGGGCGCGCCCTCCACCCTTGTGGATGGCAGGTGGCCCCCCTCTGGTACTTTCTTCGCCCAATATTTTTTATTAAATCCAAAATGACTCTCCGTGAAGTTTCAGGACTTTTGGAGTTGTGCAGAATAGGTCTCTAATATTTGCTCCTTTTCCAGCCCAGAATTCCAGCTGTCGTCATTCTCCCTCTTCATGTAAACCTTGTAAAATAAGAGAGAAAAAGCATAAGTATTGTGCCTTAATGTGTAATAACAGCCCATAATGCAATAAATATTGGTATAAAAGCATGATGCAAAATGGACGTATCAACTCCCCCAAGCTTAGAGCTCGCTTGTCCTCAAGCGAAAGCCGATATCGAAAAAATATGTCCACATGTTTAGAGATAGAGGTGTCGATAAAATAAAATAGGGACATGAGGGCATCATGATCATCTTTAGAACAGCAACATATATTGTCTTATAATTTCTTATGCTAAAGTAACAATTCATTCACAAGGTAAAGTATGAATCAAAAACTTCATTGAAAACTAACAAACTATGATCTCAGTCATTGAAGCAATTGCAATTTATCATAACATCGGAAAGAGTCAATATAAGAGCTTTTCAGCAAGTCCACATACTCAACTATCATTTAGTCTTGCACAATTGCTAACACTCACGCGATACTTATGGGTTCAAAGCTTCCATCGGACACAGAGAAAGATAGGGGCTTATAGTTTTGCCTCCCAACCTTTTACCTCAAAGGTAATGTCAACAGTAATACTTTATGATGACCTACATCCGAGTGGATATATATACCTGGATCTTTCTCCAACACATAGTGCTTGCCAAATGAAAAAGAGTAAAAAGGAAAGGTGAAGATCACCATGACTCTTGTATAAGGGTAGAAGATAAAAGTAAATGATAGGCCCTTCGCAGAGGGAAGCAGAGGTTGTCATGCGCTTTTATGGTTGGATGCACAAAATCTTAATGCAAAAGAACGTCACTTTATATTGCCACTTGTGATAAAGAACTTTATTATGCAGTCCGTCGCTTTTATTTCTTCCATATCACAAGTTCGTATAAAGCTTATTTTCTTCACACTAATAGATCATACATATTTAGAGAGCAATTTTTATTGCTTGCACCGATGACAACTTACTTGAAGGATCTTACTCAATCTATAGGTAGGTATGGTGGACTCTCATGGCAAAACTGGGTTTAGGGATGTTGGAAGCACAAGTAGTGTCTCTACTTGGTGCAAAGAATTTGGCTAGCATGAGAGGCAAAGGCAAGCTCAACATGTTGGAGGATCCATGACAATATAACTTCTATTCGAATATAAGAAAACATAACCCATTACGTTGTCCTCCTTGTCCAACATCAACTTCTTAGCATGTCATATTTTGATGAGTGCTCACAATTACAAAAGATGTCCAATATAGTATATTTATATGTGAAGCCTCTCTTTCTTTATTACTTCCTATTAATTGCAACAATGACCAAAACTATGTTTGTCAACTCCCAACAAATTTTATTCATCATACTCTTTATATGTGAAGTCATTACTCTCCATAAGATCAATATATGATCTTTTTATTTCTTTTTATTATTTTATTCCCTCAAGATCATAGCAAGAAAACAAAGCCCTCAACTCAAAACTACTCTTTATTATATAACTCATGGACTCGATTACATAGATAAATATCAAAAAAAAAACTCAAAGCTAGATCATACTAAAACTTTATTCTACTATATCAAGATATAACCAAAAGGACCGAACTAAGAAAAATGGTAAAAGTAAAGGTGTGATGGTGATACGATACCGGGCACCTCCCCCAAGCTTGGCAGTTGCCAATGGGAATGCCCATACCCATGTATTTATGTCTCTTTCTTCGGAGGTGGTGATGATGAAGTTGTTGATGAAGTAGGCTTGTCATCCATCTTCCAAGGCATAGGCTCACCATCATAGAAAGATGAACGAGTCTCCGGGATCCTCAAATCTGCAGCCAAACTCATCCTCTTAAATCTGTATTCATACTCACAGTTCTGGTTTTGCAGGTCATAGATCTGGGCTTGGAGACGCTCGATTTTATCATGAAGCTTGAAGATGGCCTCCTCAATGTTCTTGGCATCCAGATTGTGATTGTTGGTGAACACCGCGATCATCATGTGATTGGCATTGAGTCCACGTTCCACCATCCCCTGGCACATGAAAACTTATTGCTCCATTGCTTCGAGTCTTGTCTCCACGCTTCCGGTCTTCTTTGGCCCCTCAACATCGCGGATGTGCAGCACCCCCTCACGCATCTCAATGGTTTGAGGGTGTTCTAGCACCTCCGCGAGATAAGGGTTGATGACCTTCTCGAAAAACTTGTCCTTGGGGGCGCTTGGAGACGTCATGGCGATTTGGATCTGTCAGAAAAACAGTTCGAAACAAAAATAGAGGATTTTGTCGTGGTACGGTGGTCAAAACCTTTGGGATATTATATAATGAATTTTTACCGACCAAAAGAAGTATTGTGCAAGAAAACGGAGTCCGGAGGGCACACGATGTGGCCACAAGGTCGAGGGGCGTGGCCAGGTGGAAGGGCGCGCCCTCCACCCTTGTGGTCGCCTCGTGTCTCTTTCGGACTACTTTTAATTTTACTAATTTTTTAAATATTCCAAAATGGAGAAAAATAACCATTGAAAATGTTTCGGAGTCGGTTTACTTACCATACCACATACCTATTCCTTTTCGGAGTCTGAAACATTCTGGAAAGTGTTCCTTATGTACTCCTCCGGTGTTACGGTGTCAATTATATTGGTCAAAACATTTATGGGATTAACTGAGATATAATGTTTGATTCTTTGCCCGTTTACCACCTTCGGATTTGTGCCTTCGGGGTTGTTGATTTCTATGGCACCGGAACGATATACCTCCTCGATAATGTAAGGACCTTCCCATTTAGAGAGAAGCTTTCCTGCAAAAAATCTTAAATAAGAGTTGTATAGCAAAACATGATCACCTATACTAAACTCATGCTTTTGTATCCTTTTTAATGCCATCTTTTAACTTTTTCTTTAAACAACTTGGCATTCTCATAGGCTTGGGTTCTCCGTTCATCAAGCGAGCTTATGTCAAATAACCTCTTCTCACCGGCAAGTTGGAAATCATAGTTGAGCTCTTTAATTACCCAATAAGCTTTATGTTCTAGTTCAAGAGGTAAGTGACAAGCCTTTCCATAAACCATTTTATATAGAGACATACCCATAGGGTTTTTATAAGCAGTTCTATAAGCCCATGATGCATCATCAAGTTTCTTAGACCAATTCTTTCTAGATCTATTAATAGTCTTTTGCAAAATCAATTTAATCTCTCTATTGCTCAATTCTACTTGACCACTAGACTGAGGATGATAAGCAGATGCAATTCTATGGTTAACATCATACTTAGCAAGCAATTTACGGAAAGCACCATGAATAAAATGTGAACCACCAAAATAACTTCTTTAAGCATCTTAATAGAAGTGTTATGATCAGCACTACTAGTTGGAATAGCTTCTACCCACTTAGTAATGTAATCAACAGCAACTAAAATATGTGTATACCCATTAGAGGAAGGAAAAGGTCCCATATAATCAAAGCCCCAAACATCGAATGGTTCAATAACGAGTGAATAATTCATAGGCATTTCCTACTGTCTACTAATATTACCAATTCTCTGCATTCATCACAAGACAAGACAAGCTTACGAGCATCCTTGAAGAGAGTAGGCTAATAAAAACCAGATTGCAATACCTTATGTGCAGTTCTATCTCCAGCGTGGTGTCCTCCGTAAGACTCGGAGTGCTACTTGCGTAGGATCGGTTCCTGTTTATGCTCAGGTACACAACATCTAATAACACGATCTACTCCTTCTTTTTAAAGGTGTGGGTCATCCCAAAAGTAATGTCTTAAATCATATAATTTTTTTCTTTTGCTGGTATGTGGAACTAGGTGGTATAAATTTAGCAACAATGTAATTAGCATAATCAGCATACCACGGAGTGTTACGAGAAGCATTTATGACAGCTAATTGTTCATCAGGAAAGCTATCATCAATAGGCAGTGGGTCATCAAGAACAGTTTCTAACCTAGACAAGTTGTCTGCAACGGGGTTCTCAGCTCCCTTTCTATCAATAATATGCAAATCAAATTCTTGTAGCAAGAGAACCCATCTAATAAGTCTAGGTTTAGCATCTTTTTTTCCATAAGATATTTAATAGCAGCATGATTAGTGTGAATAGTTACTTTGGAATCAACAATATCAGATCTGAACATGTCACAAGCAAAAAACAACTGCTAAAAATTCTCTTGTAGTAGTAGCATAATTTCTCTGGGCACTGTCTAGAGTTTTACTAGCATAATGAATAACATTTAATTTCTTATCAACTCTTTGCCCTAGAACAGCACCAACAGCATAATCACTAGCATCACACATAATTTCAAAGGGTAAATTCCAATCAGGTGGCTGAACAATAGGTGCAGAAATCAAGGCTTTCTTAAGTATTTCAAATGCTTTTACACAATCATCATCAAAAACAAAAGGAACATCTTTTTGCAAAAGATTAGTGAGAGGCCTAAATTTTTTTGAGAAGTCTTTAATAAACCTCCTATAGAAACCTGCATGACCAAGGAAATTTCTTATACCTTTGATATCTTTAGGACACGGCATCTTTTCAATAGCATCTACTTTAGCTTTATCAACTTCAATACCTCTTTCATAAATTTTATGCCCCAAAACAATACCTTCATTAACCATAATGTGGCACTTCTCCCAATTCAAGACAAGATAAGTTTCTTCACATCTCTGCAAAACTCGATCAAGATTGCTTAAGCAATCATCAAAAGAAGTTCTGTAAATGGAGGAATCATCCATGAAAACCTCAACAATCTTTTCACGAAAATCAGAGAATATAGCAGCCATACATCTTTGAAAGGTAGCAGGTGCATTGCATAAACCAAAAGGCATACGTCTATAAGGAAAGGTACCGAAAGGGCAAGTAAACGTGGTCTTTTCCTGATCATCTTTTAACACAGGTATTTGAGAAAAACCAGAATAACCATCTAGAAAGCATAAATGTGTATGTTTGGATAATCTTTCTAGCATTTGACCAATAAAAGGTAGAGGGTAATGATCTTTTGTAGTAGCTTTATTTAATTTGTGAAAATCAATTACCATTCTATAACCTGTAACAATTCTTTGTGGAATCAATTCATTCTTATCATTAGGAACAACAGTAATACCTCCCTTCTTAGGGACACAATGAACAGGACTTACCCACTTACTTTCAGCAATAGGATAAATTATACCTGCCTCCAGAAGCTTTAGTATTTCATTTCTTACCACTTCTTTCATCTTAGGATTTAACCGTCGATGGTGATCAACAACTGGTTTAGCATCATTCTCCAAATTAATTTTGTGCTGACATAGAGAGGGACTAATGCCCTTAAGATCATCAAGAGTATATCCAATAGCGGCACTGTGCTTCTTCAGAGTTTTCAATAATTTCTTTTCTTCATGCTCTGAAAGGTTAGCACTAATAATAACAGGATATTTCTTCTTTTCATCGAGATAAGCATATTTCAAAGTATCCGGTAATTGTTTAAGCTCAAACACGGGATCCAATATCAATCGGTTGTAGTTCCATGATCCAATATCATCACATAGCCTATACCATGTCAATGCCTTCTCCTTCAAAGATAAAGGGAAGACCTTCTTCTTGACTTCATCCTCGGGCAAACCTGCAAGCTTAAATAATCCACAAACTTCATCCACATAGATTAGATGCATATCAGGATGTAATGTTCCATATCCTGTGTAAGGATGAGCTAGCAGTTTCCCTATCATACCCGAAGGAATTTCATAATAAATATTTTCAGTAGGTGCAGTAGGTTGAGGGGCAACCCTTTGCTCTTCCGGTCGAGGTGAAGATACCCCAAACAAACCCCTCAAAGGATTATTTTCCATAGTAACAAGTGACAGTAAATTTCAGCACACTATATAAATGTTTCCTTACGAAATTCAACTTACCAAAGGCGCTTCACTCCCCGGCAACGGCACCAGAAAAGCGTCTTGATGACCCACAAGTATAGGGGATCTGTCGTAGTCCTTTCGATAAGTAAGAGTGTCGAACCCAGCGAGGAGCAGAAGGAAATGACAAGCGGTTTTCAGCAAGGTATTCTCTGCAAGCACTGAAATTATCGGTAACAGATAGTTGTGTGATAAGATAATTCATAACGGGTAATAAGTAACAAGAGTAAACAAGGTGCAGCAAGCTGGCCCAATCCTTTTTGTAGAAAAGGACAAGCCTGGACGAACTCTTATATAAAGCAAAGCGCTCCCGAGGACACATGGGAATTGTTGTCAAGTTAGTTTTCATCATGCTCATATGATTCGCGTTCGTTACTTTGATAATTTGATATGTGGGTGGACCAGTGCTTGGGTGCTGACCTTCCTTGGACAAGCCTCCCACTTATGATTAACCCCTCTCGCAAGCATCCGCAACTACGAAAGAAGAATTAAGATAAATCTAACCGTAGCATGAAACATATGGATCCAATCAGCCCCTTACGAAGCAATGCATAAACTAGGGTTTAAGGTTATGTCACTCTAGCAACCCATCATCTACTTATTGCTTCCCAATGCCTTCCCCTAGGCCTAAATCATGGTGAAGTGTCATGTAGTGGACGTTCACATAACACCACTAGAGGAAAGACAACATACATCTCATCAAAATATCGAACGAATACCAAATTCACGTGATTACTTATAACAAGACTTCTCCCATGTCCTCAGGAACAAACGTAACTACTCACAATGCATATTCATGTGCATAATCAGAGGAGTATTAATTATCATTAAGGATCTAAACATATGATCTTCCACCGAATAAACCAACTAGCATCAACTACAAGGAGTAATCAACACTACTAGCAACCCACAGGTACCAATCTGAGGTTTTGAGACAAAGATTGGGTACAAGAGATGAACTAGGATTTGAGAGGAGACGGTGCTGGTGAAGATGTTGATGGAGATTGACCCCCTCTCGATGAGAGGATCGATGGTGATGACGATGGCGATGATTTCCCCCTCCCGGAGGGATGTTTCCCCAGCAGAACAGCTCCACCGGAGTCCTAGATTGTTTCTGCCCAGGTTCCGCCTCGAGACGGCGGCGCTTCGTCCTGAAAGCTTCTTTCTTATTTTTCCAGGTCAAAGCACACCATATAGTAGAAGATGGGCGTCGGGGGCCTGCCAGGTGGCCCACAAGGATGAGGGGTGCATCCAGGGGGGTAGGGCGCGCCCTCCACCCTTGTGGATGGCAGGTGGCCCCCCTCTGGTACTTTCTTCACCTAATATTTTTTATTAAATCGAAAAGGACTCTCCGTGAAGTTTCAGGACTTTTGGAGTTGTGCAGAATAGGTCTCTAATATTTGCTCCTTTTCCAGACAAGAATTCCAGCTGCCGGCATTCTTGTAGGGTAACGCAGCAGAAAACAAAAATTTTCCGACCTACGCACCAGCCCAGGACCACTATGGAGACTGCATACAAGGTTTGATCAGTTTCGTTACCGACTCGTAGCGCAGCGGAAGTAGAGTCGATGACGATCGTTGGTGCAGATCCCCGCAGCTAGGATTTACAACCTCCCAACCGCGAGGATGTATACCCTCATCTTCCCTTCGGACAGCCCTCTGGGAGGCGGTCGAACAGTCCCCCGGACGGTGTCGCGGACAGCCCTTCGGGAGGACCTTCGAAACTCGAGCGGTCACTCGGACAGCCCTTCGGGAGGACCCACAGAACTCGGACCGTCACTTGGACAGCCCTTCGGGAGGCACTCTCGAACAGCCCCTCGGGCACTAAGATCGAAACTACAACCTCTCTACGGGGTTGCACACATACGGTGTCACCTATCCGGCAGGGCTTCGCCGTCCAGAACTAGTTCCCACCGGAACCCAGACAGCCTTTCGGCACTACGAAACTATTTCGTGGGAGGGAGAGAGAATGCCAGATCATGCATGGCTTGTGTGAGAGAGTTTGAGTGAGGATGGAGAGCTCCTCTCCACCTCCTTTTATAGGGGAAGGAGGGGGTGGGGTGGCTGAAAATTTCAGCCACAAAACATGTGGGGCCCCCCCACAAAACAAGCTCCCACCAAAGGTGGGGAGTTGTCTCATGGGCCCCCCCCCCTTTGCCCCATGGCGCCCCCATGAGGGGCTGCCACCTCCTCCCAACATATCCCATAATATGTGGGGGCTGCCCCCCACCATGGGGGGCCCCCCCAACACCTTGTCCACCAACAAGGGGGCTGCCCCCTAGGGGGGCCCCCCCAAAAACAGCCCAAAAACAGCCCCCACGAAACGTGGGATCTTGCCCCCCCTCGCTGGGACAAGATGTTTTCCCGCGTGTAATTTCCAGAAAAATTCCCGAAGGTCCCAGAACATTTCCGGCACCCTCTAAAATTATCCGGACGCGCTCCGGAACATTTCCAGTATGGTGGTTTAATTTAAAACCATCTTCGTTTACCCGGTAAACAATTCCGGCAGCTCCGAAAACTTTTTTTCGGTTTTTTCTCCAGAAAAATTCCAGAAATTACCAGACCAATCTGGCAACCTCCAAAACATTCCCGGTGCTTGCCGAAACCTTTTTGGATCAATGGTTTTATCCGAAACAACTTTTCGGTTTTACCAAAACTTTTTCGGTGTTCTCTCTCTCGGAACTCTTCCGTTGTCTCCAAAACATTTTCGGTGACTTTCTCTCAGACTCCCTGTCTAGCGTTCAACAGATAGATGACCCTTAAGCGTGTGACCCTATAGGTTCGGTGAAGTATAGACATGACCGGAACTCTTTCGGATCAATGATCAACATCGGAGCCGTGGACACCCATATTGACCCCTATACCCACACGAATGAATATTCGAGTGAACCTCCAGTTGCCGTGTGCTATTCCTGTTGCTTCGCGATATGTTACAAATACCCGAGGTGAGACATGATGGCATCCCCGTGGGTCAACAACTTGTCCACTATGCCAGTTACCTCGTTACCGGTATTTGTTCTCTTTTCTCGTTCCCGTGTTCCGGCATCCCCGTGATCAAATCACAAAGTGTCTGGCCAGACGATGATGGATACCGTAACACCGAGAGGGCCCAGAGATATCTCTCCATCGTCGGAGGAGCAAATCCCAATCTTGAGCTATCAAGTTACTTGACATACTTTCCCATGAACCCGTAAGCCGCCGTAATAGCCATCCATTTACGGATGACGTTTAACAAACCCCAAAGTTCATGAATCAAGCATGAAGAAACTCGATACTCTCATGGTCTGAGGAATCATGCAAACGTTAACTCTCTCTGTGTTATTAACCATTAACTCATGACGAATGTATCTCATAGCATAACATCAATTCGGGTCGATTCAACACAAATGTTCTTCTAACATTGTGCCCTCAAAGTTGCTGGCATAGACATGCCCATGATCAGGAAAACAGAACCATCATGCAACACTTGAGCCAGTCATAGAGGCTTGACTAGGAATACATTTTACCGTTTATTATTCCACACGTGCATATCAGTCTTCCTCCGAGCCTCGTGGTTATTGCAGACTCGAGAACCATAGCAGTTATAGCATGGAACATAAACATAATAATGAGCATGGAGATAAATAATAACATTTATTATTGCCTCTAGGGCATATCTCCTACAGACTCCCACTTGCACTAGAGTCAATAATCTAGTTAATGCTAATGCACTTTACACCTGTGGCACACTGGTGTAAATATGCTTCGCTTGTGGTATAGCCTGATGTCCAACGGATCTGACGACTTCAGCTCCGTGTGTATCTTTGCATATCCTCGCGTTTTCACGCTTTCACAAAATTCATATTTTGTGTGGACTTGGTTTTGTATGTATGTGAATCACAGGTCGAACCTGGATTCCTCAGACTGAGTCATGGAGCAACTACCTGCAGTAGTGTCCCATTGACAAAAGCCATCTTGGAACCATACTAAGTTCATGAATGAACTATATGATTCAACATCTTCTTTGTCGCTTTTAAAAGCGGCAACATACTTCGCCTCTGTTATAGAATTCGCCACAGTAACTTGTTTGGAACAATTTCCAACTACTGTGCCACCATATTGTGTGTTACACAAAACCCTCAATTTAAATCGAAAATCGCTTGGAGCATGGATGAAGACTGTATCGATGTAACCTTTTACAACGAACTCTTCATGATCTCCGCTTGCGAGAAAGCATGCCATCAGCGCTACTATAGTACTCAATGACCCTTTTTCACTGTTGTCCCATGATCAGTACTTTTGATCACTTTGGTATCTATACTCGCAACAACTTTGGGAGTATTGGACATATCTGGTTGTTTTACATACCATGGAATACATGATTAATCCAAACACAAGAGTGTGTGGAATCTCCATCATGTATTTTGCTCATCAGTGTTTTGGGACACCGAGTCATGCAAAAACTCTTTCCATGTGACTTCGGCAAGAATCACTCCTTGACGTTTTTAATGCGAAAAGGTTTTAGCATTTTGTCAATATGTATCTTTGCTAAGCCCCATTAGGTAAATCTATCTCCATAGATCATCATGCCTAATATAAAGGCTTTTTAGCCCAAGCACTTCATCGAAAAACTATTTTCAAACGAAGTCCTAATTCGTGTCAAGAAATTTATTTCCAATTACCAATGTGTCAAGCACACAAGGTTTTTAGAAATATTATTATGCTCCCACTTACTTTCTTGAATTACAAGTATCTTCGTTACCCATTGATGAAGTCAAACCCCTTTGACCATTTCATCAAAACACGAAGATTCCGACTCCATTTTGCTCTCTTCTGTCCATCGCTGGAACTCTGAAGTTTGCATACCTACTAGCATCCTCTGGATCGACAAATTACTTTGGACTGTATCACATACAAGTCCTAGGTTTTATTTCCATCAGATGGAAATCCTTTTGTCATCCATGTTTCATATCTTATGATTGAAATATGTATTAATTGCTAGTTCAACCCGAACCGACTTTAAGCATCGCTACGGTGAGACAATCTCATCGTAGTCAACTCTTTGAACTTGTTATTTCAACAAGTCGAGCTTTATGGATAAAACATTTTTATCCGTATCAGTTTTAAGTTCCATAAATATTCGTTAGACTCTAAGTCTTCCGAAAGGTGTATCAAGGTTTTAATCTTGAATCACTTATGTGGAAACTAAATCAGGTTGCATTGGCATTTAGCCAATTCCGGAGTCAGGGCCCATCAACGCTTCCTTGTGTATCGTAGGTATATTGTTGTCTAACAACAATATCTCGTTTGCGCACCTGAGAGGTTTGCACGAGCCTTGCCTACGTGGTTCAGCTGCAAGTTTGACCGAAGTCCATACATTTTATTGTAGAGACTTCCGTATCAGTCGCAGTACGAAACTCTGGAATTACTTCCAATGTCTCTTCCTTTTGACCTGATGACGGAGATACTGGTTATCTCGTCGAGTTGCATTATTCTCCCACTCACCTTTTTGAAAGAACCATTTTCTCAAAAAGCATACTGTTCTTTGTGGCAAACCTATTTGCCTCGGTATAGTGAGGGAGGAATACCCAATGACTTGGGATAACCTACAAAGTAGCACTTGTCTGATTTGGAATAGGTTTGTAACCTTTTACACAAGCCCCATATTCCAAATGTTAAGAAAAGATATAACATGGTTGGGCGTACCATACCATGGTGTCATTTCAACAGACCTGATGGAGCTCTTTTCAGTGTAAAAGCTGCAGTCTCTAAAGCATCACTTTAAAAGGGATAATGGCAAATTTATTTATGTCATCTTTGATCTTACCATGTCATAAATGGTTCGATTACATCTTCACGGACTTTCCACTCACAGTGGTGTTCCGGGAGGTGTAAGTTATGAAACTCTTTTCACAACTCATCAGACATTCGCTAAACTTGTAACTCAAATATTTCTTTCTGCAATCGAATTGTAGAAACATAATTTTCTTGTTACAATAACTTCTACTTCATATTTGAAAACCTTTCGAATGATTTCAAAAGATCCAGACTTACGTCTCATCAAGTAAATATCCATATATCTACTTGAGTCATTTCTGAAGATAGATAAATCCACTACTTGCAACAACATTTATTGAACTACACACATCAAAATGTATGATCACCAATAAGTTTGTTGCTCATTCCTTATGGCCTGTGAACGGTATTTCAGTCACTTCACTTTTCGGAGGAAATTTGTAAGTGTCAGATGATTCAAAATCAAACGACTTCAAAATCCATCATAATGGAATTTTCCATGCGGGTTTCTCCAATGTGACCAAATGCAGTGCCACACTTGTGTGGTATTCTTTTAGTCTTGCGACATTTAGCGTCAGTGTTATGGATGTATCATTTTACCATCAATATTCATAACATACATCCCATCTTGGATGGAAGTATGGCCCTTCATGTTATTCATAATACTAAACAACAATTGTTGTTTTTATGAACAACTCTTTTTGCAACAACATTGTGCAAGGGGCTAGAGTGTAAAACTCTAAACTGAATTATGAATGTAAATCCAGAGGTAATATATTATTATCAATATTCATAACATACATCTCATTCATAATGAAAATATGGCCCTTATGTTATTCATAACACCGAACATCAAAAGTTCTCTTATGAACAACCTTCTTGCAACATACCTTATGCAATGGGCTAGAGTTTGTGAAACTCTAAATGAATTATGAAAATAAATACAGACGGTAATACACCGATGGAAGGTATAGTAACATTTACTATGTTCCCTGTGTATACCAAAACCTCATTCCTTGCTAGTCTTTCAGGCCATAGTAGTTTTTACATCGAGTTGCAACAGAATGCAATTGAGCGGGTATATTTGTGATTAACTCACAATACCCAAGAATTAGTGATTAACATGTTTAACCATAATTCCCAAGAACCATATCTTTGACCAGCCTTCTATACATCAAAAACTTGTATGACATTCATACATGAGCTGGATATTCCAGTCTTCTTTCTTATTGCCTTTATACTTCTAACAGTTTAACTTTCAGTATTTCTCCTACTCTCAGAAGAAGCACCCAACTTAAGAGTGGCGTTAGCCCTGGATTTCCTAGGCGTGAAAGTTTCACTAACACCCTTTGGACACTTCCTTTCTCTTTAAGTTGTTGTTTTATTCACCTTTCATCATATGACAGGCGTTCTTCTGGATCCCTCTCTTCTCAGTCTAATGCATAGTAAACTCCTTTACTAATAGTTTGCAAACAAAACATTGCTTTGGATATCTCATATCTTTTAGCCTTTGTCTGTCTCTGAAAATGATTTTCAGATTCCATGAATATCACATAACTATCCAAACTTTCAAAGTTCAGGTCTCATGGAAGCAAATGTATTGCACTTGACTGAAACGGAATTCTAGCTTTTGGATCGAAGGACGAGAGTCACATGATCCATAGCATAAGCGAGAGAATACCAAAGTATGCGATAGGACAAAGTCCTTCTCGGCACTCTTGAGGACAATCCTCACATTACGTTACCAACCGTAAAGTTTTAACCAGATATTTAACAGCTATTCAATTTTAACAGGGAAGGTGGAAATGCGAGCCATTATTCTACAACTATTATGCAAAATACACTTAGACAGTGTTCAAAATTAATTGCACTGAGAATTTAAACAAGTTAATTCATCAGTGCGCTCCCACTCAAATCAATATCTCTCATAATTGATTGTGAGTGATTCAAGATCCGCATTTCAATTCGACGCCATTGACGGGTTCATCACTGATGACGTGAATTTCAATCGGTAGGCCAACTTGCCAATCACATCTCTATGTGACTCTTGTCCATCTTTCGATGCGTGTGTTCCGAGCTCAGGACTGTCCTGCCTGAACGCCAAGACAACCAAGTGATCACGCAGTGAGGTCTGACCTTCACCCGCCTTACACCTCTCTAATCGTTCGTGCTCATGTGTACATGGCGCACCCCGAAAAGATACGTGTTGTAGACGGTGCTACACTTGGGAGAACACTAACTACTTGATATTTTTGTGAGAGATCACCCTAATAAAAGCGACTACCGCGCAATCAAGAAGGGTGCATCATAAGGGATAAACATCTCAGGCAATTCATAGTAGCATGATATGGTATAGCCCTTTCTGACGGAGAAGTCTTGTATTTCTTCGTCTTCAGCATTCGCGTCGGTGTTCACCTTCGCGAAGATTGCCACCACCTTGTTGATGCACCAGATAATATTGCTATCTCTATAGCTAATAAAATAATGCATTACACAAGGTCGACACGCAGGTCATTTAAAGTGCAATCATATGGCTCCAGCCATCATGCCAAATCATGACACGCAGGTCATGTTAATCAATTTACATCATATAGTCATCTCATACATAATCAAATTATTATGAGCACTGCTATACCACATCACATGCACATGCAAACCCTCCTGCAAAACCAAGTTAGACGCCTCTAATCGGTTCATGCAAGAACTTGTTTTACGTGGCTTCTAAGGTTTCAAAACAAACCGAAGCTACCAACGTCCATCATCAAGTATGATAATCCAAGTCGCTAGATTAACTTTCCAGGGTGTATGAAAACCGAGATAAAAAAATCTCGAGCCCCATACTAAACTTCGTCATACGCATGACCCCCGTGCAGATCATATCTGCATTGCCCTTTCGTTTGCGAAATATCCATCTTTCTTTAACTAAAGTTGAACCCAAAGAACTGTTAGCACTTCGTTGATCTGTCAATCAGCATACTCAGGAGCAGCATGAAAGGATCGCGGATTGCCAGAACTTTGTAAGATTCCACAATGCTGTCAAGATCAGGACTACGCAAATTCAAGGGAAGCAACAAGAACATCGGGTAACAGATTTCATCTGCTACTCGCACAAATAATTTTCAGTAATAGAACTCATCTACTACCTAATTATATTGTGCAACACCCATACATCTCTATGTATTCTAGATCGCAACCTGCATCTACGCATAGCACGGCTCATGATGCCACTGTAGGGTAACGCAGCAGAAAACAAAAATTTTCCGACCTACGCACCAGCCCAGGACCACTATGGAGACTGCATACAAGGTTTGATCAGTTTCGTTACCGACTCGTAGCGCAGCGGAAGTAGAGTCGATGACGATCGTTGGTGCAGATCCCCGCAGCTAGGATTTACAACCTCCGAACCGCGAGGATGTATACCCTCATCTTCCCTTCGGACAGCCCTCTGGGAGGCGGTCGAACAGTCCCCCGGACGGTGTCGCGGACAGCCCTTCGGGAGGACCTTCGAAACTCGAGCGGTCACTCGGACAGCCCTTCGGGAGGACCCACAGAACTCGGACCGTCATTTGGACAGCCCTTCGGGAGGCACTCTCGAACAGCCCCTCGGGCACTAAGATCGAAACTACGACCTCTCTACGGGGTTGCACACATACGGTGTCACCTATCCGGCAGGGCTTCGACGTCCAGAACTAGTTCCCACCGGAACCCAGACAGCCTTTCGGCACTACGAAACTATTTCGTGGGAGGGAGAGAGAATGCCAGATCATGCATGGCTTGTGTGAGAGAGTTTGAGTGAGGATGGAGAGCTCCTCTCCACCTCCTTTTATAGGGGAAGGAGGGGGTGGGGTGGCTGAAAATTTCAGCAACAAAACATGTGGGGCCCCCCCACAAAACAAGCTCCCACCAAAGGTGGGGAGTTGTCTCATGGGGGCCCCCCCCTTTGCCCCATGGCGCCCCCATGAGGGGCTGCCACCTCCTCCCAACATATCCCATAATATGTGGGGGCTGCCCCCCACCATGGGGGGCCCCCCCAACACCTTGTCCACCAACAAGGGGGCTGCCCCCTAGGGGGGCCCCCCCAAAAACAGCCCAAAAACAGCCCCCACGAAACGTGGGATCTTGCCCCCCCTCGCTGGGACAAGATGTTTTCCCGCGTGTAATTTCCAGAAAAATTCCCGAAGGTCCCAGAACATTTCCGGCACCCTCTAAAATTATCCGGACGCGCTCCGGAACATTTCCAGTATGGTGGTTTAATTTAAAACCATCTTCGTTTACCCGGTAAACAATTCCGGCAGCTCCGAAAACTTTTTTTCGGTTTTTTCTCCAGAAAAATTCCAGAAATTACCAGACCAATCTGGCAACCTCCAAAACATTCCCGGTGCTTGCCGAAACCTTTTTGGATCAATGGTTTTATCCGAAACAACTTTTCGGTTTTACCAAAACTTTTTCGGTGTTCTCTCTCTCGGAACTCTTCCGTTGTCTCCGAAATATTTTCGGTGACTTTCTCTCAGACTCCCTGTCTAGCGTTCAACAGATAGATGACCCTTAAGTGTGTGACCCTATAGGTTCGGTGAAGTATAGACATGACCGGAACTCTTTCTGATCAATGATCAACATCGGAGCCGTGGACACCCATATTGACCCCTATACCCACACGAATAAATATTCGAGTGAACCTCCAGTTGCCGTGTGCTATTCCTGTTGCTTCACGATATGTTACAAATACCCGAGGTGAGACCTGTTGGCATTCCCGTGGATCAACAACTTGTCCACTATGCTAGTTACCTCGTTACCGGTATTGTTCTCTTTTCTCGTTACTGTGTTCCGGCATCCCCGTGATCAAATCACAAAGTGTCTGGCCAGACGATGATGGATACCGTAACACCGAGAGGGCCCAGAGATATCTCTCCATCGTCGGAGGAGCAAATCCCAATCTTGAGCTATCAAGTTACTTGACATACTTTCCCATGAACCCGTAAGCCGCCGTAATAGCCATCCATTTACGGATGACGTTTAACAAACCCCAAAGTTCATGAATCAAGCATGAAGAAACTCGATACTCTCATGGTCTGAGGAATCATGCAAACATTAACTCTCTCTGTGTTATTAACCATTAACTCATGACGAATGTATCTCATAGCATAACATCAATTCGGGTCGATTCAACACAAATGTTCTTCTAACATTGTGCCCTCAAAGTTGCTGGCATAGACATGCCCATGATCAGGAAAACAGAACCATCATGCAACACTTGAGCCAGTCATAGAGGCTTGACTAGGAATACATTTTACCGTTTATTATTCCACACGTGCATATGAGTCTTCCTCCGAGCCTCGTGGTTATTGCAGACTCGAGAACCATAGCAGTTATAGCATGGAACATAAACATAATAATGAGCATGGAGATAAATAATAACATTTATTATTGCCTCTAGGGCATATCTCCTACAATTCTCCCTCTTCATGTAAACCTTGTAAAATAAGAGAGAAAAGGCATAAGTATTGTGCCATAATGTGTAATAACAACCCATAATGCAGTAAATATTGGTATAAAAGCATGATGCAAAATGGACGTATCAGTGGTCCAACTGGGCCTCAGCCCAGCCGGTCGCCCACTAGGCCAGCCCACCTCTCCTCCCATTATCCCCCACGAGCGAACCCTAATCCCCCCTCAATCCCCCACTTCCCCCATTCGCTCCCCCACACGCCTCTGTCCCCTTCCCCCCATCTGGATCGGGGCAGAGAGCCCCGACCCCTTCGCCACAACGCCGCTGCCCGGCGCCTCCCGCCGCCCCGTCGCCGGACCTCCTCCCCATCGCTCGCCGGACCTCCTCCCCGTCGCTCGCCGGATGCCTCGCCTTCCTCCCCGAAGCCCCACTCGCTGGACCGCCTCGCCCCCACCGACGCCGCCCTCGACCTCTTCGTCCCCGACACCGTTCGACTCACCGTCGCGGACTCCGGCCACCCCAAGCTGTCTCGAGCCCACTGCCACCCCCTACAGCTTCGCGGTGAGCCGCCGCACCGGTTGCACCTCCCCTCTCCTTCCCCCTCTCTGTTCCCGTACTCCACCGCGCGACCTGGCCACGCCCGATGCGCGCGCCCTCGCACCGCCGTCCTCCCGGTAGCAGCACTCGCCGCGCCCCCTTGCGCACCCACCTCCGGCCGTTGTCACCGACCGTGGCTTCCCTACCTCGCCTGCCTCCCCTCTGCTGCCTGCCTCAGGCCACCGCGACTGCTACTGTCGCCCAGCCGCCGCGACCGCTACCGTCCCCTGCTGCGCCGCTCTGCCTGTTGCTTCCGCCGCGGGCTGCCACTGCTGCTCGCCCCGCCTGCCGCGCGCGAGCCCCGCCCCGTGCTCCGCTGCGCCCCGTCCCGCCGGCCGGGGCTACCGGCTCCGCCCGCCATGGCCCTCGCGCCCCTCTGCGGCAAGCCCCGCCGTGGCCACAGCCTCGCCCCGCCTGGGCAAGCTATGGGCGCCCGCCACCCGTTACGCCCATCGCCCGCAAAGGCCTTGTGGGCCGCTGACCACAGGGGCCCACCCCGTGTCCAAAAAAGGGGGGATTAAGAAAATATATTAATAAAAATAAATAAATAATTAATCAGTAATTATTTATTTAACTTAATTAACTCTGTTTAATTACCCTAATTAACTAGGTAAGCTAATTAAAACTGTTTAGTTAATCTGTGCCTATGACAGACGGGCCCCGGCTGTCAAGTTGACCAGTCAACTGCACTGTCGTGATGATGTCATGATGATGTCATGATGATGCAATAACTCAATTTAGATTTATTAATAATTTCACAAATGAATTAAAACTTCAAAAATTAATATAAAATTAACTGTAGCTCGGATGAAAATACTTTGTACATGAAAGTTGCTCAGAAAGGCGAGACGAATCCGAATACGCATTCCGTTCGTCTGCCACACGTCCCTAGCATAGTGAACATGCAACCGTCCCCCTCCGATTCATCTGTCTGAAAATGCCAAATGTCGGGAAAACATTCCCGGATGTTTTCCTCCTTCGCCGGTATCTTGTAACACCGCGTTAGAACACCCCTAGCACCGCTTATCGTCTTATCCTGCTTAGTAATGCATCTGTGTGCTTTGTATTTACTGTTTCTCCCCCCTCCCCTCTTCTCTCCGGTAGACCCCGAGACCACTGTTGATGCCGCTGTGATCGACTACGTCACCGATGACTCTTCTTCCTTTTCAGCAAAGCTTCCAGGCAAGCCCCCTCTTGATCACTTCTATATCGCCCATTCCATTCTCTCTCATGCTTGCATTAGATTTTGCTACTATTATTGTTTGCTCCTATTCTGATGCATAGCCTGCTTTTGTAACCTGCTCATTGTACCTTACCTGCTTATCCTAAACTGCTTAGTATAAGCTGGTTAGTGATCCATCAGTGACCCCCACCTTGTCCTTGTTGCCCCTGCTTCATCAACGACGACTCGATCAACGTGATCGACGACTAGAGCCCGACACCTCACATCACATCACGCCCCTTTTGTTGCTCGACTCTGCAGAGCTACTATCGAGTGCCGAGGGTGATACCTCGTAACGCACTCCTGATGATAATTATGTAGTGTAGCTATTCGGTCGTGGTCAACGAGGGTGATTCCTCCTTCACCATTCTCGATACTGCTTTGTCGTGCAACACCTCAAGTGTGAACCTCGAGGGTGATTCCTCCTAAGTTCAACTTGACGATTACATCGAGTGGAATCCCTCGAGGGTGATTCCTCGGGGTTTTCCCCTTGATGTTTTTGACACACAGTTACCTGGACTTTACTTGAGACCTTTGTTAAAGTCGGGTCGGCCTTGAGGGGTACCCGTGAGTTGATGTGAATGTCGAGCGGGCCCGGAGAGCACCTGTGAGATAATTACGTGGCACGGCCAGGCATTCTGGGCCCTTGCTGTAAGTCCACGAGACGGGGCGACGGGGTCACATCGATCGTGAGTCTCTGCTCGTCTTCATGAGCTCCCAACGCACTAATGATTTGGGTATTTGTTCTGAGTTGGCCTTTGGCCTTTACGCACTAACCACCATGCGGGAACAGTTATGGGCACTCGACATCGTAGTATCAACCGAAGCATTGTCAGACGTCCAGTTCAGCATTGCGGCACGGCCTGGTCGGCGCCCTAGTGGAGGTGGCCTGGATCGCCCTGCGCGCAACTACCCGGAGTGCAACGGGCGATGGGCCCAAGACCCCGGAGTGCTTAGGATGTAGAAGGCGGGGACCTCTCTGCTGAGCCTATGTAGGGCTGCGATGTGTTGATCTTCCGAGGCCGGGCATTGACTCAGAAAAGTGTGTCCGGCCAGAGTAATCAAGTGTGTTGGGTAATGTGGTGCACCCCTGCAGGGAATTTATCTATTCGAATACCGTGTCCACGGTAATGGACGTTCAGACTTGTATCCTGATCTATTACAACTAGAACTGGTTACTTGAGACGTGTGATGGATATGTGGCTCCGGGATTGCTTTCTCGCAGGGAGTCGAGGAAGGATCTCTGGGCGTTAATACTGCAACATGCTTGTTTAATATTAGAATGCTATTCTTTACTCTTCTATATGCTACAAGATGCTTGAAGACACTTGAAGATGCTAGTCTTCGATAGGCTAGGCCTTCCCCTCTATTCTGGCATTCTGCAGTTTAGTCCACATATACAACCCTACCATTTGATACTGATGCTTACTTAGTATAGATCTGATGCTTGCGAGTACTTTGGATGAGTCCTCATAGTTGCTTTGCTACCCCTTTTCCCCTTCTTCCTTCTTTCCGGTTGTTGCAACCAGATGGTGGATCCCTGGAGCCAGATGCCACCGCCGACGGATACTACTACATGGAGGCCACCGAAGACCAGGAGTAGTTAGGAGGTCCCAGGCAGGAGGCCTTGCCTCTTCGATCGTCATTGCTTTTGTGCTAGCCTTCTTAAGGCAGTCTTGTTTAACTAATGTCTGTACTCGGATATCGTTACTTCCGCTGATTCTTGTGCTTTCGATCTTCTGTATTCGAGCCCTCGAGGCCCCTGGCTTGTAATATGAAGCTTGTATCTTTTATTTGTGTCTAGAGTTGTGTTGTGATATCTTCCCGTGAGATCCTGATCTTGATCGTACATATTTGCGTGTATGATTAGTGTACGATTGAATCGGGGCCATCACAAGTTGGTATCAGAGCCAACTGCCTGCAGGAACCCCCTTTCCAACTCCTTGGCCGAAGTTGAGTCTAGTCTTTGAAAAACTGATTTACTAACATGGCTGTGTGGCTTACAGGCCCACGTCGCCAATTGGGTGGTATTAGGCTCTTTTATTCCTCATCTATACTCTGGGACTCTGATCTCTCTTCTATTCGGATTAAATAATTTTGCTCACTCTATCCTAGGTTCTCGTGATCAGATCCATCCGGAGATTTGTATTATGCCTTTCTTGAATTGGGAGCCCGGATCTACTTCACATTGTTCACGGACCGCAGGCTCCTTTTATCGAGGGCACCCTGCGTTGTCCCGTGCAGATTCCTCACTCTAGTGGTTTTCTCCGACGTTGATGTAGCCTTTGCTATGTCTCGTTGTTGTATCCCTCCATCACGAGCATGCATGCCGCCTAGTATGTTTAGGACGATTCGCTTGTCCGAACTCATACTAACAACGTGTAATTGGCTCTATATATGTATCTGTATGTCTTTAAAGACTACTGTTTTGTACATATTGCCCCTTTGCTCATTGTTCAAGTTACCTCATGAATAACTCCATACACCTGCTCCATCCCTTGTTAAACTGCTCCCTGATGTTTTAGCAGGATGGCTGACGATCCTCCACCTCCACCTTATATTGCCGCAATGATGCAGCAGTTTGAGCTGAATCGTCAGTTTATGACTAGAGTAATGGCCCAGTTTCCAAACCAGAATGCTCATCAACAGCCTGTCCCAATAACACTGCAAGAATTTGTGCGCCTCAACCCGTCCATTTTCCGCAACTCCACCAATCCTATGGATGCTGATGATTGGCTTCGTGACATCCTGTTTGAGATGGAGTCAGCTAATGTTGCCCCTGCCAGTTACGTCACCTTTGCCACATTCCACTTGAAGGGTCCAGCTGCTCAATGGTTGGAAAGCCACAGGGGTATGCTGTCTGCAGAGACTGTAACCACTTGGCAGGAATTTCAGTCAGCCTTTCGTGCACGGCACATTCCTCAAGGTCTGATGGACAAGAAGAAGAAGGAGTTCTACAAACTCTCACAGGGCACAATGACTGTTGATGAATATCAGAGGAAATTCCTTGAATTATCTCACTATGCTGTGGATGACGTCTGCACTGACGCTCGCAAGCAGGAGAAATTCCGTGAAGGACTGCGTCCCAATATAAAGCTTGCACTTGTTGCTCATGATTGCGCAGACTTTGTGACGCTTGTCAGCCAAGCTTTCCGAACTGAAACTGGTGTGACTGAGTACCAGGAGTTGCTCAAGCGTACTCGAGATGTTAGCCCATCCTCGAGTAAGCCTGCTCAGAAACGTCGAGTCTGGATCCCACACAATGTTCATCATCAACCTGCTCCAACGCCAAGGCCGTCTTATGTTGCACCTCATCTGCCTCCACCGCTGAGACAGCTAACGATTCAGGGTGGACAGTCCAATGCTGTAGCTCCTCCCCAAAATGATGGTTTATGCTGCAAGTGTGGATAGCCAGGCACCTTGCTCTCAACTATCGCCCAGGTCAGCCGCAAAATGCTTCACATCCTCCTGTTGGTCGTAAGAAGGGCCATCAAACCCATCATAGCGGAAGTTGTAGTGCCGGACCACCTGCTATGAGTGGTGGTCAAGTCACCCATGTCAAGATTGAAGAAGCTTGTGAGTCCCCAAAAATCGTGATGGGTACCCTTCGCGTTAATTCATTACCAGCTTCTGTTCTCTTTGATTCAGGAGCATTGCATGCTTTTGTGTCCCAACAATTTGCTCAGTTGCATGGGTTAGATATGGAAAATTTGCCCACTCCTTTAGCGATTCAATCTCTGAGATCCAAGTTGCAATCCACAATGCTAAGCCCTAACAACCAAATCGAAATTGGAGGCCTAATTTTTCCGGCTTCTCTCATTGTACTCGGACCTTCCAACATAGACATCATTCTTGGTATGGATTGGTTGACAGCCCATAATGCGTTGATTGACTGTGCTACCAAGACAGTCCAGCTCACTCACCCTTCTGGCCAGATAGTCCAATACTCAGCCCGAACAGCTCAGGATGCTGAGAATCAGATATATGTTCTGAATGCATTGAATGCTTCACCTATTGAGGGAATAGAGAACATTCCAGTCGTTCGCGATTTCGAAGATGTCTTTCCAGAAGAACTTCTAGGAATACCCCCTGCTAGAGCTGTCGAATTCATCATAGACTTGAAGCTGGGCACTACTCCTATTGCCAAGCGGCCATATAAGATGCCGCCACATGAACTCCTTGAACTTAAGGAGGAAATCGACAAATCTCTTCATAAGGGATTCATTCATCCTAGTTCCTCTGCTTGGGGAGCACCTTCTCTCTTTGTCAAGAAGAAGGATGGTACAAATCATTTGGTCCAAAATTACCGACCTATCAACCAGGCAACAATTCAGAACAAGTATCTGCTTCCCAGAATCAACGATCTGTATGATCAACTTGCTGGTTCCTCAGTATTCTCTAAACTTGATTTGAGGTTGGGTTACCACCAGATTCGAGTTCGTGAAGAGGATATTTCCAAGACCACCTTTGTTACTCGCTATGGTTCATACGAGTACACCGTTATGTCCTTTGGCTTGACTAATGCTCCAGCGACATTCTCTCGTCTAATGAACTATATATTCATGGAATACCTCGACAAGTTCGTCATGGTTTATCTGGATGATATCCTTGTATACTCCAAGAATAAAGAACATGCTGAACATCTTCGCCTTGTGCTGGAAATGCTTCGAGAGCATCAGCTATATGCTAAGTATTCCAAGTGTGAATTCTGGCTTCCCGAAGTGACCTACCTTGGGCATGTGATCTCCAAGGATGGTATTGCCGTCAACCCAGAGCGAGTTCAGGCTATTCTCGATTGGACTCCTCCGAAGAATGACAAGCAAGTCAGAAGTTTTCTCCGACTCGTCAGATATTGCCGTCGATTTGTCGAGAACTTCTCCAAGATCGCCAAGCCCCTGACTGGTCTGCTTCACAAGGGCGTCAAGTTCGAATGGAGAGAAAAGTTTCAGGAAAGTTTCCAAGCTCTCAAAGACAAGCTGACTTCTGCCCCAGTGCTTGCTCCTCCCGATACTAAGAAGGATTTCATCATTTACTGCGACACTTCACGACAAGGATTAGGCTGTGTCCTAATGCAAGAGCGCAGAGTGATTGCTTATGCCTCTCGTCAGTTGCGCCCTCATGAAGAGAACTTGTAACATCCCAAAATTCTAAATTTTGGAATGTTATATTAAATAAATAGTTTGATTGAATGTTTGATTGTGTGAAATTTGAAACATTTTGAAAGTTGAATGAGAGGGAATGAAATGACTTTCCCAAAACTTTCACCTTGCATTTATGATCTCCATGAATTCAAATTCATTTCATCACCAAAACCCTAGAGTGAAGATGAGATGACTTCTTCCATTTAGTTAAATGAAAAGGGTTTCGAAAAGATTTGAATTCTATTTGGAAATATTTCAAGTTCAGAAACTTTATGCAACTCAATGAGTTTCATGAGAGAAGATAAAATGACTTCTTCAAATGCTAAGAAAGAGAGTTGGAAGTTTCAAAGAATCAAATTCAACGTCCCTTTGAAATTATTTTTAATTTGGAGTTATTTGGTTTTTATTCAAATTTCTTTTGTCCAAAAATAAAATATATAGGGTAAAATGATTCCTTACAGTAGAAAATTGGAGATAAAATAAATTTGAAATCGTTTTGGTATTTTTAATGATTTCTATTGGGTTTTATTGCAACAGTAGCACTCTTTGCTTTATTTAAATTTTTGTAGATCTTATTTGATGCTAAAAAAAATTCTAGTTGTAGACAATCTTTTTATGAAAATTTTGATATATAATATGCCTATGTATAATTTTATTTTTATTTTCGTTATTCAGTTTTTCCTTTTCTGTTTCTATTGAAAAGAAAAACAAAAAAAGTGCGCGTAAGCCGTAACTATATGTCGCCACATGCGCAGCGTAGTGGCAGCGGCGCCCCATTTTTTTTCTTACATGGGCCAGGCACAGCCAGCAATTTCCTTCCCAGTTTTTTTCCTTTTCTTTTTCCTTTGGCCGAATAAAAAAAAACTGCACCGTACGCGGCCGGCCCATGGTGCTTTTTAGGCTCATGCGATTCCCTTTCTTTTATTTTTTTTGTTCGTCTATATTTAGTCCCACATTGCCTAGCCTTTGACCCCTAAACCTCTTTTCCACCTATATATATAGACCCATAGAGCCTCCAAAAATCATCCACTACGGGTTAAATCAATATTTTGGGTTGACTAGCTTCACTAAAGAAAAATATATTTATTCTCTCCGGCGAGACTTCTGGAAGTTGTCTCCTCTCTTCGAAGTCGTCTTTTTTCTACCTTATAAAGCTATCTTTCTTCATATTTTTTTTATATATACTCCCGTAGCTTATTAGTTCTAGACTAGTACGATAGAATAATTAGATTTATAAATTAGTCCCTGTATTTACATTTTTTAAGACTAGAATTCTTTTAGCCATAACTCTTTTTCTTCCGTAAAATAGCTTGGCCCTGATTTTTTTTAAATAGTCATAACTTTTTACTCGTTCATCCAAATTAGACGAAACCAACGCCTACATTTTCGTCTTGATTCCACCTATCTAGTGAATCTATCAAATAAATTTTTTGCAACTTTCAAATTTCGAAATTTGTTCTGATTTATATTCAAACTTCTTTTGATCATATCTTTTTATCCGTAGCTCCGTTTCCGATGAACCCAACTGCATCGAATTCGTATTGAAGTAATCTTTCCGTTCGCACAATTAGTGTCATCTTTCCAACATATAATTTTCATCTTAGCCAGTTACTCTACTAGTCCACCAAAGAGTTGTTACACAATATTCTAAGCAGATTCAATATTATGTTGAATTACTTGATCCGTTATTTTCAATCTAGCAATTCGTTTTCCTACATATTCATATTGACTTCCTACATCTAGTATCATCATTAGTTTCAACTTTTGATCTTTTCAAAAATGAACGATTCAAATTTGAACTCGAAGCTTCACTTGATCATATCTTGTATACTGTAGTGCTTTTTCAATTGTTTCCTTTTTTCAAATTGAATCCCTAGGCGTAATCTAACATCTTGAGCCATCACCACACTTTTTCACCGAAATTAGGATTTGATCTTGCAAAATAATTTGATTTAGTTCTTTTGGAGTTTTTGCAATCTTCCTTTGCATATTTTTTTGGGTCTTTTGAGTGATTGCTTACGTGTGGTTGTAATTGCTTGCTTACAATAGATTGAACGGAGTGTGACGAGTAGAACTATCAGGAGTTATGAGTGCGAATCATCTTCATCAACAGTACAAGGCAAGTAACACTTTGATCATATCCCTTTATTACCCATTTTTTATGCATTAGTTTCAATCCTCCAACACTGCATGGTTAGGATGTGATAACATGTGGGTATTGGGAAGTAGTCGATGAGGCAGGAACCTATTGTCTTATAGCAAACCCTGGGTTTATTACGTTATGCTTATAGTTTTTTGCTATGCTCGTAGACGTGGTTTGGTGTGTGTGATTCATGAAAGTTGCGAGAGTAATTTTAACTAAGGGAAACTTAAGGTGGCTACTTTAATACATTTCTGGGTGGATTGGTTGTGGGCACCTGGGGTTATACTAGTGTTGTCCTAGGAGATCCCGGGGTACCCGTGTGATCATCCTATGGTTTGCGAACCAGGCTCAAAGGGATCATAAGATTATTCATGCTAGAAACTTCCGTGTGCAGCCACAAGCCATTATGGGCTCTGGCATAGTTCAGTAAGTTGTGGGAAACCTTTCCATGATAGGCTAGCAGATGTAGGGGAATTGTAGGTGTACCGGCCTATCTATCGGTTAAGGGGACCTCTCCGGAAAGATTGTGTCTCGATCATCCGTTTCTCAAACATCATGCAGTGCGAGAAATTTAACGGAGGAGATCGAGTCTTGTGAGGAAAAGTGCGCAATCCTCTGCAGAGTGTACAAACTAATCATGATTAGCCATGTCCCCAGTTATGGACATGTTGAGTATCTGGTACTTGAATTATTGATTTGATCTCATCATATTACTTAATTAATTTTATTGGGTTGTTAACTTTTAATTAGGATTGAGTTGGGGTTACCTTCTCAATGTTTTCAACAAACTCAGTAGTAAATAAAGTATATGCCTTTGTTGTAGGGAAAAATTGGCTTTTCGCAAATGTTAAACCTAGAGCCTCCACCAGCAAAATATGCATATAGTAATAGCTATTATTCATCATTATCCTATGGTGTGAATTTGCCAGTACATTCAATGTACTGACCTACATGGCTGCAACGTCTCATGTTGCAGGATTCTTACGACGAGTAAGTGATACGTTAGGGTTACGCTTTCTACACTCAATTTTGCCGTTGGTGTTGATGGGAATCCACAACCTTGTTGTTACTTCGGCTATGTGGATTGAGGTAATAGTATTTGCGTTACTTTATACATGTGATTTACCTCAGTTATAAATCCTCGAGTACTGTGTGTGTCAGCATACCGATCCAGGGATGACACTTAAGCACAGAGACTTGACCGTCCGAGGTCGGGTCGCTACAAAATGGTATCAGAGCACATGTTGACTGTAGGACGTGACCCCTAGAAACTGGCAAGCCCATAGGAAATATTTTTCTCTAAAACTTTATTTTCAAAAAGATCGTTTACCTCTGTTCTTCTCTGAGCATTATCAAATTTCCCTTTTAGTTAGACTATACCCCTTTCCCCTTTTGACCACTCGAAGATTCGACTGATGAGACCACTCCAAGAAGTACAAGATATCGGATAACTAAGACCACTTCGGAATGAAGAGGATTTTACCGAGCATTATAATAATGGAAACTATGACGGTTGAAGACTCCGAAGACTAGGAGATTTTGAAGGCTCTGAAGAATTCCCAGATTGGTATGACCTAGGAAAACTTCCCTTATGGAACTTGTGAGACTATTGAAGCTGCCAATACCTGAGATCAAGGTGTGTCGGAGAAAGACCGGAACATGGAGCATTAAAACTCAAAGTTTTTGTTGAGAAAACCCTAAGGCAGGAGATATCAACTATGGAATGATAGCTCATGGCAATGACAAGGGCAGAAACACGACTACTCATGATGTTATCGCCCGCTTATGCTATTGTCACCGTGCTGAGTTGAGCATGCATTCTTTGGAAGGATTGGATGACAAAAGGGCAAATGGAGCACCAATCAGCAAAAGATGAAGTTTTAACCTTAGCTGGTGTATCGCCAGGATCTGGAGTATTACATCAAGAATTTTAAGATGGACCTGCAGGAAGCCGTATTTGACAAGGAAGCATTTCGTGAAGAACTCAGGACCCAGAAGCTGAAAGTAGCCAAACTGGAGGAGCAAAACCTCGAGATACCAGAGTTTCGTTAGGAACTGAAGGACAGTAGGACCATCGTTCATGCCAAGGATGTTGAAACCCAGAAGATTGGAACGCAACTCCAGAATATTGAAGAACGTCACGAGAGACTTTGCGTCAATAGAAATGACTTGGCAAAATAACTTGAGGAGGTCAAGCACGATCGGAAGAAGCCCATCGGAGACATGAACAAGACTTGAAGAGTTTGGCGACTTTGAAGATTTATTGACCTTTAGAAGACCAACCCCCTGTGATGTACCTACGTTAGATGCGACGATTGTGAGCTGTCATTTGTTTGATGTTTTTCCAACAGCCACAAAAGTAAAATCTGTCTTTTCAAAACTATTGTTTGTATTGTGTGTATCCCGCTCTCTCTCTCGTATCTCACCCCAAAACCCTTGGACCCAATAGAAGATGAATGGAGACGAACTCACATTTCCGGGACCGATAAGTCAATTGGACACGGACCAATGGATTCATAACATGGAAGATCACATGAAGAACAACCCTATAGCCGGAAAGGACATGGCCCAGCATGCTCTTCAGTGCTTTGAAAGAGGTGCTGCTACTTGGTGGAGGATGTACCAAACCATCAATGGATGGCAAAGAGTAACCACTTGGAAGGAATTTAAGTTGACTCTGCTAAAGTCTCGGCTTGTGTCCCAGAAATTGAAGCCTTATGGAAATGATAAGAAGAAACCTTGGGCATGCAAGCTTTGTGGAGAAATAGGACACAACTATAAAGAACACAAGGATGAATGCCCAAATTGTGAAGAAAGTCACCCAGCTGAAGAATGCCCAACTAGGCAGATTACTTGTTTCTTGTGTGAAGGGACTACCCACTACCCTGCTCAGTGTCACATTTACCCCATAGTACAACGAACCATCCAGCAGAAGAAAGAAGCAATGAAAGGAGCCCTCATGGAAATTTTAGAAGAACCTGTGATCAAGGAAGAGGTGGAGGACACACCCGAAGAAGACCCAATTAAACTCTGCACCAAGTCATGCTATTCATGTGGAGAAGAAGGACACATATCCCAAAATTGTTAGAAGGAGGATCTAGTAGAATTCCCGACAGAGGAAGTAGAGTATGACTCACAGGAAATAGAAGCCCTGATTGGCACGGAAAAGTCCAGGAAGAGAAATAGATTGGATTCCAGGAAGGACCTGAGTCATATCACCTGTTTCAGGTGTAAGGAGTCAGGGCACTACTTCAGCAGTTGCCCAAAAAGGAAGCCGAGGACCCAAGGAGGCTATATAATCACAAGGAAACCTCGAGACTTGTCAGAAGTAATATGTTTCCGCTGTAATGAAGCAGGGCACTTTGCCAGAGATTGTCCCAATGAGAAGGAGACTTGTGCTAAATAGTTGTGTCGTAAAACAAGTGGGAACAATTCTTTTGTATTGAGGTGTTGAGTTGAGGCATGTAATGGAAATGCAGGAAATTGCAATAATTTGAGAATCAATAAAGTTAGCATCGTTGGTACTGATTTGGATTTTACGAGTTGTTACTCTATGAAGAAAGATTTTGACCATTTTCGAGGATATGAGAAATATGGTCTATGGATTAATTTGTGCATTTTAAGGGTGGTAGTACCCTGTGAGGACACTTGACCCCTGGAAAGGATAATGATATTCCACGGAGTGGACTTCGGACACGATAAGTACGAGTTTTATCTTGATATGTGGGATACCCCACGACTATGATGGGATGAAGTACTATTGGATATAAAGGAGGTAGAAGGTTGGCAATATGGAGCAATTGTAACTCCATGATGAGTCTGTGTAATCCCGTCTTAGTTTGGTACCGATAGAAGGAAGGGTGACAGTACAATGGGATGGATTTAAGAATGCTAGGAAGCTGGATGTTGGAATAATGATCAGTTGCCCCGAAGATGAGTTCAAGGTTTACAAGTGATGAGATGGGCCATAACCCACAGGCTCCAGGACCTGCCAAGAAGCAAGCACAATCTTGCTGAAGGAAAAACCCTGGAAGAAGATACGACTTTATCAACAGACGATCTTATAGGAGTAACGCAAAACCTGAGAGTTGTGAATGAACGATAGATGTTTGTTTGGCTTGCAGAATCAATGGATTTTTCCGAACTTAGTTTCGTCGACAAGAGAAATTCTGCAATGCTTGTGAGGATGACCGAGTGTTAGAATGCGAGATTCGCTAAACCATATACAAGGTAATGATTTGGGTGCGGGATGGATTGATCACCATACCGAGTGACTCTTATTATTCGCCTCTGCTATATGGGATGGTAAATCTGAGTGACTTAACCATAATAGAGAGAGACGATGATATCAAAACCTTGTTTGAACCTTAGAATGGTATGACAATTTTTTTCCCTTGTACAAGGCAGCTGTTGCCAACCGTAGGTCATACGGTGAGAATGAAGCCCAGACCCGTTTTCTGCAGGGACCCAGTCAAATTGTGTGATGACCACCATGAGATAACGATAGTTGTTTAGTATTGGCGCCAGACCTGTCAGCTAAGAAGAACCAGTCTCGGAAGAACCTTACCAAGATGAAAGGACACAAGAATTGAGAGAAAAAAAGGGTTATGCCACTATCGGAAGAGCCCAGAGAAGGAATTATCCTGAAGATCTGAGAAGATCGACACTGTCAAAAATAAGGATGGAGTATATGAGTCTTGATGGAACCGTAACAATGCTTCTAAGGGTGGTAGCACCCCAGACCCCCTGTGACGATCGATGGATTTTGAGAAGACCCCCGAACCTATCCTATTTCTTTCTAGCCTCTCTAAATCTCGAGGACGAGATTCATTTTAAGGGTGGTAGGTTTGTAACATCCCAAAATTCTAAATTTTGGAATGTTATATTAAATAAATAGTTTGATTTGTGGTGTGGTTGCTTGTGTGAAATTGAGTGAAATTTGAAACATTTTGAAAGTTGAATGAGAGGGAATGAAATGACTTTTCCAAAACTTTCACCTTGCATTTATGATCTCCATGAATTCAAATTCATTTCATCACCAAAACCCTAGAGTGAAGATGATATGACTTCTTCCATTTAATTAAATGAAAAGGGTTTTGAAAAGATTTGAATTCTATTTGGAAATATTTCAAGTTCAGAAACTTTATGCAACTCAATGAGTTTCATGAGAGAAGATAAAATGACTTCTTCAAATGCTAAGAAAGAGAGTTGGAAATTTCAAAGAATCAAATTCAACGTCCCTTTGAAATTATTTGGTTTTTACTCAAATTACTTTTCTCCAAAAATAAAATATATAGGGTAAAATGATTCCTTACAGTAGAAAATTGGAGGGAAATAAATTTGAAATCGTTTTGGTATTTTTATTGATTTCTATTGGGTTTTATTGCAACAGTAGCACTCTTTGCTTTATTTAAATTTTTCTAGATTTTATTGCAACAGTAGCACTCTTATTGTAGAAAATATTTTTCTGAAAATTTTATATATAATATGCCTATGTATAATTTTATTTTTATTTTTGTTATTCAGTTTTTTCTTTTCTGTTTCTATTGAAAAGAAAAACAAAAAAAGTGCGCGTACGCCGTAACTATATGTCACCCACATGCGCAGCGTAGTGGCAGCGGCGCCCCATATTTTTTTCCTACATGGGCCAGGCCCAGCCAGCAATATTCTTCCCAGTTTTTTTCCTTTTCTTTTTCCTTTGGCCGAATAAAAAAAACTGTAACGTGCGCGCGTCGGGCCCATGGTGCTTTTTAGGCTCATGCGATTCCCTTTCTTTTATTTTTTTTGTTCGTCTACATTTAGTCCCACATTGCCTAGTCTTTGACCCCTAAACCTCTTTTCCACCTATATATATAGACCCATAGAGCCTCCAAAAATCATACACTGCGGGTTAAATCAATATTTTGGTTTGACTAGCTTTAAGGAAAATATATTTCTTCTCTCCGGCGGGACTTCTGGAAGTTGTATCCTCTCTCCGAAGTCGTCTTTTTTCTACATTATAAAGGTATCTTTCTTCGTATTTTTTTTATATATACTCCCATAGCTTATTAGTTCTAGACTAGTACGATAGAATAATTAGATTTATAAATTATTCCCTGTATTTACATTTTAAGGCTAGAATTCTTTTGGCCATAGATCTTTTTCTTCCGTAAAACAGCTTGGCCCTGATTTTTTCAAATAGCCATAACTTTTTACTCGTTCATCCAAATTAGACGAAACCAACGACTACATTTTCGTCTTGATTCCACCTATCTAGTAAATCTTTCAAATAAACTTTTTGCAACTTTCTAATTTCGAAATTTGTTCTGATTTATATTCAAACTTCTTTTGATCATATCTTTTTATCCGTAGCTCCGTTTCCGATGAACCCAACTGCATCGGATTCGTATTGAAGTAATCTTTCCGTTCGCATAATTAGTGTCATCTTTCCAACATATAATTTTGATCTTAGCCAGCTACTCTACTAGTACACCAAAGAGTTGTTACACAACATTCTAAGCAGATTCAATGCTATGTTGAATTACTTGATCCGTTATTTTCAATCTAGCAATTCATTTTCCTACATATTCATATTGACTTCCTACATCCAGTAGCATCGTTAGTTTCAACTTTTGATCTTTTCAAATTTGAACGATTCAAATTTGAACTCGAAGCTTCACTTGATCATATCTTGTAAATTGTAGTGCTTTTTCAACTGTTTCCTGTTTTCAAATTGAACCCCTAGGCGTAATCTAACATCTTGAGCCATCACCGCACTTTTTCACCGAAATTAGGATCTGATCTTGCAAAATAATTTGATTTAGTTCTTTTGGAGTTTTTGCTATCTTCCTTTGCATATTTTTTTGGGTCTTTTGAGTGATTGCTTATGTGTGGTTGTAATTGCTTGCTTACGATAGATTGAACGGAGTGTGACGAGTAGAACTATCAGGAGTTATGAGTGCGAATCATCTTCATCAACAGTACAAGGCAAGTAACACTTTGATCATATCCCTTTATTACCCATTTCTTATGCATTAGTTTCAATCCTCCAACACTGCATGGTTAGGATGTGATAACATGTGGGTATTGGGAAATAGTCGATGAGGTAGGAACATATTGTCTTATAGCAAACCCTGGGTTTATTACGTTATGCTTATACTTTTTTGCTATGCTCGTAGACGTGGTTTGGTGTGTGAGATTCATGAAAGTTGCGAGAGTAATTTTAACTATGGGAAACTTAAGGTGGCTACTTTAATACACATCTGGGTGGATTGGTTGTGGGCACCTGGGGTTATACCAGCATTGTCCTAGGAGATCCCGGGGTACACGTGTGATCATCCTATGGTTTGCCACCCAGGCTTAAAGGGATCATAAGATTATTCATGCTAGAAACTTCCGTGTGCAGCCACAAGCCATTATGGGCTCTGGCATAGTTCAGTAAGTTGTGGGAAACCTTTCCATGATAGGCTAGCAGATGTAGGGGAATTGTAGGTGTACCGCCCTATCTATCGGTTAAGGGGACCTCTCCGGAAAGACTGTGTCTCGATCATCCGTTTCTCAAACATCATGCAGTGCGAGAAATTTAACGGAGGAGATCGAGTCTTGTGGGGAAAAGTGCGCAAACCTCTGCAGAGTGTACAAACTAATCATGATTAGCCGTGTCCCCGGTTATGGACATCTTGAGTATCTTGTACTTGAATTATTGATTTGATCTCATCACATTACTTAATTAATTTGATTGGGTTGTTAACTTTTAATTGGGATTGAGTTGGGGTTACCTTCTCAATGTTTTCAACAAACTCAGTAGTAAATAAAGTATATGCCTTTGTTGTATGGAAAAATTGGCTTTTCGCAAATGTTAAACCTAGAGCCTCCACCAGCCAAATATGCATATAGTAATAGCTATTATTCATCATTATCCTATGGTGTGAATTTGCCAGTACATTCAATGTACTGACCTACATGGCTGCAATGTCTCATGTTGCAGGATTCTTACGACGAGTAAGTGATACGTTAGGGTTACGCTTTCTACACTCAATTTTGCCGTTGGTGTTGATGGGAATCCACAACCTTGTTGTTACTTTCGCTATGTGGATTGAGGTAATAGTATTTACGTTACTTTATACATGTGATTTACCTCTGTTATAAATCCTCGAGTACTGTGTGTGTCAGCATACCGATCCAGGGATGACACTTAAGCACAGAGACTTGACCGTCCGAGGTCGGGTCGCTACAGAACTACCTAGTTCATGACCTCGAGTTTGCTGCTATCATACATTCACTGAAACAGTGGCGACATTACCTTGTCGGTAATCGTTGCGAGATCTTCACCGACCACCAAAGTCTGAAGTATCTGTTTACTTAGCCAGACCTGAACCTCCGTTAGCAAAGATGGATGGAGACTGTAGCGTATTTTAACTTGGGTATTTCCTATACCCCAGGCAAGGCTAATGTAATGGCTGATGCCTTGAGCCGCAAGTCTTATTGCAACCACCTCCAGGTCCGGAAAGTTCAGCCCTCGCTTGTTGAAGAATTCAGAAAGTTGAACCTCCATATTGTTCCACCTGGTGCACTCGCTCCCCCTCCTCCAGAGTTCCGCAAGATGAACCTCCGTGTTGTTCCCCAGGGTTCCCTCAATACCCTTGTTGTCGAACCAGATCATGTGGAGAGCATCAAGAGGCTGCAGAAATATGACTCTCAAGTTGAGAAGATTAAGCGCTACCTCGCAGAAGGAAGGCCCTTATTCTTCACTGTTGAAGATGATGATGATGACACCTTGTTCTTGCCTAGTGGTTCCTTCAAAAGACAACCTGGATATGATTCAGGAAGTTATGAACGAAGCTCATAATACGCCTTTGTCTATTCATCCGGGTAGCACCAAGATGTACCAAGACATTCGTCAGAGATTCTGGTGGTCGAGCATGAAGCAAGACATTGCTCGCTATGTTGCTGCATGTGACGTTTGCCGTCGTATCAAAGCAGAACACCAAAGACCTGTTGGAACTCTGCAACCTATCTCTATTCCGGAATGGAAATGGGACCATGTTGAAATGGACTTCATCACTGGATTTCCCAAGTCGCAGAAAGGTAATGATGCTATTCTTGTCGTCATTGACCGACTTTCCAAAGTTGCACATTTTCTGGCCATCAAAGAAACCATAACTGCTAGTCAGCTGGCAACTCTCTACATGTCCAGAATTGTTTCACTCCACGGTATCCCATTGGTTATCAACTCAGACCGTGGTAGCTTATTCACTTCTAGATTCTGGGAAAGTTTTCAAGAAGCTATGGGGACTCATCTATCTTTTAGCACTGCTTTTCACCCTTAGTCGCAGGGACAAGTTGAACGTGTCAATCAAGTTCTCGAAGACATGCTTCGAGCTTGTGTCATTTCCTTTGGCAAGAAATGGGAGGAATCTCTCCCGTATGCTGAGTTCTCTTATAACAATAGCTATCAAGCTAGTATGAAGATGGCCCCCTTCGAAGTGTTATATGGACGAAAGTGCCGAACCCCTCTGAACTAGTCAGAAACTGGGGAACGTCCACTCTTCGGTCCGGATATTATGCAACACACTGAAGAACAAGTCCGCATCATTCGCGAGAATCTCAAGACTGCCCAGTCATGTTAAAAGAGTCAGTATGACCGTCATCATAAAGACATGGTCTATCAACCTGGCGAAAAGGCTTATCTTTGAGTCATACCAATGAAGGGTGCTCACCGCTTCGGGATCAAGGGCAAGCTAGCTCCTCGCTATATTGGTCCTTTCACTATTCTCGAAAGGCGTGGAAAAGTGGCATACCATTTGGAGCTTCCGTCAAACCTCCCTCAAGTTCACGATGTCTTCCATGTGTCACAGCTCCGTCGCTGCTTCAAGGACCCAATCCAAGCAGTGGATCATGAAGTGCTCGAGTTGCAATAGGACCTCTCCTATAAAGAGCATCCAGTCCGCATTCTCGAACAAACCGAACGCCGCACACGTCAGAAGGCGATCAAGTTCCTCAAGGTCCAGTGGTTGCATCACTCTGAAGAGGAAGCCACTTGGGAACGTGAGGATCTCCTGCGTGATGAATACCCCGAACTGTTTCCTTCTACCTCCTAAATCTCGGGACGAGATTTCTTGTAGTGGAGGAGAATTGTAACGCCCGGATAATTATGCTACAGTAATCCCATGCTAATGATGCCACGTCACCGCGATTACTGTTGTTAGCCTCGTGATGTTTCAATCACGTTCGAATTCAAAAATTCAAAATTAAGTCAAATGACAAAAGTTTAAAAGGAAAACAAAAAAATAAAATAAAAGGGGCAACCCCCCCGGGCCGTGGTCCAACTGGGCCTCAGCCCAGCCGGCCGCCCACCAGGCCAGCCCACCTCTCCTCCCCTTATCCCCCACGACCGAACCCTAATCCCCCCTCAATCCCACACTTCCCCCACTCGCCCCCCCCCACACGCCTCTCTCCCCTCCCCCCTGTCTGGATCGGGGCAGAGAGCCCCGACCCCTTCGCCACGATGCCGCCGCCCGGTGCCTCCCGCTGCCTCGTCGCCGGACCTCCTCCCCGTCGCTCGCCAGACGCCTCGCCTTCCTCCCCGAAGCCCCACTCGCTGTACCGCCACGCCCCCACCGACGCCGCCCTCGACCTCTTCGTTCCTGACGTTGTTCGCCTCGCCGTTGCGGACTCCAGCCATCCCAAGCCGCCTCGAGCCCACAGCCACCCCGAACAGCTTTGCGGTGAGCCACCGTGCCGGTTGCGCCTCCCCTCTCCTTCCCCTCTCTGTTCCCGTACTCCGCCGCGGTTGCCGCGCGCACCACGCGACCCGGCCACGCCCGATGCGCGTGCCCGCGCACCGCCATCCTCCCGGTAGCAGTGCTCACCACACCCCCTTGCGTGGCCACCTCCTGCCGCTGTCGCCGCCCGCGGCCTCCCTGCCTCGCCCGCCTCGCCTCTGCTGCTAGCGTCGGGCCACGGCACCTGCTGCTGTCGCCCGACCACCGTTACCGCTGCCGTCCCCTGCTGCGCCGCTCTGCTTGCTGCTTTCGCCGCCGTGGCCCTCGCGCCCCGCTGCGGCAAGCCCCGCCGTGGCCACGGCCTCGCCCCGCCTGGGCAAGCTATGGGCGCCCGCCGCCCGTTACACCCGTCGACTGCTAAGGCCTTGTGGGCCGCTGACCATAGGGGCCCACCCCCCCGTCCAAAAAAAGGGGGGATTAAGAAAATATATTAATAAGAATAATTAATTAATTAACTAATTAATTAATTGGTAATTATTTATTTAACTTAATTAACTCTATTTAATTACCCTCATTAACTAGGTTAGCTAATTCAAACTGTTTAGTTAATCTATTCCTATGACAGACGGGCCCCGGCTGTCAGGTTGACCAATCAACTGCACCGTTGATGGATGATGTCATGATGATGTCATGATGATGCAATAACTCTATTTAAATTTATTAATAATTTCACAAATAAATTAAAACTTTGAAAATTAATATAAAATAAACCGTAGCTCGGATGAAAATATTTTGTACATGAAAGTTGCTCAGAAAGGCGAGACGAATCCGAATATGCAGTCCATTCATCTTCCACACGTCCCTAGCATAGTGAACATGCAACCGTCCCCCTCCGATTCATCTGTATGAAAATGCCAAACGTCGGGAAAACATTCCCGGATGATTTCCCCCTTCGCAGGTATCTTGTAACACCGCGTTAGAACACCGCTAGCACCGCTTATCGTCTTGTCCTGCTTAGTAATGCAGTTGCGTGCTTTGTATTTACTGTTTCTCCCCCCCCCCTCTTCTCTCCGGTAGACCCCGGGACCGCTTATGATGCCGCTGTGATTGACTACGTCACCGACGACTCTTCTTCCTTTCAGCAGAGCTTCCAGGCAAGCCCCCCCCCCTTGATCACTTCGATATCGCTCATTCCATTCTCTCTCATGCTTGCATTAGATTTTGCTACTGTTATTGTTTGCTCCTATTCTGATGCATAGCCTGCTTTTGTAACCTGCTCATTGTACCTTACCTGCTTATCCTAAACTGCTTAGTATAAGTTGGTTAGTGATCCATCAATGACCCCCACCTTGTCCTTGTTGCCCCTGCTTCATCATCCATGACTCGATCAACGTGATCGACGACCAGAGCCCGACACCTCACATCACATCACGCCCCTTTTGTTACTCGACTCTGCAGAGCTACTATCGAGTGCCGGGGGTGATACCTCGTAACGCACTCCTGATGATAATTCTTCATGTAGCTATTCGGTCATGGTCAACGAGGGTGATTCCTCCTTCACCATTCCCGATACAGCTCTGTCGTGCAACACCTCAAGTGTGAACCTCGAGGGTTATTCCTTCTAAGTTCAGCTTGACGATTACATCAAGTGGAATCGCTCGAGGATGATTCCTTCGGTTTTCCCCCTGATGTTTTGGATACACGATTACCTGGACTTTACTTGAGACCTTTGTTAAAGTCGGGTCGGCCCTGAGGGGTACCCGCGAGTTGATTTGAAAGTCGGGCGGGCCCGAAGAGCACCCGCGAGATAATTACGTGGCACAACCGGGCATTCTGGGCCCTTGCCGTAAGTCCACGAGACTGGGCGACGGGGTCACATTGATCGTGAGTCTCTGCTCGTCTTCGCGAGCTCCCAACGCACTAATGATTTGGGTATTTGTTCTAAGTTGGCCTCTGGCCTTTACGCAATAACCACCACGCGGGAACAGTTATGGGCACTCGGCGTCGTAGTATCAGCCGAAGCTTTGTCAGACGTCCAGTTCAGCATTGCGGCACTGTCTGGTCGGTGCCCTAGTGGAGGTGGCCTGGATCGCCCTGCTCGCAACGACCCGGAGTGCAACGGGCGATGGGCCCAAGACCCCGGAGTGCTCAGGATGTAGACCGGCGGGGATCTCTCTGCTGAGCCTAGGTAGGGCTGCGAGGTGTTGATCTTCCGAGGCCGGGCATTGACTCAGAAAAGTGTGTCCGGCCAGAGTAATCAAGCGTGTTGGGTAATGTGGTGCACCCCTGCAGGGAAGTTATCTATTCGAATACTGTGTCCACGGTAATGAACGTTCAGACTTGTAACCTGATCTATTACAACTAGAACTAGTTACTTGAGACATGTGATGGATATGTGGCTCCGGGATTGCTTTCTCGCAGGGAGTCGAGGAAGGATCTCTGGGCTTTAATACTGCAACATGCTTGTTTAATATTAAAATGCTATTCTTTACTCTTCTACATGCTGCAAGATGCTTGAAGACACTTGAAGATGCTAGTCTTCGGTAGGCTAGGCCTTCCCCTCTATTCTGGCATTCTGCAGTTTAGTCCACATATACAACCCTACCATTTGATACCGATGCATACTTAGTATAGATCTGATGCTTGCGAGTACTTTGGATGAGTACTCACGGTTGCTTTGCTACCCCTTTTCCCCCCTTCTTCCTTCTTTCCGGTTGTTGCAACCAGGTGGTGGATCCCTGGAGCCAGATGCCACCACCGACGGATTCTACCACTACATGGAGGCCGCCGAAGACCAGGAGTAGTTAGGAGGTCCCAGGCAGAAGGCCTTGCCTCTTCGATCGTTGTTGCTTTTGTGCTAGCCTTCTTAAGGTAGTCTTGTTTAACTTATGTCTGTACTCAGACATCGTTGCTTCCGCTGACTCTTGTGCTTTCGAGCTTCTGTATTCGAGCCCTCGAGGCCCCTGGCTTGTAATATGAAGCTTGTATCTTTTATTTGTGTTTAGGGTTGTGTTGTGATATCTTCCCGTGAGACCCTGATCTTGATCGTACCCATTTGCGTGTATGATTAGTATACGATTGAATCGTGGGCGTCACAAACGGATTGATCACCCACCCACACCTTCCACCTACGAGAGCAACATTTCGCACACCCTTAATATGTTCTTTGATAATGCAACTCTCAAAAATAGTATAACTTCCAACAACCGAGTGGACAAGAAAGGACGAGCAGCCGGCGCTGAACAACCATCTTGCAGCAGTCGGGACCAGGCGGCCTGGTAGCCCCGGCATCGGCGTTGAACAGACAGCCTCCAACATCCAGGTAGGCCCCCGTAATGCAGAAGAGATAGGCGGGCAAAAGGAGGGACGTCCAGGCTACTCTAGAGAACCATCGTCCAACTCCTCACAAACCCCACAGACACTAGCACATGGGACGGTACACGCGAAAACATCCGACGACCGAACGAAAAAAGGCGACCCAACGGACTCCACCAGCCAAATGGCCCCGGCAACGTCCAACAACCGGGTGGACAGAACATGCCCGATCGGGCGGTACTGAACAGACAGCCTTCAGCATCCGTGTAGACCCGATAATGCACAAGAGACGGGTAGGCAGAAAGAGGACTTACCAGGTGATGCTAAAGAAACATCGTTCGACCCCTCACACCCCCACCCTACCAAAACAAGTGCACGAGACGGTACACGTGAAAGCGTCCGACGACCGAACAAAAAAAAAGTGGCCCAACGGACTCCACCTACCGGATGGTCCTGGAAGCGTCCAATAGCCGGGTGGACAGAATAGGACCGATCAGGCGTCGCTGAATAGATAGCCTCCAGCATCCGAATAACCACGGTAACGCACAAGAACCGAACGAGCAGAAGGAGGGCCGGCCAGGTGACTCTGGAGAACCATGATCTGACCTCTCACACCCCCACCCACACACACAAGCGCACGAGACAGTACACGGTGGGTAGACGGAAAAGACGCAGACCAGAGGGCCCAGCACGCGAATGCGGCCCACGCGTCATGGACCTCCAGAACCGTCGGGGCAGTGAGGGACGGACCAACGTGATCAGACGGCGCGGAAGCCGCTAGGCATGTAGCGGGGGCGCCGTGAATGGATCGGACGGCGCGTGAGGCCGCGGATGCCCAGAGGAGGCGGGTACTCCAGCATCCTTTAAAAGAGTACTGTCTAGAGTTGAAACATCTTGCCTGATTACCAAGGCTTGTAACCGACTCTGTAATCCTCTGGCTATGTGCGCCCCCTATCAATATAAATAAACTCGATCCCTACAAGGATGGATACGCTTCGCGAACCAACCTTTGATTGGATGGTTAGGAGGACAATGGTATCCCTAGCCCATCAGGTTTCAAGTACTGGTGCTCGCATTTATCCTGAATTTATTTCAGGATTTTCGACGATGCGCGTTCAGTTGGAGGAGACGTTCTCGTCGACTATGAGGCGGCTACGGTGACCTCGTAAAATCTCAATATGATATGCTAGCTCAGTCTCTCGGAGGTGCTCAAAGGGATAGGGTGTGCGTGTGTGCGTTCATATCATTGAGTATATGCGCGTTTATATGAGCGTTTGCGTCAGAACTGTGTTAAAAAAAAAAGATGGATACGCTTCCAGTCTTACACGAAGGTGCATGACCGTGGGGCTGGATTTGTTTTGTTTAGCCTACCATAGCATAGGGTTTTTTTTTTCGGGTATAGCCATAGCATAGTTCGTTGAGGGACCACCTCGACTTGATCGATCGGGTCCACCGGTCCGACAACTTTGCTCGTCTTTCTAACTTTTTCTGTTCAACTTCTTCCCATGGAGCTCGCCGGCCGGAGCAAATTAAGAGGTACGACGCACGCAAGATTTGTATTAGGGTGTGGGATCCGATCCAGAATCTATGATTTCCAGTGCTTTATTTCAAAGCAAAAAGAAAAGAGAAATATGCAAAAGGAGCAGCCATATGACAACATGTCCATCTTTCTTCTTTACTTTGCTCCAGCCTCAAGCAAAGAATAACTACCCTACCACCTACGGAAGGGATGCTTTGGCTAAAGCAAAGTAAGCCAAACACAAACCCTGCACTACATACCATACTATTAGTAGCTAGTATAATAAGTAACACAGCTTGCTAACAATTCACAGTAGTATGTATCCCAGCATGCTCTTCATTTTGGATCAGGACACAAGATGCGTCAGCTTGCCGGTTAAGATAGTAGATCTGGAGAATAAATTCAACAAGATTCACCTCGATTGCTCGAGGCGGAAAAGCCGTAGAGCACTCCAGAGGGCTATCGCAGAGGAACTAAAATTTCCTCATTAGGTAATGGCTATTTTTTATAAGCAAGTTGAGGTAGATGATTTTAGTGGAATAAATGGAAACTCTAGAGCTGAGATTGGAGACGCCAGCCGAGAGATCCATCAAGCCCTGCAAGAACACCGATGCCTAATTATTTTCCATGATGTTAGGAACAATACAATTGACTTGAATAATCTTGTTATTCCTCGACCAGGATGGTTTGATACTAGAATATTATGGATCTTCAAGGAGAGGTTGCGACTCAATCCAGGAATAAAAGAAAAGGTGGATAATTCACATCTTTTTCTTGATACTGATTGTGATAAGTACCCTTCCCACTGGGATTCTTGTCTACGGGAAGAGGCTAGGGAAATTGCTCAATGCACATGTAAGCCTGTCGTTACCGCCGAAATAGCTGAAGAGTGTTGCTTTTATCTGTTATCATTAAGTTCTCAGGGCCATAACTCATGTACTACAATTGGGCCCCCATGCTTCTAGCTATTGGGTCTGTGATCGGATTATACAGGGAGGTCAGGCGGATGAAGCATGGGAGGTTGTGATGCCCTGCGTCAACATATATGTATAGAGGACTATTCATCTAATGCGTGGTTGTCTTTTGGTAATGAACTAAAGATTCATCAGAACCAATGGGTATTGGCCAAGGACAACTCTATTGTGCAAGGAAAGGACAGATATAAATATGGTGATTGTGCGTCCAGGATCAATGACATGTTTAATTAATCGGATAATCTTCATGTGCTCAAATTATGTCACTATACATTCATTTTGTCTTTCCCTCCTTCCATTGTTGTCATAGTTTAAGGTTCCTTGGGCTAGATAATTACAAGGATCAATGAGTAGAAGAAGATGAACAACAAGATAGATCAGCGAGTAGAAGAAGATGAACAACAAGATAGATCATCAATGGAATTTTTTCAAAGCAATGGGTGCTAGACATATCATGGACAGATTGGGAATTGGCTTTATCACTGAACATAATAGAGCAGATGGTGACATACATTAGAGAGGAACATATACATAGGGGAAGGATTTGGTGCCAACTATAGAACCATCGCAAGCTTAAAGTTACTCTGCCCACTTCCCTTGGGAGTCGAGCGGAATTGATGAATTCACAGATATGGTGAAGTTGGAATTCCTTGCCCTGTCTGGGAATACTACGATACAAGTTTTGCAAGTCTTTTGGGGGCAACAAGCCTCAAGACTATGGTTCTAGTTCGTTGTGTTGGCTTGGAGCATGTTGGCCCTCAAGGACTCCCTCCATCAGTTGAATCATATTCAGATTAGATGTGGGCCCTAGAGAAGAGCATTGTAAGAAAGCAAAAATAACATGTGTCTGCATGGTTGGTTGTGTAAGATTATCTGACTTCACACTATGTGGATCACTTCCAAAGCTTGAGGAGCAGAATTTATCGGGCACAACACTAAAAACATTTGACCTCACAGATCAGGTGGTTTAAGTTCCATGTCTCTAGAATATCATGCTGTTGTGATGTGAGAAAAATTGTGATATACTTTGGCCCGAAAAGGGAATTCCTGAACTAGCTTTGCTATGCCTTGACACTCGATGAGGAGAAGAGGTCGAAAGAATACCATCATATTTTTACAAGCCAAATAAAGGACACTATGAAGCACATGTTGCTATCATGGATATGCGATTGTTTCATCTATTGGTGCTAAGAAGTTGGAATACGCATAGAATTCATATAAATATCTGCATATCTACCACTAGCATAGATCATAGACAGAGCTGCAACAAGGGCCCTGGTACGAGTGGGAAAATAGTTGCGCCACCCCAATCGAAGTCAGTAATCCCCCATGTTTCTTATTGAAAGGATCGGTATGGTCGACTAGAGGGGGGGTGGGGGATGAATAGGCGACTAACAATTTTTAATCTCTTTTCCAAATTTAAGGGATACAACAAGAATATAGGTTATCTAGATATGCAACTAGATGGACAACCTATATGCCAAGCTCACAACAAACAACAAGCTAGAAAAGGTACACAATAAAGCTAGCTTTCAACAAGTGAAGAAAAGAATTGTTGGGTAACGCAACAGAAAATAAAAAATCGGTACTACGAGCACGCCCAGGATCACTATGAAGATGCATACAAGGTTTGATCTCATCATTACCAACTCGTAGCAGCAGCGGAAGGACAGTCGGTGAAGATCGTCGGTGCAGATCCTCGCAGCTAGGATTTTACAACCTCCGAACCACGAGGATGTTGTCCCTCGGATAGCCCTCTGGGCAGGCTCTCGGACAGCCCTTCGGGTAGGCTCCCGAACAGCCCCTCGGACAGAAGATCGAAACTACGACCTCTCTACTAGGTTGCACACATACGGTGTCAGCTATCCGACAGGGCTTCGCCATCCAGAACTAATACCTACTAGAAACCAGTCAGCCATCCGGCACTACAAAACTATTTCATGGAGGGAGAGAGAGAGAAGGGTAGATCATTGCATGCCTTTGTATGAGAGCTCAAGAGACAACTTGTGTGAAATGAAGAGCCCTCTCCACCTCTATTTATAGTGGGAGCAAGGGGTAGAAGCTTGGGGGCAAAGACCAAAAGGGGGCTTGGATATTTTCATCCAAGAGCCACAAAAAGGGGGAAAGGGGAACACCATGGAGGAGCTCATCCTTGGCCCGGCCATGTGTGTGTGGGGCCCCACCTCCACATGTTATCCTCCACAACTTTTAGGCAAAGCCCCAAAAGGTGGCCTTCCAGAAAGCCACCAAAAGGGGGTGTACCCCTAATAGTGTTGCCTACATCATCATCCCATGATTAGTAGGATCTTGTCCCCTCAAACTGGGATAAGATTTTTCCGCAGCCGTTTTATACGAAAAAATTCTAGAAGGTCCAGAACATTTCCGGCACCCCCTAAAATAATTCTAGACACGTTCCAAAACATTCCCGGTATGATGTTTTTATCTTTGAAACATTTCAGGTTACTCCGAAACACTTCCGGTTTTCTCTCTGAAACTTTTTTGTCGTCTCCGAAGCTTTTCCAGTGACTTTCTCTCGGACTCCCTATCTAGTACTCTGCAGATAGAAGACCCGTAAGTGTGTGACCCTGTAGGTTCAGTGAAGTATAGACATGATCGGAACACTTTCATATCAATGATCAATAACGGAACCGTGTACATCCATATTGACCCCTATACCCACATGAATAAATATTCGGGCGAACCTACAGTCACTGAAGGTTGTTCGTGTTGCTTCGCGATATGTTACAAATACCCATGGTGAGATTTAATGGCATCCCCGTGAATCAATAACTTGTTCACTATGCCAGTTACCTCATTACCGGTTTCTTCTCTTTTCTCGTTTCCGTGTTCCGGCATCCCTGTGATCAAATCACACTGTGTCTGGCTAGACGATGATGGATACCGTAACAACAATAGGGCCCTAAAAATATCTCTCCAACGTCGGAGGAGCAAATCCTAATTTTGAGCTATCTAGTCCCTTGTCATACTTTTTCGTGAACCCGTAAGCTGCCGTAATAGCCACCATGTTACAGATGACATTTAACAAACCCCAAAGTTCACGAAGCAAGTATGAAGGAACTCAATACTCTCAAGGTCTAAGGAATGATGCAAACGTATAACTTCCGCTATGTTACATACCATTAACTTGTGACGAAAGTATCTCATAGCATAACATCTATTTGGGTCGATCCAACACAAGTGTTCTTCTAACATTGTATCCTCAAAGTTGCCAGCATAGACATGCCCAGGATCAGGAAAACGTAAACATCATGCAACACTTGGGCTAGTCTTAGAGGCATGACTAGGAATACATTTTACTGTTTATTATTCCACACATGCACAATGGTTTTCCTCTGATCCTTTATGAATATACGGGCTCAAGGACCATTGCAGTTATAGCACAGAATATAGACATTAATTACAAACTTGGAGATAGATAATAACTGATTATTATTGCCTCTAGGGCATATCTCCTAAAGAGTCCCACTTGCAGTAGAGTCAATAATCCAGTTACATGGCTTCCTTAACACAAATGGCTATCTGGTGCTGTTCATGCTTTGCTCATGGTACAGGCTTTGTCATCAGGTTTGACACGTTCAGATCCGTGTGAACTTTGCGTACTTTCACAAGTCCATCTTCAACAAGATGTCGAATGACCTGATATTTGTGAGCCTTATGTCTTGTCTTATGGTGGGATCTTGGCTCCTTTTCCTGAGCCACGGCGCCACTATTATCAAAATAGATCTCCACCGGGTCCAGCGGACATGGAACCGCACCAATCTCTTCAAGAAACTTCTTGAGCTAGACCGCCTCTTTCAAGGCTTCTGAAGCTGCGACATATTCGACGTCCGTCGAAGAATCCGCCACAGTGTTTTGCTTAGAGCTCTTCTAGCACACTGCGCCTCCGTTTATAATGAAAACATAGCCTGATTGAGATTTGAAGTCATCTGGGTCAGTCATGATGCCTGCATCAGTGTAACCATTTACATTGAACTCTTCAGCACCTCCGAACACAAGGAGCAAGTCCTTGGTCCTCCTGAGGTACTTAAGAATATTTTTAACTATGGCTCAGTGTTCCAATCCTGGATCACTTTGTTACCTGCTGCTAACATTTAGCGCATAGGAAACATCTGGTCTTGTACATAGCATGGAATACATAATGGAACCAAGTGCCAAAGCATATGGAAGATCATTCATTTGTACTCTCTCATCAAGATTCCAAGGACCTTGATTCTTGCAGAGCATTGTGCCATGTGACATTGGGAGTAAGCCTTTCTTGGCATTCTCCATATTAAACCTTTTTAATACCTTGTCAATGTATGTGCTTTGGCTAAGCGCTATCACAAGTCTTGATCTATCTCTATAGATTTTGATGCCCAATATATATGCTGCTTGGCCCAAGTCTTTCATTGAAAATCTCTTCTTCAATGACCATTTTATTTCACTAAGAAAATTCATGTCATTGCCAATCAATAATATGCCATCCATACATAAAATTAGAAATGCTTTTGCGCTCCCACTAAACTTCTTGTAAACACAAGATTCTTTGTCATTCCTGATGAAGCCAAATTCTTTGACCACTTAATCAAAATAAATATTCCAGCTCCTTGATGCTTGCTTCAGACCATAAATGACCTTCTGAAGCTTGCACACCTTTCTAGCATCCTTAGGATTTACAAAACCTTCAGGCTGTATCATGTATACATCCTCATTGAGATTTCCATTTAACAAAGCCGTTTTGACATCCATCAGCCATATTTTATAATCGAAATAAGCAGCAATTATTAGCATTATCCACACAGATTTAAGCATAACTATGGACGAGAAAGTCTCGTTCTAGTCAACTCCTTGAACTTGTGTGAACCCTTTCATGACAAGTCTAGCTTTATGGATAGTAATGTTACCATCCGCGTCTATCTTTCTTTTGAAAATCTATTTACAACCAATGGGCTTTATGCCTTCTGGAGGTTCTACTATTTCCAAACTTGGTTTTCGTACATGGATTCCATTTCAAATTTCATGGCTTTGTGCCATTCCCTTGAGCTGGGCCCCACCATAGCTTCCTTGTAATGCGCGGGTTCATCATCTTCAAGAATGAAGATTTCGTTATGAAACCATTCAGGTGGCACGATAGCCCTACCTAACCTGCGTGGTTCAGTTACAAACTTGTCTGAAGATTCCACATTAGATGCGTGAACTTCTGGCTTGGTTATAGGGATAATTTGCGGAATTACTTCCGGTTCCTTAGCCCTTTCAATGGTTGCTGACGATTCACTAATCTCATCAAGTTGTACTATCCTCCCACTCACTTCTTTAGCGAGAAACTCTTTCTCGAGAAAGACTTTGTCTTTAGAGACAAACACTTTGTGCTCGGAGAGTAGGTAGAAGGAATACCCAATAGTATCCTTGGGATAACCTAGAAAGTAATATTTGTCTGATCTGGGATCGAGTTTGGTAGGTTGTAAATGTTTTACAAATGCCTCACAACCCCAAATTTTAAGATGTGACAAACTGGGTTTCTTCCCATACCACATCTCATGTGGCATCGTCTTAACAGACTTTGATGGTGCCTTGTTTAATGTATGAGCATCAGTTTCTAGCACAAGACTCCAAAAAGATATCAACAGTTCTATAAGAGACATCATCGACCTTACCATGTCTAACAAGGTTCAGTTACGTCGCTCAGACACTCCATTTCTCTGTGGAGTTCCAGGAGGCGTAATCTGTGAAACAATTCCACGGTCACTCAGATGTTGGCTAAAGTCATGACTAAGATATTCGCCTCTGCAATCTGATCACAGAAACTTAATATTTCTGTCATGATGATTCTCTACCTCATTCTGAAACTCCTTGAACTTTCCAAAGGTTTCTGACTTATGCGTCATCAAGTAGATATATCCATACCTACTTAAATCATCAGTAAAAGTCATGAAGTAGAAATAACCACCACAGGCTGGTGTGTTCATGGGACCACATACATCACTATGTATTATTTTCAATAATTCACCCACTCATTCAGGATGACCCGTGAACGGCGTCTTGGTCATCTTCCCCATCAGATAGACTTCACATGTGTCAAATAATTCAAAATCATAAGACTGCAAGATTCCATCTTTATGAAGTCTTTGCATGCGTTTCTTTGCATTGTGGAAAGACGGTAGTGCCACATGAAAGTGGTGGCGGTATCAGCCTTCTTAAGGCATTTAGCATCTATGTTAAAGACATCATTTCCACATTCCAGATTTCATATGAAAAGGCCCCAACAATGGGTGCAAATCCATAAAACATGTCCTTAAAATAAATCGAATAACCATTGTTTTCAGAATTATAAGAACAACCATCACGTATCAGACATGATCCAGAGATAATGTTTCTACACAATGTCGGAACAAAATAACAGTTATTATGTTCTGAGATAAATCCTAAAGGGAGACGTAGAGGCATGATGCCGACGGCTTGAGCGGCGATTCCAGCACCGTTCACGATGCACATCATGACTTCATTCTTTGCCAGCTTGCGCATTCTCTAAAGTCCCAACATCGAGTTGCCAATGTGAGCAACCGATCCGGTATCAAATACCCATGACTTAGAGCTTTCTCTAGCAAGCCAAACATCAATGACATTAACATGTATAATAGTTATACCTTTACCGGACATTCCGGACTTCTTCTTATCTGCCAGGTACTTCTTGCAGTTCCTCTCCAATGTCTTGAGCCCTTGCAGTAGAAGCACTCAGCTTCAGTCTTGGCTCCGCCCTTAGACTTGCTTTGGGAGCTGGTCATATTGGCGCCCTTGCCTTTCTTGGACTTGCCTTTCTTTTTGAAAATGGCGGTTTTATTCACAAGCATTACATGCTTGCGATTCTTCCGCAATCCTGCTTCAGCAGTTTTCAGTATAGCGAGCAACTCGGTCGATGCCTTGTTCATCCCATTCATGTTGTAGTTTTTGATAAAACCGTTGTAAGAAGGCGAAAGTTAAGCAAGTAACATGTCCACCGCGAGTACTGGTGGAATTGGAAATTCCAAGGCTTTAAGCCTTTCAGCATAGCCAATCAAGGTGACCACGTGATCACCAACTGAACCTCCTTCAACCACCTTGTACTCAATCATGGTCTTCATTATCTCAGAATATTCAGACCCGGCGTTGAGTTTGTACAGAGCATCCACTGCCCAGATCATATCACGGGCGGATTGAAATTCAAAACACCTTTCAAGCTCTGGACTAATGTAAGTTAGCATAAGGCACTGCACCACAGTCCAATCATCATTCTTAGTGGCACAGACATTTCTCTCATCTTCCAGGGCAGTTGCCTCCGGTTCCTTTGGAAGAGGTGTGTCTAGCACATACTCTTTCATAGCACTCCTTAGGACGAGCCTCGGGGTACGGACCCAGTATGCATAGTTGTTTCCAGTTGTAGCTAACTTCTCTTTCTCTAACATTGGGCCTAAGGTAAACTGGGTGTTGCGAGCCATTTGATCTACAATGGTAAACACAAGTTTCACTTAGACTTTGTTCATAATTAAATTGCATGAGCGATTAATCATTTTAATACTAAAGTGCACTCCCACTCAAATCAATATCTCTCATAATTGATTGTGAGTGATACAAGATCGATATTTCAATTAAATGTCATAGAATCATCATCTCATGATGAGAATCTCAATTGGTAGGCCAACTTGCCAATCACATCTCTATGTGATTCTTCTTCATCTTTTGATGGGTGTGTTTCGAGCTCAGGACTATCCTACCCGAACGTTCAAGATAACCAAGTGATCTCACTATGAGGTCCGACCTCACCCGCCTCATACTCTCAATTCATTCGTAACCATGCAACCATGGTGAACCCCGATAAGGTACATATTTCAGATGGTGCTACTCTAGGGAGAACACTAACTACTTGATATATTTTAAGTGAGAGATCATCCTTATAAAAGCGACTACCGCGCAATCAAAAGGGTGCAATAAAAGGGATAAACATCTCAGTCAATTCATAATAGCATGGTATGGTATAGCCCCTTCTTTTGGAGAAGGTTTTTTCTTCTTCGCGAAAATCCAAAAAAAAATGTGGCCATGGCAGCAGTTTCGAAAAGTGCTGTCGTGGCAGAACTTTTCTGCCAAGGCTTGTTTCTTTTCCTTTTTCTCCGTCTTCGGCATTTGCGTCGGTCTACACCTTTGCAAAGCTTGTCACCGCCTTGTGGATGCATCAAATAATATTGCTATCTCTATAGATAATAAAATAAATGCAATTACATCAAGGTTGACACGCAGGTCATTTAAAGTGACAATCATATGGCTCGGGCCATCATGCCAAATCATGACACGCGGGTCATGTTAATAAATTTACATCATATACTTATCTCGTACAGAATTAAATTAAATATGACAAAGACTATACCACATCTCATGCACATACATCCTACAAAACCAAATCAGACGCCTCTAATTGGTTCAAACAAGATTTTATTTTATGTGGCTTCTAAGGTTTCGAAAAAAAACGAAGCTACCAACGTCCAGTATCAAGTATGATTATTCAAGTCACTAGATTAACTTTGCGGGGCATCTGAAACACGAGATAAAAAATATCGAGCCCCATACTAAACTTCGTCATATGTAAGAACCTCGTGCAGATCATATATGCATGCCCTCTAGTTTGCGAAACATTTATCTTTCTTAACTATGGCGGAACCCAAAGAACTGAAGTACATCATTGATCTGTCAACCAGCATATTCAGGAGCAGCATAGAAGGATCGCAGATAGCCAGAACTTTGTACCAAAATTATATCGTGCCGTCAAGATCAGAACTACGCAAATTCAAGGGAAGCAGCAAGAACATCAGGTAATAGATTTCATCTACTACCCGCACAAATAATTTTCAGCAATAGATGTCATCTACTATACAATTATATTGTGCAATACCCATACATCTCATGTATTCTGGATCATAACCTGCATCTACTCATAGCATGGCTCATGATGCCATTGTTGGGTAACGCAGTAGAAAACAAAAAAAATCGGTATTACGAGCATGCCCAGGATCACTATGAAGATGCATACAACATTTGATCTAATCATTACTAACTCATAGCAGCAGCGGAAGGAGAGTTGGTGAAGATCATCAGTGCAGATCCCTCTAGCTAGGATTCTACTGCCTCCCAACCGCAAGGATGTTATCCCTCGGACAGTCCCTCTGGCAGCCCTTTGGGCAGGCTCTCGGACAGCCCTTCGGGTAGGCTCTCGAACAGCCCCTCGGATAGAAGATCACTATGAAGATGCATACAAGGTTTGATCTGATCATTACCAACTTGTAGCAGCAGCGGAAGGAGAGTCGGTGAAGATCGTCGGTGCAGATCCCTGCAGCTAAGATTTTACAACCTCCTAACCGCGAGGATGTTCTCCCTCGGATAGCCCTTTGGGCAGGCTCTCGGACAGCCCTTCAGATAGGCTCTCGAACATCCCCTCAGATAGAAGATTGAAACTACGACCTCTCTACTAGGTTGCACACATATAGTGTCAGCTATCTGACAGGGTTTCTCTGTCCAGAACTAATACCTACCAGAAACTAAACAGCATTTCGGCACTACGAAACTATTTCCTGGAGGGAGAGAGAGATGGGTAGATCATTGCATGCTTTTGTATGAGAGCTCAAGAGAGAACTTGTGTGAAATGGAGAGCCCTCTCAACCTCTATTTATAGTGGTACGAAGGGGTTGAGGATCGGGGGAAAAGACCAAAAGGGGGCGTGGATATTTTCCACCAAAAACAACAAAAAGGAGGAAAGGTTTGCTACATAGAGGAGCTCCTCCTTGGCCCTGTCATTGTGTGTGGGACCCCTTGTGGGGGGCCCCACATCCCCATGTCATCCTCCACAACTTTTAGGGAAAGCGCCAAAAGGTGGCTTTCCAAAAAGCCACCAAAAGGGAGTGTACCCTAATAGTGTTGTCTGCATCATCATCCCATGATTCGTGGGATCTTGTCCCCTCAAACTGGGAGAACATTTTTCCGCGACCGTTTTATCCAAAAAAATTCTGGAAGGTCCAGAACATTTCTGACACCGCCTAAAATAATTCTGGACGCGTTCTGGAACATTTTCCGTATGATGTTTTTATCTCCGAAACATTTCCGGTTACTCCGAAACACTTCCAGTTTTCTCTCTGAAACTTTTTCGTCGTCTCCGAAACTTTTTCAGTGACTTTCTATCGAACTCACAGTCTAGTACATAGCAGATAGATGACCCTTAAGTGTGTGACCCCGTTGGTTCGGTGAAGTATAGACATGACTGGAACACTTTCCGGTCAATGATCAATAGCGGAATCGTGGACATCCATATTGACCCCTATACCCACAAGAATAAATATTCGAGCGAACCCGTAGTTACCGAATGTTGTTCCTGTTGCTTCGCGATATGTTACAAATACCGGAGGTGAGATTTAATGGCATCCTCCTGAATCAATAACTTGTTCACTATGCCAGTTACCTCATTACCAGGTTTGTTCTCTTTTCTCATTCCCGTGTTCTGGCATCCGTGTGATCAAATCACACTGTGTCTGGCCATACGATGATGGATACCGTAACACCCAAAGGGCCCTAAGAATATCTCTCCAATGTCGGAGAAGCAAATCCCAATTTTAAGCTATCTAATCCCTTGTCATACTTTTTTGTGAACCCGTAAGCTGCCGTAATAGCCACCCTGTTACAGATGGCGTTTAAGAAACCCCAAAGTTCACGAAGCAAGTATGAAGGAACTCAATACTCTTATGGTCTAAGGAATTATGCAAACATACAACTTTCTCTGTGTTACATACCATTAACTTGTGACGAAAGTATCTCATAGCATAACACCAATATGGGTCAATCCAACACAAGTGTTCTTCTAACATTGTGTCCTCAGAGTTGCCGGCATAGACATGCCCATGATTAGGAAAATGTAATGATCATGCAACACTTTAGCTAGTCTTAGATGCGTCACTAGGAATACATTTTACCGTTTATTATTCCACACATGCACAATGGTTTTCCTTTGATCCTTTATGGATATACGGGTCAAGGACCATTGCATTTGTAGCACATAATATAAACATTAATTACAAACTTGGAGATATCTAATAACTGGTTATTATTGCCTCTAGGGCATATCTCCTACAAGAATGAAGTACAAGTGGAGAGAATGATGTAGTTCCCGGAGTTCCCTCCTTTGGGGGGAGTAAGTCTCTGTTGGAGAGGTGTGATGTAACAATGCTCACCAAGCGCCACGATGGCTCACCATATTCTCCTCGTGCACTCACACAATGCAAGGTGCCATGATTCCACTATGCGGTGCCCTTGGAGGCAGCAACTGGACCTTCACAAACAAGGTTTATCAATGATGCCTACAAGCTAACTGGATAGGGAAGAAATGGTTGCCCCCAAATGTTAACCATCTAACACATACCAACAGGAGAGATATCAAAGCTCATAGTGATGCATTTACATGGGAGACAAACCTCTCAGAAGGTCATTATCACTTGAAGAATGAGATAATGCGACAACACCTATGAAACACATACCATAAATAAATAGTTCAAGGCTACAAAAGCTGATGGGAAGCATAGAAAAGATTGCAAATGCCAAAAGCTTCATATCGAAATTTCATGATGCATAACTCTGGGAAAGAGTACCCCATATAAAATAAGTGCAGGGAATCCTCTGCAGTGACTATTAACGGAAGAAATGAGCCAGGACCAGTCCAAGGACACTAGTTATCATAAGCCATTATTCTGTCATTTGTCTCTTGTTGTCATAGGCTGCAAACATAAATATCAGACAAGATCGCAGAACTGCCAAAAAGAAATGATGTACGAAGGATGATTTGCAACCATATGGGCCTCCATTCAATAAATCAGAACAGAAACATGGAACTTTTCTAGCATTGTTCCATTTCAATAGCTAGGTTGCCGTGAGAGAGAGAGAGAGACATAGAGAGAGAGCAGCTCTAGCATTCATATAGAACCCCAAGGTTGATCGCAGACCATCTTTTAAGTAAAATAGGGTACAAAAATAATGTAAAAGGGTAGATACATTGGGAGTTCTAAATTCAAGAAAGAATTTGGAAGTTTACTATGACATGTGATGCGGCTTGAAGCTACGTCGGTATTTCCCCAAAGAGGAAGGGATGATGCAGCACAGCGACGGTAGGTATTTCCTACAGTGATGAGACCAAGGTTATCGAACCAGTAGGAGAACCAAGCAACACTACGTAAACAGCACCTGCACACAAATAACAAATACTCGCAACCCGACATGTAAAAGGGGTTGTCAATCCCTTTCGGGCAACGGGGCCAAAAATTGGCAAACGAACGTGAGAGAGTAGTAAATATTGATAGATCGAACGCCAAATAAAATAAAGTGCAGCAAGGTATTTTTGTATTTTTGGTTTAATAGATCTGAACATAAAAGTTGCAAATAAATAAAAGAGCGAATAGCAAAACAGATCTTGAAAGCAAATATATTGGAAAAGAGACCCGGGGGTCGTAGGTTTCACTAGTGGCTTCTCTCGAGAAAAATAGCAAACGGTGGGAGAACAAATTACTGTTGGGCAATTGATAGAACTTCAAATAATCATGACGATATCCACGCAATGATCATTATATAGGCATCACGTCCAAGATTAGTAGACCGACTCCTGCCTGCATCTACTACTATTACTCCACACATCGACCGATATCCAGCATGCATCTAGTGTATTAAGTTCATGGAGAAACTGAGTAATGCAATAAGAACGATGACATGATGTAGACAAGATCTCTTTATGTAGAAATAGACCCCATCGTTTTATCCTTAGTAGCAACGATACATACATGTGAGTTCCCCTTCTGTCACTGGGATCAAGCACCGTAAGATCGAACCCACTACAAAGCACCTCTTCCCATTGCAAGATAAATAGATCAAGTTGGCCAAACAAAACACAAATATCGGAGAAGAAATACGAGGCTATAAGCAATCATGCATATAAGAGATCAAAGAAGACTCAAATAACTTTCATGGATAAAAAGATAGATCTGATCATAAACTCAAAGTTCATCGGATCCCAACAAACACACCGCAAAAAAGAGTTACATCATATGGATCTCCAAGAGACCATTGTATTGTGAATCAAACGAGAGAGAGAAATCCATCTAGCTACTAACTATTGACCCATAGGTCTACAAAGAACTACTCACGCATCATCGGACAGGCACCAATGGAAGTGGTGAACCCCTCCATGATGGTGTCTAGAATGGATCTGGTGGTTCTGGACTCTGTGGTGGCTGGAATTGATTTTCGTCAACTCCCGTAGGGTTTCTGGAATATTGGGGTATTTATAGAGCAATGAGGTGGTTCGGGGGGTACCCGAGGTGGGCACAACCCACCAGGGCGCGCCTGGGCCTCCAGGCACGCCCTGGTGGATTGTGCTCCCCTCGGAGCACCCCCCAGGCGCTTCTCCAGCCCACTGGATGTCTTCTGGTCCAAAAAAAATCGACAAAAAGTGTCGCTGCGTTTGGACTCTGTTTGGTATTGATTTCCTGCGATGTAAAAAACATGCAAAAAATAGCAACTGGCACTTGGCACTATGTCAATAGGTTAGTACCAAAAAGTGATATAAAATGACTATAAAATGATTGTAAAACATCCAAGAATGATAATATAACAGCATGGAACAATAAAAAATTATAGATACGTTGGAGACGTATCAACATCCCCAAGCTTAATTCCTGCTCGTCCTTGAGTAGGTAAATGATAAAAACAGAATTTTTTATGTGGAATGCTGCCTAACATGTCATATCTTATTCTTTCTTTTATAGCATGGACATTTGGACTTTTATATGGTTCAAAGCAATAGTCTAGTTTTGACATGATGACTTAAATACTCAAGCATATCAACAAGCAACTATGTCTTTCAAAATATCAACGCTAAAATAAGTTATCCCTAGCCCATCATGCTCAACCATTGATCCATTCATGAAACACACTCGCATATTAACTACACCCAATGCTCAAGTACGATCATAGTGCCTCCTAGTTGGTGCTTTATAAGAGAAGATGGAGACTCAAATTAAAAATAAAAATTGCATAAAGTAAAGAAAGGCCCTTCGCAGAGGGAAGTAGGGATTTGTAGAGGTGCCAGAGCTCAAAGCAAAAATTGAGAGATAAAAAATATTTTGGGAGGTGTGCTTTTCCCAGCAACGAAAATGACTTAGAGTTCCCAACACTTTCCATGCTAGATATATCATAGGCGGTTCCCAAACAGAAAATAAAGTTTATTCCTTTTTCCACCATTTCTTTCACTTTCCATGGCTAGCCGTATCCACGGGTGCCCTCCATACCAACACTTTCCAAGGAATTTATTATTTGACAACATAAAGTAAATTCATTTTTTTCATTTCGGGACTGGGCATCCCTAATACCTTTGCCTTACTCTCGTGCAATGACAAGTGAATAAACACTCATCATGAGAATAAATCATCTAGCATGGAAAATATTAGCCACCCCTCACCGCCTCGCGAGTGGTACGAACACACAAGAGAAGTTTATTTTGAAAATTAGAGATGGCACATACAAATTTTCTTAGAACGGCAAAAGAATACCGCATATAGGTAGATATAGTGGACTCATGTGGCAAAACTGGTTTAAAGGGTTTGGGATGCACAAGTAATGATCATACTTAGAGCAAAATGAAGGCTAGCAAAAGATTGAGAAGCGACCAACCAAAAAACGAATAATCTCATAAGTGAGCATTAAGCATAATTAACACCGATTAATGCACCACAAGTAGGATATAATTTCATTGCATGACTATTGACTTCCGTGCTTGCATAGGGAATCACAAACCTTAACACCGATATTCTTACGAAAGCACAATTACTCTTCAACATAACTCACATATCACATCATCATATCTCAAAACTATTACAAGGAATCAAGTTTATTTTGTCCAATGATCTTCATGAAAGTTTTTATTATATCCTTCTTGGATATCTATCACTTTGGGACTAATTTTCATGTGTTGCTTTTGATAAGCTCAAACAAATATAAGTGAAGATCATGAGCAAGATATTTCTTTCTCTCAAATTAATTAAAGTGAAGTAAGAGAGAATTTCTTAAAAATTTTACTAACTCCCAAATAAATCTAAGTGAAGCATGAGAGCATTTCTTCAAAAATACTAAGGCACGCCGTGCTCAAAAAGATATAAGTGAAGCACTAGAGCAAATCCATAGCTCATAAAAATTTAAGTGAAGCATAGAGAGCAATTCTAACAAGTCATGGCATAATTTTGGCTCTCTCAAACAGGTGTGTCCAGCAAGGATTCATGAGTTAGAAAATAAAGCAAACCAAGCAAAGACTCATATCATACAAGACGCTCCAAGCAAAACTCATAGTATGTGACGAATAAAAATATAGCTTCGAGTAAAATACGAATGGTCGTTAAAAGAAAGAGGGGATGCCAGTTGGGGCATCCCCAAGCTTAGTTGCTTGCTTCTCTTTGGATAATAGTTTGGGATGCCGTGGGCATCCCCAAGCTTAGGCTCTTCTTACTCATTATTCCTTCATCCATCGTAAGATAACCCAAAACTTGAAAACTTCAATCACACAAAACTCAACAAAACCTTCGTGAGATCCGTTAGTATAAGAAAGCAAATCACTACTATAAGTTCTTTAGGAAACCAATTCATATTTTATTCTTGCATTATATCTACTGTATTCCAACTTTTCTATGGCAAAAACTCATCAAATAAAACCATAGAATCATCAAAAAAAGCACACAATGCAAAGAAAACAGAATCTGTCAAAAACAGAACAGTCTGTAGCAATCTGAATATTTCGAATACTTCTGAAACTCCAAAAATTCTGAAAAATTAGGACAACAGAGGAAATTTCTATATCAATCTTGTGTAAAAAATTCAGAATTTTTCGTCTCTGCATGAATTTTCAAAATTGTTTTACTGGACGCAAAAGTTTCTATTTTCCAACAAGATCAAATCTACTATCACCCAAATCAATCCTAAAGGTTTTACTTAGCACAAACACTAATTAAAACACAAAAACACAATTATAACAGTAGCATAATTGTGCAAACACTCAAGAACAGAAAGCAAAAAGCAAAAATAAATTTTATTCATTGGGTTGCCTCCCAACAAGCGCTATTGTTTCACGCCCCTAGCTAGGCATAATTCAAGGATCTAAGTTTTGTCATCTTTGTTTCGAGATCCATAAGATGCCTTGCTGATTGATTCATATGGAGGCCTAATTCTTGTTCTAGGGAAGTGTTCCATACCCTTCCTTAGTGGAAATTGAAATTTAATATTGCCTTCTTTCATATCAATCACGGCACCAATAGTGCGCAAAAATGGTCTACCAAGAATAATTGGACAAGACGGATTACAATCAATATCAAGAACAATAAAATCTATGGGCACATAATTCCTATTTGCAAGAATAAGAACATCATTAATCCTTCCCATGGGCTTTTTAATAGTAGAATCCGCCAAGTGCAAATTTAAAGAGCATTCTTCAATATCGGTAAAACCAAGCACATCACATAAAGATTTCAGAATTGTAGAAACAATAGCACCCAAGTCACATAAAGCAAAACACTCATAATTTTTAATCTTGACTTTGATAGTAGGTTCCCACTCATCATGTAATTTTCTAGGAATTGAAACTTCTAACTCCAATTTTTCTTCCAAAGCTTTCATCATAGCATCAACTATATGTTTAGTAAAGGCTTTATTTTGTTCATAAGCATGGGGTGAATTTATCATGGATTGCAACAAAGAAATACAATAAATCAAAGAGCAGCTATCATAATTAAAGTCTTTGTAATCCAAAATAGTGGGCACATCACTAGTTAAAGTCTTGACCTCTTCAAACCCACTTTTATCAAATTTTTCAACAAGATTTTCACCCTCCAAATTATCGGGACGCCTTCTAGCTAAAGTTGACTCTTCTCCAGTCCGTTTTTCATCAATCTTAGTTTTGCTAAACAAGGAATAAATAGAAGAAGCACCAATCATTTTAACATCTTCATCATGTTTATCTTCTAACGAGATTGGTTTAGCGGCCATTTGATTTACTAGGGTAGCTTGTGCATCGAATATTTTACCTAGCAAACTTTCAGCAAAAGCATACTTAGATTGGAGATTGCAAACCTCTGTACTAATATCATCAAGTTGTTTAGTTATAGCTTCCAGCACAACAGAGTGTTCCTTAAGTTCTTCAGTAAAATATTGGTTGTGCTCAAATTGTGTAGTCATATATTCCTTAGTACTTTTCTCAATTTCAAGCAAAATATTGGGGTAAGGAACATCATAATAATTTCTTTGAGGCATCATGACTAAGCAAACAAAAGTGCACACAAAAATAGATCTGACGAGAAAACGGCAAACGAAAAAGAGGGCGAATAAAACGGCAAATTTTTGTGAAGTGGGGGGAGAGGAAAATGAGAGGCAAATGGCAAATAATGTAAATTGAGAGGAGATGAGATTTGCGATTAGGAACCTGGTATATGTTGAAGATCCTCCCCGGCAACGGCGCTAGAAATTCCTTTTGATACGGCTTGAAGCTACATCGGTATTTCCCCAAAGAGGAAGGGATAATGCAGCACAACGGCGGTAGGTATTTCCCTCAGTGATGAGACCAAGGTTATCGAACCAGTAGGAGAACCAAGCAACACTACGTAAACAACACCTGCACACAAATAACAAATACTCGCAACCCGACGTGTAAAAGGGGTTGTCAATCCCTTGCGGGCAACGGCGCAAAAATTGGCAAACGGACATGAGAGAGTAGTAAATATTGATAGATCGAACGCCAAATAAAATAAAGTGCAGCAAGGTATTTTTGTATTTTTGGTTTAATAGATCTGAAAATAAAAGTTGCAAATAAATAAAAGAGCGAATAGCAAAACAGATCTTGAAAGCAAATATATTGGAAAAGAGACCCGGGGGCCGTAGGTTTCACTAGTGGCTTCTCTCGAGAAACATAGCAAACGGTGGGTGAACTAATTGCTGTTGGGCAATTGATAGAACTTCAAATAATCATGATGATATCCAGGCAATGATCATTATATAGGCATCACGTCCAAGATTAGTAGACCGACTCCTGCATGCATCTACTACTATTACTCCACACATCGACCGCTATCCAGCATGCATCTAGTGTATTAAGTTCATGGAGAAACGGAGTAATGCAATCAGAACGATGACATGATGTAGACAAGATCTCTTTATGTAGAAATAGACCCCATCGTTTTATCCTTAGTAGCAATGATACATATGTGTCCGTTCCCCTTCTGTCACTGTGATCAAGCACCGTAAGGTCGAACCCACTACAAAGCACCTCTTCCCATTGCAAGATAAATAGATCAAGTTGGCCAAACAAAACACAAATATCGGAGAAGAAATACGAGGCTATAAGCAATCATGCATATAAGAGATCAAAGAAGACTCAAATAACTTTCATGGATAAAAAGATAGATCTGATCATAAACTCAAAGTTCATCGGATCCCAACAAACACACCGCAAAAAAGAGTTACATCATATGGATCTCCAAGAGACCATTGTATTGAGAATCAAACGAGAGAGAGAAAGCCATCTAGCTACTAACTACGGACCCGTAGGTCTACAATGAACTACTCACGCATCATCGGAGAGGCACCAATGGAAGTGGTGAACCCCTCCATGATGGTGTCTAGATTGGATCTGCTGGTTCTGGACTCTGCGGCGGCTGGAATTGATTTTTGTCGACTCCCCTAGGGTTTCTGGAATATTGGGGTATTTATAGAGCAAAGAGGCGGTTCGGGGGGTACCCGAGGTGGGCACAACCCACCAGGGCACGCCTGGGCCTCCAGGCGCGCCCTGGTGGGTTGTGCTCCCCTCGGAGCACCCCCCCAGGCGCTTCTCCAGCCCACTGGATGTCTTCTGGTCCAAAAAAAATTGACAAAAAGTTTTGCTACGTTTGGACTCTGTTTGGTATTGATTTCTTGCGATGTAAAAAATATGCAAAAAACAGCAACTGGCACTTGGCACTATGTCAATAGGTTAGTACCAAAAAATGATATATAATGACTATAAAATGATTGTAAAACATCCAAGAATGATAATATAACAGCATGGAACAATGAAAAATTATAGATACGTTGGAGACGTATCAACATGACAACTGTATTATTTAATTTCTTTTGGATGATATTATAAAAAATGGGTTTGCAATTGAATAGGACTTGCACAAAATGGACAAATGTATTTGTGGACGTCTTATTCAACATACGCATCATAATCATAAGAAATTGAATGCATGGCCACTGGTTAGCCATGAACCTCCCTGTGTGTGGAGCACGTCTATGCAAGTACACATACACGCCTACACGGTCGATAAAGTTCATGCCAACATATCCTCGGGTGGTTTTGGTAATTCATCACAACATACATCTCATTCTACTAATGCCTATTCAAAAGAATATTTCAGGAAAGTTCATTTTAGGTACAACTTTGGGATGTGAAATTGGACCCCTCAAAATGCTTAGGACAAGTATTGGTCATTGCCTCAAGACTCCATTTTACGTTTAAGTGATCCAAGATCACGTTGAGTCCATAGGTATGTCAATACTATCAAAAGGGGGTCAGGTTGTGATCATGGACTCACTGCTCAAGTGCTTAGAGATCAAGCTCCAAAAGCCTCATTCAAACTCCCACATTCCACTATGTCACAAACCCTAAGTGAAACTCGGACTCACCGAAACAGATATGCCCGGAGTCACCGACACATTCAAGACATAGATGTTGCCTAAACCCTAGAACTTCGGTCCCACCGAAGAGTACTTGCCAACCTTCTGTTGCCAACTGAAATTCATTCAAATTTTTTGAATGGTTTCAATCGATGACACCGAAGTGTGGAAAGTGTTTAGGTCATCAATACTCGGAGCCACCGAACATTTTCACCCAGTCTCACCGAAATGCCTAAAGTACAAATCTTTTGTACTGATCGGTCTCACCGAGTCATTTCACCCAGTCTCACCGAGTAGTGCATAAAGGTGTGTAACGGTTGGACTTTTGGTGCTGCCTATATATACCCCACCCACTCCATCAAACTCTCAGAGAGCAACCAGAGCGAAGCATACACATTTCAGACTCATATTTTTGAGAGAGAGCTCCACATCCTTGTGTATAGATCAAAGGGATTCCACTCCAACATAGAACCTTTGATTTCTAGTCACCTCATTGCTTTCCACTCAAACCCTCTCCTACCCCAAAGCCAAAATCTGTGAGAGGGTTTTTGAGTGCTGAGGAGATTATCTTTTGAAGCACAAGAGCAAGGAGTTCATCATCAACAACCCAACTGATTACCTTTTGGAGGGTGGTGCCTCCTAGAATGGCTAGGTGTGCTTGGGAGTCTCCAAATCATGTGGAGAAGGCAAGAACTTTGTGAGGGTAAGGAGATCGCCTACTTCGTGAAGATCTACCCTGAGTGAGGCTAGTCTTCGTTGGCGTAAGCAATGGTGTGATAGGCAAGGTTGCTTCTTCGTGGAACCTTTGTGGGTTGATCCCTCCGTGGATTCGATTCCTCCATGGAATCTTGTAACCGTCGTCCTCGTGATCATTAATTCTTGAGATTGAAGTCTCCATCAACGGGGACGTACGATAGTACCACCCATCAGATTCATGTTTCTATTCTGATTTATTGAATGGAGGCCCATATGGTTGCAAATCGTCCTCCGTACATCATTTCTTTTTGGCAGTTCTGTGATCTTGTCTGATATTTATGTTTGTAGCCTATGACAACAAGAAACAAATGACAAAATAATGGCTTATGACAACTAGTGTCCTTGGGCTGGTCATGGCTCATTCGTTCCGTTAATAGTCACTACAAAGGATTCCCTGCACTTATTTTATATGGGGTACTCTTTCCTCAGAGTTATGCATCATGAAATTTTGATATGAAGCTTTTGGCATTTGCAATCTTTTCTATGCTACCCATCAGCTTTTGTAGCCTTGAACTGTTCATTTCAGGTATGTGTTTCATAGGTGTTGTCGCGTTATCTCATTCTTCTAGTGATAATGACCTTCTGAGAGGTTTGTCTCCCATGTAAATGCATCACTATGACCTTTGATGTCTCTCCTGTTGGTATATGTTAGATGGTTAACATTTGGGGGCAACCATTTCTTCCCTAATCGGAAAAGAGCTTGATCTCTACTATGCAACTTTATTCTTGTAGACTCGTGTTGGGCCTCCAAGCGCAGAGTTTTGTAGGACAGTAGCAAATTTCCCTCAAGTGGATGACCTAAGGTTAATCAATCCGCGGGGGGCGTAGGATGAAGATGGTCTCTCTCAAACAACCCTGCAACCAAATACAAGAAATCTCTCGTGTCCCCAACACACCCAATACAATGGCAAATTGTATAGGTGCACTAGTTTGGCGAAGAGATGGTGATACAAGTGTAGTATGGATAGTAGATATAGGTTTTTATAATCTGAATAAATAAAAACAGCAACGCAACAATTGATAAAAGGGAGCACAAACGGTATTGCAATGCTTGAAAACAAGGCCTAGGGTTCATACTTTCACTAGTGCAATCTCTCAATAATGCTAACATAATTGGATCATATAACCATCCCTCAACGTGCGACAAAGAATCACTCCCAAAGTTCCTATTAGCGGAGAACATAAGATAGAAATTGTTGTACGGTATGAAACCACCTCAAAGTTATCTTTTCCGATCAATCTTATGAGCTATCCCTATAAGTGTCACGAACAGCCCTAGAGTTCATGCTAAAATAACACCTTAAGTTACACATCAACCAAAACCCTAATGTCACCTAGATACTCCAATGTCACTATGAGTACCCATGGGCTTGATTATATGATATGCATCACACAATTTCAGATTCATAATATTTAATCCACACAAAGAACTACAAAGAGTACCCCAAGATTTCTACCAAAGAAAGTAGGACAAAAATGTGCATCAACCCCTATGCATAGATTACCCCAATGTCACCTCGGGAATCCGCGAGTTGAGTGCCAAAACATACATCAAGTGAATCAATATAATACCCCATTGTCACCACGGGTATTCATATGCAAGCCATACATCAAGTGTTCTCTAATCCCACAAGTATTCAATCCGATAATAGTGAAACCTCAAAGGTAAAAACTCAATTCATCACAACAAGATAGAGAGGGAGAAACGCCATATGATCCAACTATATTAACAAAGATCGCGGTACATCAAGATCGTGCCATATCAAGAACACGAGAGAGAGAAAGAGAGAGAGAGAGAGAGAGAGAGAGAGAGAGAGAGATCAAACACATAGCTACTAGTACATACCCTCAGCCCCGATGGTGAACTACTCCCTCCTCGCCATGGAGACCAATGGGATGATGAAGATGGCCTCCGGTGATGATTCCCCCTCCGGCAGGGTGCCAGAATAGGGCACCAGGTTATTTTTCTTCGATACAGAGGCTTGCGGCGGCGGAACAACTCATCTAGGTCAACTTTCGGAGGTTTCTGAATATATATGATTTTTTGGCATTGGAATCACGCAAAGATGTGCCACAGGAGGCCCACAAGCTGCCAAGGCGGTGCCACCCCCCTGGCCGCACCCAGGTGGCTTGTGGGGCCCCTGTGGGTCTTCTGGTACTCCCCCGAAGCTTCTTGGGTCTCTTTTCTTCCAAAAAAAATTGTCAAAAAGTTTCGTTGCATTTGGACTTCGTTTGATATGGATTTTCTAAAAAACCAAAAACATGCAGAAAACAGCAGCTGGCACTGGGCACTAGGTCAATATGTTAGTCATATAAAAGTGCACCAAAACCATATAAAATTATTTTAAACATGGTATCAATACTTCATAAATTATAGATACGTTGGAGACATATCGGCATCCCCAAGCTTAATTCCTGCTCGTCCTCGAGTAGGTAAATTATAAAAGAAATAATTTATGAAGTGTGAATGCTAGCATAGTGCATAAGTTTGATCAATGATAATTTCAATCATTTTTCCTAGCATCATAACCGTAACTCTTTCTGATAAAACTCATCATGATAAAGTAGCAATCAATTCACATGTTATGGTTCAAACAATGCATTATCTTGAAACTTAACAACCTATGTTCTTAGTCACCAAACAATTGCAATTCAACTTATTTTCAACAAAGTCTAAATAAGAGCTACACATGCTCAATTATCATATAGTCTTCTATGATTGCTAATACTCAAAGCATATTTTTCGAACAAATAGCATCCATCGAACACAGAGAAAGATAGGGGCTTTATGTTTCGCCTCCCAACATATTTATCATAGAGATAATTGTGAACAATAATAATTCCTGACCAAATATATTTGAATGGCCAGATGTGCCCGGATCTTTCCCCACCACATGATACTTGCCAAGAGAGAAAATAACAATGGAATAGAAAAGAACACTGTTGACTCTTGCATAAAAGTAAATACATAAAGTAAAAGATAGGCCCTTCGCAAAGGGAAGCAGAGGTTGGCATGCGCTTTTTATTTTTGGATGTGCAAGCTCTTAATGCAAAGGAATGTCACTTTATATTGCCCCTTGTGATAGCAACCTTTATTATGCAGTCTGTCGCTTTTATTTCTTCACCATCACAAGTTTGTACAAAGCTTATTTTCCCTTACAATAAAAGATCATACATATTTAGGAGCAATTTTTATTGATTTTGCACCGATGACAACTTACTTGAAGGATCTTACTCAATCCATAGGTAGATATAGTGGACTCTCATGGCAAGAAACTGGGTTTAAGGGTTTTTGGATGCACAAGTAGTATCTCTACTTAGTACGAAATTTTGGCTAGCAAAAGATTATGGGAAAGCACCACATGTTAGAGGATCCATAACAATATAACTTCTATACAAATATATCCAAACATAACTCATTACGTTGTCTTCCTTGTCCAACTTCAACTACTTGACCAAGTTGTAAAATAATTAATGGGTACTCACAATCATAAAATATGTCCAAGATAATATATTTATATGTGAAAGTTCCCTTCCATATACTATCTTTCATGAATTACTTGTATGACCAATATTATGATTGTCAAACTTTAATAGATTTTACTTTCTAAACCAAATGGGAAATATTTCTAAGCATGAGACAAGCATATGAAGCACATATAATTTCAACTTTATGATATTCAATTCCTTCAAACATTTTCTCTTAGGATATAAGTGAAGCACAAAAGTGAATGACAAACTACTCCAAAAGATATAAGTGAAGAACAATGAGTAGTCAAACAATTAAGTAGCTATGTGAAGACTCTCTCCAAATAAAGATTTTAGATCCAAGTATTTTATTAAAACAGCAAACAAAATGAAAATAAAAGGACACACCAAGAATAGCACACATCATGTGAACAAGAAAAAACTTAGGCTAACCGATAGTTGTTGATGAAGAAAGGTGGGATGCCTACCAGGGCATCCCCAAGCTTAGATGCTTGAGACTGCTTGGAATATAAACTTGGGATGCCTTAGGCATCCCCAAGCTTAAGCTCTTGTGTCTCCTTAATTCCTCTCATACGATGGTTTCTCTAAATCTTAAGAACTTCATCCACACAAAAATCAACAAGAACTCGTGAGATAAGTTAGTATAAATCAATGCAAAACCTTATCATTCAATACTGTAACTGATGTTTGCTTGAACTACGTTGGTATTTCCCCAAAGAGGAAGGGATGATGCAGCACAGCAACGGTAGGTATTTCCCTTAGTGATGAGACCAAGGTTATCGAACCAGTAGAAGAACCACGCAACACCACGTAAACAGCTCCTGCACACAAAGAACAAATACTTGCAACCCGACGTAAGAGAGGGGTTGTCAATCCCTCACGGGTGAAAAGATAGGTAAAATTGTAGTAGATTGGATAAATAGATCTCGCGGGAACGCGAGATAAAATAAATAAATAAAAATTGCAGCAAGGTATTTTTGTATTTTTGGATTAATAGATCTGAAAATAAAAGCAAATAAATAAAAAGGCAAATAGCAAAATAGATCTGAAAGTATATGATGAGAAAATAGACCCGGGGGCCGTAGATTTCACTAGTGGCTTCTCTCGAGAAAAATAGCATACGGTGGGTAAACAAATTACTGTTGGGCAATTGATAGAACTTCAAATAATCATGACGATATCCAGGCAATGATCATTATATAGGCATCACGTCCAAGATTAGTATACCGACTCCTGCCTGCATCTACAACTATTACTCCACACATCGACCGCTATCCAGCATGCATTTAGTGTATTAAGTTCATGAAAAAACGGAGTAATGCAATAAGAACGATGACAGGATGTGGACAAGATCTATTTATGTAGAAATGGACCCCATCTTGTTATCCTTAATAGCAACGATACATACGTGTCGTTTCCCCTTCTGTCACTGGGATCAAGCACCGTAAGATCGAACCCATCACAAAGCACCTCTTCTCATTCCAAGATAAATAATCAAGATGGCTAAACAAAACCCAAATATCAAAGAAGAAATACGAGGCTATAAGTAATCATGCATATAAGAGATCAAAAAGACTCAAATAACTTTCATGGATAAAAACATAGATCTGATCATAAACTCAAAGTTCATCGGATCCCAACAAACACACCGCAAAAAAGAGTTACATCAAATAGATCTCCAAGATACCATTGTATTGAGAATCAAACGAGAGAGAGAAAGCCATCTAGCTACTAACTACGGACCCGTAGGTCTACAATGAACTACTCACGCATCATCGGAGAGGCACCAATGAGGATGATGAACCCCTCCGTGATGGTGTCTAGATTTGATCTATGGTTTCTGGAACTTGCGGCGGCTAGAATTGATTTTCGTTGACTCCCCTAGGGTTTCTGGAATATTGGGGTATTTATAGAGCAAAGAGGCGGTGCGGGAGGTCTCCGAGATGGGCACAACCCACCAGGGCGCGCCCGGGGGCCCAGGCGCGCCCTGGTGTCTTGCGCTCACCTCGGGCCCCCTCTTCGGTACTTCTTCGGCCCACTGGATGTCATCTGGTCCAAAAAAAACTCCAAAAAGTTTCGCTGCATTTGGACTCCGTTTGGTATTGATTTCCTGCGAAGTAAAAAATAAGCAGAAAACAGCAACTGGCACTGGGCACTATGTCAATAGGTTAGTCCCAAAAAATGATATAAAGTTGATATAAAATGATTGTAAAACATCCAAAAATGATAATATAACAACATGGAACAATAAAAAATTATAGATACGTTGGAGACGTATCAGCATCCCCAAGCTTAATTCCTGCTCGTCCTCGAGTAGGTAAATGATAAAAACAGAATTTTTGATGTGGAATGCTGCCTAACATGTTCATCACATATTCTTTTCTTTGTAGCATGGACATTTGGACTTTTATATGGTTCAAAGCAATAGTCTAGTTTTGACATGAGGACTTTTATATTCAAGCATATCAACAAGCAACCATGTCTTTTAAAATATCAACACTAAAGAAAGTTATCCCTAGCTCATTATGCTCAATCACTGATCCATTCATGAAACACACTCGAATATGAGCTACACCCAATGCTCAAGTACGATCATAGTGCCCCTTAGTTGGTGCTTTATAAGAGAAAATGGAGACTCAAGTAAAAATAAAAATTGCATAAAGTAAAAGAAAGGCCCTTCGCGGAGGGAAGTAGGGATTTGTAGAGGTGCCAGAGCTCAAAGCTTAAATTGAGAGATAAAAACATTTTGAGAGGCATACTTTTCCCACCAACGAAAATGACTTAGAGTTCCCAATACTTTCCGTGCTAGATATATCATAGGCAGTTCCCAAACAGAAATTAAAGTTTATTCCTTTTTCCACCATACTTTCACTTTCCATCGCTAACCGTATCCACGGGTGCCCTCCATACCAACACTTTCCAAGGAATATATTATTTGACAACATAAAGTAAATTCATTTTTTCATTTCGGGACTGGGCATCCCTAATACCTTTGCCGTACTCTTGTGCAATGACAAGTGAATAAACACTCATCGTGAGAATAACACATCTAGCATGGAAAAATATCGGCCACCCCTAACCGCTTCGTGAGCGGTACGAGCACACAAAAGAGAAATTTATTTTGAAAATTAGAGATGGCACATACAAATTTGCTTAGAACGGCACGGGAATACTGCATATAGGTAGGTATAGTGGACTCATATGGCAAAACTGGTTTAAAGTGTTTTGGATGCACAAGTAGTAATCATACTTAGTGCAAATGGAGGCTAGCAAAAAGATTGAGAAGCGTCCAACCAAGAAACGAAAAATCTCGTAAGCAAGCATTAAGCATAATTAACACTGAATAATGCACCACAAGTAGGATATAATTTCATTGCATAACTATTGACTTTCGTGCTTGCATAGGGAATCACAAACCTTAACACCAATATTCTTACTAAAGCATAATTACTCATCAACATGACTCACATATCACTATCATCATATCTCAAAAATATTACTAAGAATCAATTTTGTTTTGTCCAATGATCTTCATGAAAGTTTTTATTATTTCCTTCTTGGATATCTATCACTTTGGGACTAGTTTCATATGTTGCTTTTAATAAGCTCAAACAAATATAAGTGAAGAACATGAGCATAATATTTCTTTCTCTCAAATTAATCTAAGTGAAGCAAGAGAGAATTTCTTCAAAAATAACAAAGCACACCATGCTCAAAAAGATATAAGTGAAGCACTAGAGCAATTCCATAGCTCATAAAAATTTAAGTGAAGCATAGGAGCAAGCATAGCATAATTTTTGGCTCTCCCAAAAAGGTGTGTCCAGCAAGGATTCAAGATTTAAAATAAAAAGCAAAACAAGCAAAGACTCATATCATACAAGATGCTCCAAGCAAAACTCATAATATGTGACGAATAAAAATATAGCTCCAAGTCAAATACCGATGGTCGTTAGAAGAAAGAGGGGATGCCACTCGGGGGCATCCCCAAGCTTAGTTGCTTGATACTTCTTTAATATTACCTTGGGGTGCTTCGGGCATCCCCAAGCTTAGCCTTTTGCGAATCCTTATTCCTTCATTCATCGTGATCGCACCCAAAACTTGAAAACTTCAATCACACAAAACTCAACAAAACCATCGTGAGATCCGTTAGTATAAGAAAACCAATCTTTACTTTAAGTACTGTAGAAAACCCATTCAAATTTTGTTCTTGCATTATATCTACTGTATTCTAACTTTACCATGGCTTATAACCTCCAATACAAACCATAGATTCATCAAAATAAGCACACAATGTAAAGAAAATAGAATCTGTCAAAAATAGAATAGTCTGCAAAGATACGAATTGTTCTCATACTTCTGTAACTCCAAAAATTATGAAACATTAGGACAACAGAGGCAATTTGCGTATCAATCTTGTGTAAAAAATTCAGAATTTTTCGTCTCTGCTGTGAATTTTCAAAATTGTTTTACTGTACGCAAAAGTTTTTCTTTTCCAGCAAGATCAAGTCAACTATCACCCAAATCATCCCAAAGGCTTTGCTTGGCACAAACACTAATTTAAACCACAAAAACACATCTAACCAGAGGCATAATTTGGTATTTTATTGAAAACAGCAAGAAAACCAAAAAGCAAAAAGATACAAGTTGGGTTGCCTCCCAACGAGCGCTATCGTTTTACGCCCCTAGCTAGGCATAAAGAAAAGGATCTAAGTATTGTCATCTTTGCTTCGAGATCCATAAGATGCCCTCATGATTGATTCATATGGTGGCTTAATTCTAATTCTAGGGAAGTGTTCCATACCCTTCCTTAGTGGAAATTGGAATTTAATATTGCCTTCTTCCATATCAATCACGGCACCAATAGTACGTAAAAATGGTCTACCAAGAATAATTGGACAAGACGGATTGCAATCAATATCAAGAACAATAAAGTCTACGGGCAGATAATTCCTATTTGCAAGAATAAGAACATCATTAATTCTTCCCATAGGCTTTTTAATAGTGGAAGCCGCCAAGTGCAAATTTAAGGAACATTCTTCAATATCAGTAAGACCAAGCACATCACATAAAGACTTCGGAATTGTAGAAACACTAGCACCCAGGTCACATAAAGCAAAACAGTCATAATTTTTAATCTTGACTTTGATAGTAGGTTCCCATTCATCATGTAATTTTCTAGGAATTGAAAATTCTAATTCCAACTTTTCTTCAAAAGCTTTCATCATAGCATCAACAATATGTTTAGTAAAAGCTTTATTTTGTTCATAAGCATGGGGTGAATTTATCATGGATTGCAACAAAGAAATACAATCAACCAAAGAGCAACTATCATAATTAAAGTCTTTGTAGTCCAAAAGAGTGGGCACATCACTAGTTAAATTCTTGACCTCTTCAAACGCACTTTTATCAAATTTTTCAACAAGATTTTCACCCTCCAAATTATTGGGACGCCTTCTAGCTAAAGTTAACTCTTCTCCAGTCCCTTTTTCATCAATCTTAATTTTACTAAACAAGGAATCAATATAAGAAACACCGATCATTTTAAGATCTTCATCACTTTTACCTTCTAACGAGATTTGTTTAGCGCCCATTTGATTTACTAGGGTAGCTTGTGCATCGGATATTTTACCTAGCAAACTTTCGGCAAAAGCATACTTAGATTGGAGATTGCAAACTTCTCTACTGATATCATCAAGTTGATTTGTTGTAGCATCTAGCACAACGGAATGCTCCTTAAGTTCTTCAGTGAAATACTCATTATGCTCAAATTGTGTAGTCATATATTCCTTAGTACTTTTTGTAGGAGATATGCCCTAGAGGCAATAATAAATGTTATTATTTATCTCCTTGCTCATAATTATGTTTATGTTCCATGCTATAACTGCTGTGGTTCCCGAGCCCGTATATCCATAAAGGCTCTGGGGAAAACCCATGTGCACGTGTGGAATAATAAACGGTAAAAAGTATTCCTAGTCATGCCTCTAAGACTAGCTCAAGTGTTGCATGATGATTATGTTTTCCCAATCATGGGCATGTCTATGCCAGCAGCTTTGAGGGCACAATGTTAGAAGAACATTTGTGTTGAATCGACCCGATTGATGTTATGCTATGAGATTCATTCGTCACAAGTTAATGGTTGATAACACAGAGATGGTTAACGTTTGCATGATTCCTCAGACCATGAGAGTATCGAGTTTCTTCATGCTTGATTCATGAACTTTGGGGTTTGTTAAACGTCATCCGTAACTGGATGGCTATTACGGCGGCTTACGGGTTCATGGGAAAGTATGTTAAGTAACTTGATAGCTCAAGATTGGGATTTGCTCCTCCGACGATGGAGAGATATCTCTGGGCCCTCTCGGTGTTAAGGTATCCATCATCGTCTGGCCAGACACTTTGTGATTTGATCACGGGGATGCCGGAACACGGTAACGAGAAAAGAGAACAATACCGGTAACGAGGTAACTAGCATAGTGGACAAGTTGTTGATCCACGGGAATGCCAACATGTCTCGCCTTGGGTATTTGTAACATATCGCGAAGCAACAGGAATAGCACACGGCAACTGGAGGTTCACTCGAATATTCTTTCGTGTGGGTATAGGGGTCAATATGGGTGTCCACGGCTCCAATGTTGATCATTGATCGGAAGGGGTTCCGTGTCATGTCTATACTTCACCGAACCTATAGGGTCACACGCTTAAGGGTCATCTATCTGCTAAATAATAGACAGGGAGTCTGAGCGAAAATCACCGAAAAAGTTTCGGACACCGAAAAGTTTCGGACAGCGGAAAAGTTCCGCAGAGAGATGTCACCGGATGAGTTCCGGTTAAACTGAAAAGTTGTTTCAGGGGATACCATTAAGTCAAAATGGTTTCGGCACATGCCTGATAATTCTTGGAGGATGCCAGAATCATTCTGGAAACTTCTGGGAATTTTCTGGAAGAAAAAACCGGAAATGTTCCGGGGCTGCCGGAACCGCTTCAGATGCTTTTCGCAGATGAAATCACTAAACTGGAATTGTTCCAAAACGCGTTGAAAATTATTTTAGTCGGTACTGGAAATGTTCTAAGCCCACATAAATATTTTCAGTTCGAACGGACGCTGAAAAATATCGTCGTGAATAGTGAAAGTGCTTTTTGGAATTTTTTGGAAAGCCACCTTTTAGGGCTTTTTGCTAAAGGCTTCTAGAAGGTGATGTGGATGGATGAGAGCCCCCTTGGGGGGGGACCCCTAGGGGGTGGCCGGCCACATGTGGAGCTCCTCCTTGGAGCTCCACATGTCCTTGGGTTTCTCTCTTATGCCCTTGGAAAGAGTTTCCTTCATGGGTATTTTGGTATTTCTTGAATGCCCATCCTACCCCTTGGTTTTCCTATATAAGGAGGAGAGGGGCTGCTCAATCCTTCATGCCTTCTCACATACAAGTGCCATTGCAATGATCTGGCTTCTCTCTCCCTCCCACGAAAAGAGTTTCGTAGAGCCGAAAGGCTGTCTGGGTTCCGGTGGGAACTAGTTCTGGACGGCGAAGCCCTGCCGGATAGATGACACCGTATGTGTGCAACTCTGTAGAGAGGTCGTAGTTTCGATCTTAGTGCCCGAGGGGCTGTTCGTGAGTGCCTCCCGAAGGGCTGTCCAAGTGACGGTACTAGTTCTGTGAGTCCTCCCGAAGGGCTGTCCAAGTGACCGTTCGAGTTTCGAAGGTCCTCCCGAAGGGTTGTCCGCGACACCGTCCGGGGGACTGTTCGACCGCCTCCCGGAGGGCTGTCCGAATAGAAGACGAGGGTATACATCCTCGCAGTTGGGAGGTTGAAAATCCTAGCTGCGGGGATCTGCACCGCCGATCGTCATCGACTCTACTTCCGCTGCGCTACGAGTCGGTAACGAAAATGATCAAACCTTGTATACAGTCTCCATAGTGGTCCTGGGCTGGTGCGTAGGTCGGAATTTTTTTGTTTTCTGCTGCGTTACCCTACAGTGGCATCATGAGCCGTGCTATGCGTAGATGCAGGTTGCGATCTAGAATACATAGAGATGTATGGGTGTTGCACAATATAATTAGGTAGTAGATGAGTTCTATTACTGAAAATTATTTGTGCGGGTAGCAGATGAAATCTGTTACCCGATGTTCTTGTTGCTTCCCTGGAATTTGCATATTTCTGATCTTGATAACAGCATGGTGGAGTTTCAATGTTCTGGCAATCCGCGATCCTGATTGATCAACGAAGTTCTAACAGTTCATTGAATTCCACTGTAGTTAAAAGGAAAGATGAAATTTCGCAGACGAAAGGGCAATGCAGATATGATCTGCACGGGGGTCATGCGTATGACGAAGTTTAGTATGGGGCTCGAGATTTTATTATCTCGGTTTTCATACACCCTGGAAAGTTAATCTAGCGACTTGAATTATCATACTTGATGATGGACGTTGGTAGCTTCGGTTTGTTTCGAAACCTTAGAAGCCACGTAAAACAAGTTTTTGCTTGAACCGATTAGAGACGTCTAACTTGGTTTTGCAGGAGGGTTTGCATGTGCATGTGATGTGGTATAGCAGTGCTCATAATAATTTGATTATGTATGAGATGACTATATGATGTAAATTAATTAACATGACCTGCGTGTCATGATTCGGCATGATGGCTGGAGCCATATGATTGCACTTTAATGACCTGCGTGTCAACCTTATGTAATGCACTTATTTTATTAGCTATAGAGATAGCAATATTATCTGGTGCATCGACAAGGTGGTGGCAATCTTCGCGAAGGTGAACACCGATGCGAATGCCAAAGACGAAGAAATACAAGAATTCTCCGTCAGAAAGGGCTATACCATATCATGCTATTATGAATTGCCTGAGATGTTTATCCCTTATGATGCACCCTTCTTGATTGCGCGGTAGTCGCTTTTTATTAGGGTGATCTCTCACAAAAATATCATAGTTGATAGTGTTCTCCCAAGTGTAGCACCGTCACGGCACCTAACTTTTCGGGGTGCGCCATGACTAACATGGGTACGAACGATTAGGGATGTGTGAGGCGGGTGAGTTCAGACCTCGCAGCGAGATCACTTGGTTATCTTTGACGTTCAGGCATGACAGTCATGAGCTCGGAACACGCCCATCGAAAGATGAACAAGAGGCGCATAGAGATGTGATTGGCAGGTTGGCCTACCGGTTGAGATTTTCGCCATCAGTGGTGACTAACATCAATGACGAATAATCAAAACACGGGTCTTGAATCACTCATAATCAATTATGAGAGATGTTGATTTGAGTGGGAGCGCACTGTAGAATTATCTTGTTTAATTCTCAGTGCAATTAATTTTGAACACTGTCTAAGTGTGATTTGCATAATAGTTGTAGAATAATGTCTCGCGTTTCCACCTTCCCTATTAAAATTGAATAGTTGTTAAATATCTGGTTAAAACTTTACGGTTGGTAACGTAATGTGGGGATTATCCTCAAGAGTGCCAAGAAGGATTTTGTCCTATCGCATACTTTGGTATTCTCTCACTTATGCTATGGATCATGTGACTCTCGTCCTTCGATCCAAAAGCTAGAATTCCGTTTCAGTCTAGTGCAATATGTTTGTTTCCATGAGACCCGAACTTCGAAAGTTTGGATAGTTATGTGATATTCATGGAATCTGAAAATCATTTTCAGAGACAGACAAAGGCTAAAAGATATGAGATATCCAAAGCAATGTTTGTTTGCAAACTATTAGTAAAAGAAGTTTACTATGCATTAGACTGATAAGAGAGGGATCCAGAAGAACGCCTATCATATGATAAAAGGTGAATAAAACAACAACTTAAGAGAAAGGAAGTGTCCGAAGGGTGTTAGTGAAACTTTCACTCCTAGGAAGTCCGAGGCTAACGCCACTCTTAAGTTGGGTGCTTCTTCTGAGAGTAGGAGAAATACTAAAAGTTAAAACTGTTAGAAGTATAAAGGCAATAAAGAAGAAGACTGGAATATCCAGCTCATGTATGAATGTCATACAAAGTTTTTGATGTATAGAAGGCTGGTCAAAGATATAGTTCTTGGGAATTATGGTTAAACATGTTAATCACTAATTCTTGGGTATTGTGAGACAATCACAAAGATACCCGCTCGATTGCATTCTGTTGCAACTCGATGTAAGAACTACTATGGCCTGAAAGACTAGCCAGGAATGAGGTTGAGATACACACATGGGACATAGTAAATGTTACTATACCTTCCATCGGTGTATTACCTTTGTATTTACTTTCATAATTCATTTTAGAGTTTCACACTCTAGCCCTTTGCATAAGGTATCTTGCAAGAAGGTTGTTCATAAGAGAACTTTTTATGTTCGGTGTTATGAATAACATAAGGGCCATACTTTCATTATGAATGAGATGTATGTTATGAATATTGATAATAATATATTACCTCTGGATTTACATTCATAATTCATTTTAGAGTTTTACACTCTAGCCCCTTGCACAATGTTGTTGCAAAAAGGTTGTTCATAAAAGGAACAATTGTTGTTCAGTATTATGAATAACATGAAGGGCCATGCTTCCATCCTCGATGGGACGTATGTTATGAATATTGATGGTAATATGATACATCCATAACACTGACGCTAAATATCATAAAGACTAAAAGAATACCACACAAGTGTGGCACTGCATTTGGTCACATTGGAGAAACCCGCATGGATAAAATCCATTATGATGGATTTTTGAAGTCATTTGATTTTGAATCATCTGACACTTGCAACTTTCCTCCGAAAAGAGAAGTGACTGAAATACCGTTCACAGGCCATAAGGAACGAACAACAAACTTATTGGTGATCATACATTTGATGTGTGTAGTCCGATAAATGTTGTTAGTAGTGGATTTATCTATCTTCAGAAATGACTCAAGTAGATATGTGGATATTTACTTGATGAGACGTAAGTCTGGATCTTTTGAATTCATTCGAAAGGTTTTCAAAAAGGAAGTAGAAGTTATTGTAACAAGAAAATTATGTTTCTACAATTCGATTGCAGAAAGGAATATTTGAGTTACAAGTTTACCGAATGTCTGATGAGTTGTGAAAGTAGTTTCATAACTTGCACCTCCCGGAACACCACTGCAAGTGGAAAGTCCGTGAAAATGTAATCGAACCATTTATGACATGGTAAGATCAAAGATGACATAAATAAATTTGCCATTATCCCTTTTAAAGAGTGATGCTTTAGAGACTGCGGCTTTTACACTGAAAAGAGCTCCATCGGGTCTGTTGAAATGACACCATGGTATGGTTCGCCCAACCATGTTATATCTTTTCTTAAACATTTGGAATATGGGGCTTGTGTAAAAGGTTACAAACCTATTCCAAATCAGACAAGTGCTACTTTGTAGGTTATCCCAAGTCATTGGGTATTCCTCCCTCACTATACCGAGGCAAATAGGTTTGCCACAAAGAACGGTATGCTTTTTGAAGAAAATGGTTCTTTCAAAAAGGTGAGTGGGAGAATAATGCAACTCGACAAGATAACTAGTATCTCCGTCATCAGGTCAAAGGAAAGAGACCTTGGAAGTAATTCCAGAGTTTCCTACTATGACTGATATGGAAGTCTCTACAATAAAATGTATGGACTTCGGTCGAACTTGCAGCTGAACCACGTAGGCAAGGCTCGTGCAAACCTCTCAGGTGCGCAAACGAGATATTGTTGTTAGACAACAGTATACCTACGATACACAAGGAAGCGTTGATGGGCCCTGACTCCGGAATTGGCTAAATGCCAATACAATCCGAGATAGTCTCCATATAAATGTTTCAAGATTAAAACCTTGATACACCTTTCGAAAGACTTAGAGTCTAACGAATTTTATGGAACTAAAAACTGATACGGGTAAAAATGTTTTATCCATAAAGCTCGACTTGTTGCAATAACGAGTTCAAGGAGTTGACTACGATGAGGTTGTTTCATCGTAGCGATGCTTAAAGTCGGTTCCGGTTGAACTAGCAATTAATACATATTTCAATCATGAGATATGAAACAAAGGATGACAAAAGGATTTCCATCTGATGGAAATAAAACCAAGGACTTGCATGTGTTACAGTCCAAGGTATTTTGTCATTCCAGAGGATGCTAGTAAGTATGCAAACTTCAGAGTTCCAGCAATGGACAGAAGAGAGCAAAATGGAGTTGGAATCTTCGTGTTTTGATGAAATGGTCAAAGGGGTTTGACTTCATCAATGGGTAACGAAGATGCTTATGATTCAAGAAAGTAAGTGGGAGCATAATAAAATTTCTAAAAACGTTGTGTGCTTGACACATTGTTAATTGGAAATAAATTTCTTGACACGAATTAGGACTTCATTTGAAAATAGTTTTTCGATGAAGTGCTTGGGCAAAATAGCCTTTATATTAGGCATGATGATCTATGGAGATAGATTTACCTAATGGGGCTGAGCAAAGATACATATTGACAAGATGCTAAGACCTTTTAGCATTAAAAACGTCAAGGAGTGATTCTTGCCGAAGTCACATGGAAAGAGTTTTTGCAAGACTCGGTGTCCCAAAAACACTGATGAGCAAAATACATGATGGAGATTCCACACACCTTCATGTTTGGATTAATCATGTATTCCATGGTATGTAAAAACAACCAGATATGTCCAATACTCCAAAGTTGTTGCGAGTATAGACACCAAAGTGATCAAAAGTAATGATCATGGGACAACAGCGAAAAAAGGTCATTGAGTACTATAGTAGCACTGATGACATGTTTTCTCGCAAGCGGAGATCATGAAGAGTTCGTTGTAAAAGGTTACATCGATACAGTCTTTATCCATGCTCCAAGCGATTTTCGATTAAAGTTAAGGGTTTTGTGCAATACACAATATGGTGGCACGGTAGTTGGAAATTGTTCCAAACAAGATACTGAGGCAAATTCTATAACAAAGGCTAAGTATGTTGACGCTTTAGAAGCGACAAAGAAGTTGTTGAATCATATAGTTCATTCATGAACTTAGTATGGTTCCAAGAAGGCTTGGTCAATGGGACACTATTGCAGATAGTTGCTCCATAGCTCAGTCTGAGGAATCAGGTTTCGACCAATGATTCACACATATACAAAGCAAGGTGTACACAAAATATGAATTTTGTGAAAGCATGAAAACGCGAGGATATGCAAAGATACACACGGATCTGAAGTTGTCAGATCCGTTGGACATCAGGCTATACCACATGCGAAGCATATTTTACACCAATGTGCCGTAGGTGTAAAGTGCATTAACATTAACTAGATTATTGACTCTAGTGCAAGTGGGAGTCTGTAGGAGATATGCCCTAGAGGCAATAATAAATGTTATTATTTATCTCCTTGCTCATAATTATGTTTATGTTCCATGCTATAACTGCTGTGGTTCCCGAGCCCGTATATCCATAAAGGCTCTGGGGAAAACCCATGTGCACGTGTGGAATAATAAACGGTAAAAAGTATTCCTAGTCATGCCTCTAAGACTAGCTCAAGTGTTGCATGATGATTATGTTTTCCCAATCATGGGCATGTCTATGCCAGCAGCTTTGAGGGCACAATGTTAGAAGAACATTTGTGTTGAATCGACCCGATTGATGTTATGCTATGAGATTCATTCGTCACAAGTTAATGGTTGATAACACAGAGATGGTTAACATTTGCATGATTCCTCAGACCATGAGAGTATCGAGTTTCTTCATGCTTGATTCATGAATTTTGGGGTTTGTTAAACGTCATCCGTAACTGGATGGCTATTACGGCGGCTTACGGGTTCATGGGAAAGTATGTTAAGTAACTTGATAGCTCAAGATTGGGATTTGCTCCTCCGACGATGGAGAGATATCTCTGGGCCCTCTCGGTGTTAAGGTATCCATCATCGTCTGGCCAGACACTTTGTGATTTGATCACGGGGATGCCGGAACACGGTAACGAGAAAAGAGAACAATACAGGTAACGAGGTAACTAGCATAGTGGACAAGTTGTTGATCCACGGGAATGCCAACTTGTCTCGCCTCGGGTATTTGTAACATATCGCGAAGCAACAGGAATAGCACACGGCAACTGGAGGTTCACTCGAATATTCATTCGTGTGGGTATAGGGGTCAATATGGGTGTCCACGGCTCCAATGTTGATCATTGATCGGAAGGGGTTCCGTGTCATGTCTATACTTCACCGAACCTATAGGGTCACACGCTTAAGGGTCATCTATCTGCTGAATACTAGACAGGGAGTCTGAGAGAAAATCACCGAAAAAGTTTCGGACACCGAAAAGTTTCGGACAGCGGAAAAGTTCCGCAGAGAAAGGTCACCGGATGAGTTCCGGTGAAACTGAAAAGTTGTTTCAGGGGATACCATTAAGTCAAAATGGTTTCGGCACATGCCTGATAATTCTTGGAGGATGCCAGAATCATTCTGGAAACTTCTGGGAATTTTCTGGAAGAAAAAACCGGAAATGTTCCGGGGCTGCCGGAACCGCTTCAGATGCTTTTCGCAGATGAAATCACTAAACTGGAATTGTTCCAAAACGCGTTGAAAATTATTTTAGTCGGTACTGGAAATGTTCTAAGCCCACATAAATATTTTCAGTTCGAACGGACGCTGAAAAATATCGTCGTGAATAGTGAAAGTGCTTTTTGGAATTTTTTGGAAAGCCACCTTTTAGGGCTTTTTGCTAAAGGCTTCTAGAAGGTGATGTGGATGGATGAGAGCCCCCTTGGGGGGGGACCCCTAGGGGGTGGCCGGCCACATGTGGAGCTCCTCCTTGGAGCTCCACATGTCCTTTGGTTTCTCTCTTATGCCCTTGGAAAGAGTTTCCTTCATGGGTATTTTGGTATTTCTTGAATGCCCATCCTACCCCTTGGTTTTCCTATATAAGGAGGAGAGGGGGCTGCTCAATCCTTCATGCCTTCTCACATACAAGTGCCATTGCAATGATCTGGCTTCTCTCTCCCTCCCATGAAAAGAGTTTCGTAGAGCCGAAAGGCTGTCTGGGTTCCGGTGGGAACTAGTTCTGGACGGCGAAGCCCTGCCGGATAGATGACACCGTATGTGTGCAACTCTGTAGAGAGGTCGTAGTTTCGATCTTAGTGCCCGAGGGGCTGTTCGTGAGTGCCTCCCGAAGGGCTGTCCAAGTGACGGTCCTAGTTCTGTGAGTCCTCCCGAATGGCTGTCCAAGTGACCGTTCGAGTTTCGAAGGTCCTCCCGAAGGGCTGTCCGCGACACCGTCCGGGGGACTGTTCGACCGCCTCCCGGAGGGCTGTCCAAAGAGAAGACGAGGGTATACATCCCCGCGGTTGGGAGGTTGAAAATCCTAGCTGCGGGGATCTGCACCGCCGATCGTCATCGACTCTACTTCCGCTGCGCTACGAGTCGGTAACGAAAATGATCAAACCTTGTATACAGTCTCCATAGTGGTCCTGGGCTGATGCAGGTTACCGATAATGTTGTTGTTAATAAAAGATACAAAACATTATTGTAAATAACAACAAGCAAATACAAAAAAAATAAAATCACGCTCCAAGCAAAACACATATCATGTGATGAATAAAAATAAAGCTCCAAGTGAGGTTACCGATAATGTTGAAGACGAAAGAGGAGATGCCTTCCAGGGTATCCCTAAGCTTAGTTGCTTGGGTATTTCTTGAATATTACCTTGGGGTGCCTTGGGAATCCCCAAGCTTAGGGTCTTGCCACTCCTTATTCTCCTCATATCGATATCTCACCCAAAACTTGAAAACTTCAATCACCCAAAACTTAACGGAACTTGGTGAAATGGGTTAGTATGATAATAGATAAATCATTCAATTTTGTACTGTCAAGACAAGATTCGTAATTTTTCTCACATAATGCCTACTGTACTATATCATTCCCACAATTTATATTATTCAATATAAGTTATGGAAACGCTAAAACAAGCAAACTATTTAAACAAAGCAGATTCTGTCAAAAACAAAACAGTCCGTAATGATCTGAACAAACACCATACTTCTGCAACTCCAAAAATTATGAAAAATTAGGACAACGTAGGAAATTTGTATATCAATCATGTGTAAAAATTTCAGAAGGTTTTGACGCTCCATTAAATTATAGGAATTTCTGCACTTGATGCAAAAGTTTCTGTTTTTGCACTGAATCAAGTCAACTATCATCCACACTATCCCAAAGGCTTTACTTGTCACATTATTGAAACAAAAGCTATAAATCATTATTACTACAGTAACTTACTAATGTGAGCACACAAAAACCGGAGGTAGAAATATTGGGTTGCCTCCCAACAAGCGCTTTTCTTTAATGCCTTTTAGCTAGGCATGATGATTTTAATGATGCTCACGTAGAAGTGAAGAATTGAAACACAAAGAGAGAGCATCACGAATCACATGGCAAGCACATTTAAGCCTAACACACTTCCTGTGCATAGGGATTTTGTGAGCAAACAATTTGTGGCAGCAAGAATCAACTAGCATAGGAAGGCAAAACAAGTGCAACTTCAAAACTTTCAACATAAAGAGAGAAAACTTGATATTATTGAGATATGTAAAAGCATATATTTCTCTCTCGTAATAATTTTCAGTAGCATCTTGAATGACAATATAACTATCACATAAAGCATTCTTTTCATGATCCACAAGCATAAAATTTTTGTTACTCTCCACATATGCAAATTTATTCTAATTTATAATAGTGGGAGTATCATATGAAACTTGAATACTATAAATTGTTTCCACATTAAAATAGCAATGCTTAGTAAAAGGTTATTCATAATTATGACAAGTTTTATAATAGTAATCATCACTACTTTTCATAACATAAATATCATCACAATAATCATCATAAGTAGCAACTTTGCTCTCATCATAATTAATTGAAACCTCTTCCAAAGTAGTGGATTCAATATTAAATAAAGTCATGACCTCTCCATATCCACTTTTATCATTATAATCATCATAAATAGGAGGCATGCTTTCATCATAATAAATTTGCTCATCAAAACATGGGGGACTAAAAAGATCATCTACATCAAATATAGCATCCCCAAGCTTATGGCTTTGCATATCATTAGCATCATGGATATTCAAAGAATTCATAATAACAACATTGCAATCATGCTCATCATTCAAGGAACTCACATTAAACCTTCTATAAAATTCTTCCTATAGCAATTGAGCACAATTTTCCGATCCATCATTTTCAAGAAAGACATCATATAGATGAAGTATGTGAGGCAACCTCAATTCCATTTTTTTTAGTTTTCTTTTATGAACCAAACTACTGAATAAACAAGAAACTAAAAGATTCAATTGCAAGATCTAAAGATATACCTTCAAGCACTCACCTCCCCGACAACGGCGCCAGAAAAGAGCTTGATGTCTACAATGCAACTTTATTCTTGTAGACTCGTGTTGGGCCTCCAAGCGCAGTGTTTTGTAGGACAATAGGAAATTTCCCTCAAGTGGATGACCTAAGGTTTATCAATCCGTGGGAGGCATAGGATGAAGATGGTCTCTCTCAAACAACCCTGCAACCAAATACAAGAAATCTCTCGTGTCGCCAACACACCCAATATAATGGCAAATTGTATAGGTGCACTAGTTCGGCGAAGATTTGGTGATACAAGTGTAATATGGATAGTAGATATAGGTTTTTATAATCTGAATAAATAAAAATAGCAAGTAGCAATTGGTAAAAGTGAGCACAAACGGTATTGCAATCCTTGAAAACAAGGCCTAGGGTTCATACTTTCACTAGTGCAATCTCTCAACAATGCTAACATAATTGGATCATATAACCATCCCTCAAGGTGTGACAAAGAATCACTCCCAAAGTTCCTATTAGCGGAGAACATAAGATAGAAATTGTTGTAGGGTATGAAACCACCTCAAAGTTATCTTTTCCGATCAATCTTATGACCTATCCCTATAAGTGTCACGAACAGCCCTAGAGTTCATACTAAAATAACACCTTAAGATACACATCAACCAAAACCCTAATGTCACCTAGATACTCCAATGTTACCACGAGTACCCATGGGCTTGATTATATGATATGCATCACACAATTTCAGATTAATAATATTCAATCTACACAAAGAACTACAAAGAGTACCCCAAGATTTCTACCAAAGAAAGTAGGAAAAAAACATGCATCAACCCCTATGCATAGATTACCCGAATGTCACCTCAGGAATCCATGAGTTGAGTGCCAAAACATACATCAAGTGAATCAATATAATACCCCATTGTCACCACGGGTATTCATATGCAAGACATAAATCAAGTGTTCTCTAATCCCACAAGTATTCAATCCGATAATACTGAAACCTCAAAGGTAAAAACTCAATTCATCACAACAAGATAGAGAGGGAGAAACACCATATGATCCAACTATATTAACATAGCTCGCGTTACATCAAGATCATGCCATATCAAGAACACGAGAGAGAGAGAGATCAAACACATAGCTACTAGTACATACCCTCAGCCATGAGGGTGAACTACTCCCTCCTCGTTACGGAGACCGCCGGGATGATGAAGATGGCCTCCGGTGGTGATTCCCCCTCCGGCATGGTGACGGAACAGGGCTCCAGATTAGTTTTCTTTGATACAGAGGCTTGCGGTGGCAGAACAACTCAGCTAGGTTAACTTTCGGAGGCTTCTGAATATATATGATTTTTTGGTGTTGGAATCACGCAAAGATGTGCCACAGAGGGCCCACAAGCTACCAGAGCGCGGCCACCACCTGGTCGCGCCCAGGTGTATTGTGGGGCCCCTGTGGGTCTTCTGGTACTCCCCCAAAGCTTCCTGGGTCTCTTTTCTTCCCAAAAAAATCGTCAAAAAGTTTCGTTGCATTTGGACATCGTTTGATATGGATTTTCTGAAAAACCAAAAACATGCGGAAAATAGCAGCTGGCACTGGGCACTAGGTCAATATGATAGTCCATGAAAATCATATAAAAGTCATATAAAAGTGCACCAAAACCATATAAAATTATTGTAAACATGGCATGAATACTTCTTAAATTGTAGATACGTTGGAGACGTATCAATACTCCGTATGGAAGCCAGAATCGGCCATAGATCCAGTAATCAGCAGGACGGATAGACGGACAACTCTTTTCAAACAAGTAACCAGCAACAGAAGTCTTAAAGGTATACATGGCCTTCAGACCACATACCACAGCGAAAGGCTTCTGGTATAAGAAACCCAGCCTTCCTCCGCAAGCTATCGGGAGGAGCTTACAACGTAAGAATCCCAATCTTCCTCGCTACACCACTAGGGGGGAAATCTTCTGGGGTACGGCACTCCAATCTTCCTCAGCCCGCTACCACGGAAAGCTTCCAGCATAGGCAACCCAACGTTCTGTAGCAAACTACCAAGGAAGAACCCACATCTGCCTCAGAGCTTAGTTGATTATGAAGGGATTTCCCCTACCCCTGCATATGTTGTAAGCATGCAGCCTAGTTCATCAGTTCATGCGAGCCACTCATACACGGGAATGACAGTGTTCAGAGAAAACATCGGCCCCAAATATCCAAGCAAGATATGAATGTAGTAGCTCCTACGAGATATGCAAGAGTAAGTTGTGAGTACAAGCACAACAAGCTATGATATGACCTAGGAGCCATGTTGGTAGGTCATGACACGTCCCCAAAAGGAACCCTCAGGAACAAAGAAGTTTCGGATAAACCACATATGTGACGGTCAATAAAATAAAGCTTCACAGACAAGGTAATATTACTAATCCTTGTCAGACTCTTCCATATGCTGGCACAACAATGCACTACTTGCGGTTCCAAGTGAGCCTGCCACACTCATCATGAATATGGGCCATCAACCAAGATAAGAGGCTATGCTTGGGATACTACACCAGACAGCAACCATGCAATGTTCAGTGGTCATGGCAAGGATTGCAAAGGACACACATGGCAGAGCCATCTCAGTAAGTAACAGAGTTCGACTATCTGAATTCACATGGAAACAAGACATTTGGATGGAGCAGCTAAAAGCACATGCACGTCAGCATCGTCAACACCTGGGAGCCAGACGCTAAGATTCCATAGGATCATTCCAGCCTCCTTAGGATCCAGTACCAGTAGGAAGAGTTCTTAGTTCCTAAGGGAGATTTGCAACAAATATGTCCGCCAAAATAGACACGACCCATTCCTAATACTTGGCAAAAAGGGATAAGGTTTAACGTAGAAGATCGATGAAGATGAGTTGGTCATCTCAGTAACAGAAGCATAAGACCATCAAGATGACACACAAAGAGTTCCCTTGGAAAATCAACATTCGTTTGGTCCCACACTTGTTTTCCCCGTGATATTTGACAGACCGCATTACACTTCATTTAGCTCGCCCAGGACCCAGTCAGAAGGTACACCTGTCTTGTGGCAACAAAAATTCAATAGAACGTATGCAGAGAGGATGTATCATTACCTTGTCAATTGAGACACGTGCCTTGGTAAAAGATACTAGACAGAGGCACATAGTGCTATAGAAACTCTAGTGCATTTTCTGGAAACACAGTTATTGATCACCTAAGGACAAAGTCTGAACGCATAAGACAGTAGGAAACACCCCGTACGGAACCCATAGCCAGACTAAGCATTCTGACAAGGCAGAAAGAAAGTCACCCCTAGTCAAACAAGGCCCTAAGATTACATGAGCCCTGTACTAAGGAAGGGTGTCTCGCCGAGGACAGTTGGTATACAGAGAACCGAAGTAAAACCCGAAGCAGCTAGCGCCAGGCATTGGAAACCGAACTATTTTTTAGTACTACGAGCTACCGACCAATCCTAGGCAACAAACTACTAGGATAGAAGGTTTTCCTAATAGGAAAGAGAAGGATTGAATGCAGTTGTTTGAGAAGGCAACACCTGAGCCATTAGACGAGACAGTTAAAAGGCCAGTGAACCGACGAAGACAAGAGACAGCAAATGGATCCAAGTCGCACACAGGTATGTTTCCCTTAGCCAGGAGGTAAGCCCGGTAATCTTGAGGATGAGATTCTTTTAGGGGGGGGGTGGGTTTGTAACACCGTGATTTTCGCTTGTCGATTTTTCCTTCGCAAGTTTGAACTCCCGTGTTTTTTTTTCGATGTTATCGAATTTTCTCTGGATCTTGGGTATATGAAGATGGTTATATAGCCTTGCCTCTCCTATCAAGCCAGAGATTCTTCCCAATCCAACCTTGCCACCAAGAATATACTCCCAGGGTTTTGCCACCAAAACCCTAATTTTTGAGTTATTGGAGAGGAAACCCTCGGAGCATCTCGGAGCTCCTCGTCATGTTCGTCATCTCATACGGGACTCCGAACAACATTCGGTCACAAATTCACATAACTCATATAACACTATATCGTCAACGAACGTTAAGCGTGCGGACCCTACAGGTTCGAGAATGATGTAGACATGACTGAGACAACTCTCCGGTCAATAACCAATAGCGGGACCTGGATGCACATATTGGTTCCTACATATTCCATGAAGATCTTTATCAGTCTAACCATTATGACAACATACGCAATTCCCTTTGTCTGTCGGTATGTTACTTGCCCGAGATTCGATCGTCGGTATCTCCATACCTAGTTTAATCTCATTACCGGCAAGTCTCTTTACTCGTTCCATAATATATCATCTCGTAACTAACTCCTTAGTCATTCGCTTGCAAGCTTATTATGATGTGTATTACCGAGAGGGCCCAGAGATACCTCTCCGTCATACGGAGTGACAAGTCCCTGTCTCGATCCATGCCTACTCAACAGACACCTTCGGAGATACCTGTAGAGCATCTTTATAATCACCTAGTTACATTGTGATGTTTGATAGCACACAAGGTATTCCTCTGGTATCTGGGAGTTGCATGATCTCATGGTCGAAGGAACATGTATTAGACATTAAGAAAGCGATAGCAATAAACTGAACGAACATGTATTCTCCTAATGATGTGATCCCGTTATCAAATGACAACTCATGTCTATGGTTAGGAAACCTTAACCATCTTTGATCAACGAGCTAGTCTAGTAGAGGCTCACTAGGGACACGGTATTTGTTTATGTATTCACACATGTATTTAAGTTTCCGATCAATACAATTCTAGCATGAATAATAAACCTTTATCATGAATAAGGAAATATAAAATAATAACAACTTTATTATTGCCTCTAGGGCATATTTCCATCAGGTTATGCGTGTGTGCTACCCTGGCCAAGTAGGCAGCGATAACCTTGTGAGCCCAAGTTATATGGTACCAGGTCCCCATTTGGGACAGTTTTGTTTGGCCACGACGGTGGCGGGTGTCATGAGGTGACATCAGGGACACCCAGGACATGACCCGGAAGGGGTATGAATGTCGGTGGGACCGTAGGGGTGCCAGACAATAGACAAGTTTTGTTGGAGTAGCACCGGTCCACCCAAATGGGAACATGTACTAATGTACGAGGCCAGGAGCTCCATAGTGTGGGTAAAGTGCACGACCTCTGAAGAGTGTAAATCTATTCGAATAGCTGCGTCCTCGGTCATGGGACACATTTTGTACTAGGTCACACTATTTGGTCTGTGTTGATTCTGGAGGGATAAACCATATAATGTTACTGCTAAGAATGAACCAGAGAAAGGTAAGATTTGTTAGATTTACAGCACAGATACATGGACATCGGTTGATGTCAGGAATATGAGATGTTAGCCACGCGATGGCTATGAGATAAATGGTCGGATGACCGCAAGATTTGGATTGGATTCGGATCAAATTTGAATCGGATTAGTATTGGGTCATGAGAATATTCAGAGTATGGACTATTTACTTGATATGCTTTATCTTCGTCAGACTATAATTACTTTGGTAATTATCTTGCTAGATCATCCTGCTATGAAAAAAATGATTAATATTGCTAGATAGTTATACCATGCCATGATAGATAATATTGCCCTAATAATTGATGCATGCTTGAATGCCATGGATTGCTTTGCTTAGTGTATACGTTGTCTGGTTTGCTTGCGTGTACATTCAAAAGTACTCAGCGGCCTTTAACGTGGCCAAGTTCAGCTAAGGATCCATCTTCCACTAGCGAGAAGCCGGAGTGTTCGCGGGCTATAAGAGTAACCCAGTCAGATCCCTGTGGATTGGAGCCACTCCAAGTCCGTGCTGCCTTAGATAGTATTTTTTGCTGCCCCCATCCCTGTAAAGTATCCTTTGTATTTATTCAAGCCATTTATGGCTTATAAATCCATTTATAGATGTGCCTCTGTTCTTGATACATGTTGTAAAGGCGCGCACCAGTGTGATTTCCTGGGCTGGCGTGTGCGGCGATCGTCTGGCTACAGTAGTTTTCAGCCAGGGGCACCACAACAGAGGGGAAAGAGCCCCTCGCGAAACTTCGACCGGCACTACATTTGGTAGTTCCGCTCCACCAGGGGAGTGGTTCTTCCAGTACTGCCGTAGCAGTGCCGCTCTAGCTCCGTGCCCAAAACAGAGGGGAAAGACCCCCCCTGGTAATAGGTCCAACACTTGTGATGAGTGGATTTTATACATACATTTTAGAGTATATTTTAGTCCTAAAACCCCCCATATCATATCATCTAGCACTTATTCATGTCCTCAATGCATAGTTTCCGGTCTTTACTCGTTTTACCAAGTTTGTTGCACAACTTTTATTTTTATTTAGTTTTTATTGGTTTTCCTTTGTTTTGTGGTCTTTGTAGGTATGTTGGCATGTCTGTGGACTTGGAACATTGAAAGGGATGAAGTTGTGGTTAAATCAAAGAAGTTCCAGGCACCAGACTTACGCAATTGCATGGTCAAAAAAGTGAGTTCTTTTTTCCAAAGTGCTCCAAATCAAGATCTAATACAACCATTGGATCGGCGTCGTTCATACAAATTCAACGAGCCCAAGCACGTCAAATTTCGAGTTCGTATGGGCGGCCATTTTACCATAGGTGTCCAGAGCCCAAGACAGCGTCTGGTACGACCACGGATGGTCATACCAGTGCTCGTACCAGCTCCAGACAAGCCCGAAAGTTGCCTTTCTAGACGGGATTCTTCACTGATTTCATCCTCGTTTGTTCCTAGGCGATCCTTAGCAGAGAAGGCATGTTTTGGGAGAGGATTTGTCTCCCCTAGAGCCCTTGGATGAGGAAGCAGGAGCCACATCAACAGAGGAGACCCAAGAAGCCTTCCTATAAGAAGACCACCAACCCTAGCCACCAGAGCAATCCATCCTCATCCACCACAACTCCACGCAGCCGCTGGGAGGCTCTCCCATCTCATCTAGAGGGTGGCCTCTCCCTCCATCACCATCACCATGAAGGCCAAGCAAGAGGAGGAGAAGGAGGCGCCACCGCCATCACCGGGTGCCGGCCATAGGCCGGGCGTGCCGGTGCCCATCTCCATCTCCGTCCTCACACTTGTAATTTTTGAGATTGAACATGTCGATGACATCAAGGAATAATTCCTCTTTGTGTGTCTATTCATCTATGTTTGAGTAATTGACCTGGTTCTAGGTTGAGGTATGATCTAGTACGCAATACTAGTCTTTGTGGCTTCATTTAGTATTTTCTCTCTTTCACGTTGCATGTAGGGCACTTGCACGTACATGGAGTAGATAGATGAACTTTCTGATCCTTTTTGTTCTGTTGTGTATTATTGATAGCCTCGTGTGACCATGACACGAAGTCATGTCTAGTACACCTTCGAGTGAGAGTCCGTGGATAAAAACCATAGGAGATTGTTTAGTAATCTATAATACTTGAATGCCACTTAGATGCTCCTCTAGTACTAGTGAGACCAAAAGCCCAGATACCGCTTTTTGCTCTATTCAATCCTACAAGTTACAACCCTCTTGCTTTGTGTTCTAGTTTAGCTTTTTTTTTGGTCCTAGTTTGTAGTCTAGTTAAAAAATCCGTTCATAATCGTTATGTTAGCAACTGATAGAATAGACTATTTCCAAACTCCGGTTTGGGTGCGAACGTAGCTGCGTAGGTGACAATGTAGTTGCGGGGTTGGTAGTGTTGTCCTATTCGCTCCATGTGGGATTCGACACTTACTTATCATGAAAGTGCTACAACAGCCATGTGCCCTTGCAGGTCATCAAGCATTTTCTGGCGCCGTTGCCGGGGAGCAAAGCGCTTGACGTTACCTTCCTCCTCACACATAGTTTATTTTGTTAGTTGTTATTTATCTTACCATTTTTACTTTAAAAAAAATCTACTCATCATGTCTTTCAAGATGTCTATACAGGACCATCAGAGACTTGCAAGAGAGGAGGCAACAGAGGGAATGTTTAAACCCTTGGGGCCGACACCCGAAGGGAGTTATGAAATTGATCCGAGAATACTTGGTATGTTGCATAGTAAGAAATTCACAGGTGATGGTATGGAGGATCCGTATAAACATTTGCAGCAATTTGAAGATTTATGTGAGACTTTTAAATTAAAAGCCTTTACTCATGATGAAATGAAACTTAAGCTTTTCTCTCATTCATTGTCTGCCGAAGCGAAAAGATGGCTAGTAACTCACCCCGCAGGTACTTTTGACACTTGAAAAAAATTGTCTAGTGCATTCTTGGATCGTTTTTACTCACAAAAGAAGGCTTATGGAGCGAGGCGCATGATCATGAACTTCAACCAAAAACCAGGTGAAAGTCTTGTGAAGGCTTATTGAAAACACCGCTCTCTACTGGATGTTTGATCTCATCATAAGTTGCCTTCATGGCTGGTGTTATATTTATTTTATGGAGGACTAAATAATGAATGTAAAATGAATTTAAGTAGTACTTCCAGAGTAGATTTTATGGACAAAACTGTTGAACAATGTTGGAATTTGTTAGATGAAATCGATGAGAATCATAGCACTTGGGGATTAGATGAAGGAGGCGACGGAGGAATAGAACTGGATTATAATTGTATTAAGACCTACTACAAGTCCAAGAATGTCAAAAACTTAATGTAACTGGAGTGAACCCTGCATCAATCATCTGTTCCTCAGCGAGATCCCACTTAGGTCGGCCGACCTGGTAGCCACCTGGCCCCAGAGTATGGTGCCCCCGTCCTGGCATATTACTGAATTCTTTCCTAGCGTGCATTTTCCACCAAGTCTGCCCTCATGCCGCGATTCGGGAACACCAGTCGGCTTAATGTCAGGAATAAAGTCAACACAAAACTCCATGACCTCCTCTGTTTCATGGCCCTTGGAGATGCTTCCTTCTGGCCTAGCATGGTTATGAGCATATTTCTTTAAGACACCCATGAACCTCTAAAAGGGGAAAATATTGTGTAGAAATACAGGACCCAGAATGGCAATCTCTTCGACTAGGTGAACTAGGATGTGCGTCATAATATTGAAGAAGGATGGTGGAAACACCAACTCGAAACTGACAAGACATTACACCAAATCATTCTGTAACCTTGGTAGGATTTCAGGATCGATTACCTTCTGAGAGATTGCATTGAGAAATGCACATAGCTTCACAATGGCTAATCGAACGTTGTCCGGTAGAAGCCCCCTCAATGCACCTAGAAGCAGTTGCGTCATAATCACGTGGCAGTCATGGGACTTTAGGTTCTGGAACTTTTTCTCTGCCATATTTATTATTCCCTTTATATTCGATGAGAAGCCAGACGGGACCTTCATACTGAGTAGGCATTGAAAGAAGATTTCCATCTCTTCTTTGGTAAGAGCGTAGCTGGCAGGACCCTGATACTGCTTTGGATGCATGCTATCTTTTTCGTGCATACGTTGCTGGTCCTCCCGTGCCTCCAGTGTATCTTTTTTCTTCCCATACACGCCCAAGAAGCCTAGCAGGTTCACGCAAAGATTCTTCGTCACATGCATCACGTCGATTGCAGAGCGGACCTCTAGTTCTTTCCAATATGGTAGGTCCCAAAATATAGATTTCTTCTTCCACATGCGTGCGTGTCCGTCAGCGTCCTTCGAAAAAGATTATCCACCAGGACCCTTTCCAAAGATTACTTTTAAATCCTTGACCATATCAAGTATATCATGACCAGTACGATGGCGAGGCTTCTTCCGGTGATCTGCCTCACCTTTGAAATGCTTGCCTTTCTTTCTTAAGACATGATTGATCTAAAGAAATTGACGATGCCCCAGGTACACATTCTTCTTACATTTATCCAAATATATACTGTCGGTATCATCTAAACAGTGCGTGCATGCGTGGTATCCCTTGTTTGTCTATCCTGAAAGGTTACTAAGAGCAGGCCAATCATTGATGGTTACAAACAGCAACGCTCGCAGGTCAAATTCCTGCTATTTGTGCTCATCCCATACACGTATACCTTCTATACTCCACAGCTCTAAAAGTTCTTCAACTAATAGCCTTAGGTACACATCAATGTCGTTGCCGGGTTGCTTGGAACCTTGGATGAGCACTGGCATCATAATGAACTTCCGCTTCATGCACAACCAAGGAGGAAGGTTATAGATACATAGAGTCACAGGCCATGTGCTATGATTGCTGCTCTACTCCCCAAAAGGATTAATGCCATCTGCACTTAAACCAAACCATACGTTCCTTGCGTCATCTGCAAAGTCCTTCCACTTTCTCTCGAATTTTCTCCATTGTGATCCGTTAGCGGGTACTCTCAACTTCCCGTCTTTCTTACGGTGTTCTTTGTGCCATCGCATCAACTTGGCATGCTCTTTGTTTTGGAACAAACGTTTCAACCGTGGTATTATAGGAGCATACCACATCACCTTGGCATGAATTTTCTTCCTGGGGCGCTCGCCATAAACATCACTAGAGTCATCGTGGCTGATCTTATAGCGCAATGCACCGCATACCGGGCATGCATTCAAATCCTCGTACTCACCGCAGTAGAGGATGCAGTCATTAGGGCATGCATTTATCTTCTGCACCTCTAATCCTAGATGGCAGACAACCTTCTTTGCTTCGTACGTACTGTCGGGCAATTCATTGTCCTTTGGAAGCATCTTCTTTAACATTATCAGCAACTTTTCAAATCCCTTGTCAGATACACCATTCTCTGCCTTCCATTGCAGCAATTCCAGTGTGGTACCCAACTTTTTCTTGTCATCTTCGCAATTTGGGTACAACAATTTCTTCTGATCCTCTAACATGCGCTGCAACTTCAGCTTCTCCTTTTCACTTGCGCAGTTTCTCTTTGCATCGGCAATGGCCCGACCAAGATCATCAGCGGGCTCATCTGATGCCTCTTCGTCAGCTTCTTCCCCCATTGCCGGCTCAGCTTCTTCCCCCATTGTTGTACCATCATATTCAGGGAACCCATGGCCAGGATAGCTGTCATCATCCTCTTCTTCTTCATTCTCTTCCATTAGGACCCCTCTTTCTCCGTGCTTGATCCAACAGTTATAGCCGGACATGAAACCGGACATAAACAGGTGGACCTGAATGGTTCTTGAGTTAGAGTAATTGTGATCATTCTTACAGGCAGCACATGGACAACACATAAAACCATCTGCCCGCTTGTTTACCTCAGCCACAACAAGAAAAGTACGGAAGCCATTAATGAACTGGGGAGAGCATCGATCATCGTACATCCATTGCCGGCTCATCTTCATTACACAACACTAAAAAGACCAAATTAATACAAGTTCATACACACTTATTCTCATAAAACAACATACAAACTCTCTAGCTAAAGCATTTAAATGCAACAACCAATGCGATCACTATTGCAACTAAGGTAACAATTGATCCAACAGCATAGTGATACCAAGCCTCTTGATTAACATCATATTTTTGAAATTTCCTAATCTTCAAGCGCATTGCATCCATCTTGATCCTGTGATCATCGACGACATCGGCAACATTCAACTCCAGTTTCATCTTCTCTTCTTCAATTCTTTTCAATTTTTCTTTCAAATACTCATTTTCTTTTTCAACTAAATTTAACTTCTCGACAAGAATATCTATGTCGGTTGCAATTTCCAGTTCACATACCTCCTAGATAAAAATATCTATGTAAACTTGATGGGCATAATTGTCATAAACACGAAATGCAACAAATAGTTATAAAAGAGAGTATATACCACATCCGAATCATAAACCGGACGAGGGCCGACGGGGACGGATATCAAAACCATGCCACTATGTATAACAAACAACCATATATATAGGTAAGAAAACTATACAAGTAACTATCTAAATCACACAAACATTAATTTTTTTATAAAAAGGATAAGAACAAGAGGCTCACCAAGGTGGTGCCGCCGACGGGACGGTGCGGGCGATCGATGGTGGTTAGGATGGTGATGGGAAGGAACTAAGTAAACCACACCTACACATGCAAATAAAGAAGTTAATTTGAGCTCAAATTGCATATAAATCAAATAAACTACCACATATAATTACTCCCAAACTAAAACCCACAAATCACTATACTTATAGAGCATTGCAAGAGCTAATCTAGCAATGAGAGATGAAAGGACAAAGTTGCTAACCTTTGTGAACACTTGGATGGATGGGGTGCCTTCAAATCATGACAAATTTTGGCAAAAATGGAGGTGAGCTCAAGCAAGATGGGAAGAAAACAGAGTGGAGGGAAAAAACAGAGAGCTTCGGCTCGGGCTGGACGAAGCACTATATATAGTGATACCTTTAGTCCCGGTTGGTTAAACAAACCGGGACTAAAGGTGCACCTCTAGTACCGGTTCATGACACGAAGCGGTACTAAATGTGCTAGTGGGGCCCCATGCCTGACACCCGCCTGGCACCACCCCTTTAGTCCCGGTTCGTGACATGAACCGGGAATAAAAGCACGCCATGAACCGGTACTAATGCTGCCCGCCGCTAGACGTTGGAACTGGGACTAATGGTCACATTAGTACCGGGTCAAAACCAAACCGGGACTAAAGCTGAAGACCTAAGGCCTGTTTTCTACTAGTGCCAAGCGATGGTAAAGAAACATTGTTCGACCCCTCACACCCCCACCCAACCAAAACAAGTGCACGAGATAGTACACATAAAAAGTGTCTGATGGCCAAACAAAAAAAAGTGGCCCAACAGACTACACCTGCCGGATGGTCCCAGAAACGTCCAATAGTCGGGTGGTGTTATATTTACTTTATGGAGGACTAGATATTGAATGTGAAATGAATTTAAGTAGTACTTCCAGAGTAGATTTTATGGACAAAACTGTTGAAAAATGTTGGAAATTCTTAGATGAAATCGCTGAGAATCATAGCACTTGGGGATTAGTTGAAGGAGGCGACGGAGGAATAGAACTTGATTGTGATTGTATTAAAACCTACTCCAAGTCCAAGAATGTCAAAAACCTAAGCGAAAAATTTCAGCACCCCGGTACTACTGCTGCCTACCCCGGCACTACCGGGTAGGGAAAAACATAAGGAATAGAATAAAGGAAAACTCCTCCAAAGTGGGAAGGTAATGCGGTACAATTTTGGTTTTGTTTATGTGTTTGATTCCACCCATACCTTCCAACGTGGACTCCTCTCAATAGTATGATTTTCCTATGTCTCAAAATAAAATAAATCGCTGGAACACCATCTTCGCTCTTTTTCTTTTAGAGTGGTACCTAACCACCTTGTGCCACTATCAAATATACCTGTGTAGCTCAAGCACACTGTTAGACCACAAATCGCGTTGTTATCTACACCAAAATGACTTAGGGATGGAAATGCGCTTTCAATCTCCCCCTTTTTGGTGTTTGATGACAACAAAACGATTTGCAAGATATTATGATAAAGCACATACATGGACTAGAAAATATAGACGGGCTCCCCCTAGATTTTATAGACCAACATTACTTACACAATATTAAGTTTATATCATAAAGCATGCTTTGCAAACTCATGTTGTGGAGTAACATGTATAAGGGAAAGATAGAACTAGGCTCCACCAACATGAATGGTAAGACAAGATAATAAACATAGATAATCATCACAAGATTGGCATGTCTTACCACACGCTTAACATAGTTTCCAACCAAGCAAAGCAAGTTCAACTAACACAAGTTCACAGGCACGAAGAATCAAATAAAAAGCAAACTTGACTAAAACCCATGTAAATCCCATTGCAATCCTAATAGAACTCTCCCCCCTTTGGCATCAAGACGCCAAAAAGGGAAAGAGCGATGCTAGCGTCCCACAGGATCATTCCACGCCGTTGAAGTCATCGGCATCATCATCATCGTCCTCTGATTCAGCTGCCTCACTGGAGCTCTCATCTTCTTCTGCATTTGGAGGTTAACTATGACAGCGAGCAGTGGAGGCCTCAGGTAAATCATCATCATCATCAACCCAAGTGCTATGCTTGGACTGCCACTCTGCCTCTGGAGTGATCTCCTGCTCATAACCACTAGCCACGGTGAGGTTCAAGGCCCTCATCATCTGAATCTGACAGCACTAAGACTCCTTCTTCTTGTGGGCTTCATACATGCGATGTTGGATACCCACCTGAAGGCAAAAGGTCTTCTTGATCTTGGTCTGGACCTTGGCAAACCAACTCGTCTTCTGAACACAAGGTGGCAACTCAAAATCATCATCACTAGAGACATCGGTATTCGCAAATACCTCCTCTCCCATGCCACCTCAAGGAGCAACATGGTTCTTGATACGGAGATGCCTCACCTCAAGACTAGTTAGATTGGCATTGCAATCAATACGCTCATTAAGCCCGAGTTCTTCCCACTTGACAGAAATAGCTTCATCACATAAGGTGCAAGAGGAGGCACCTTCTGATTGATCACAACAAGGAACATCTCATTCCAAAGGAAATAAGAGACATGAAGCACTTGTCCTTTCCCCTTCATTTTGTGAGTCTGGAGCACAAGGTTAACAAGGTACACATGAATCTCATCTAAGTTGCCAAACTTGGGATTGAGGACCTCACAGTATTTGCGGTGCATGATATCATAAGTGGGAAGCAAGTCCTTAGACTGACCAGATATACCTCTCCCAGCATGTAGAGATCACTAAGAACATCCTTGTTGCTGGCATTCTGAAGGACATGACTGTGAAAGCCCATTTGTGTGTCCAAGCCCGTATCATCATAGCCTAGAACATTGACAAATGCCTTCCATGGAGCAGACAGACACTTGTCCTTTGTCATCCAAGTGATGGTCCTAGCATCATCATTGCCAAAGTGACTGTAGCAAAGAACTGAGCAACCAAAGCATCATCAAAATCAAAGTTGAATTCCATCAGAGGAAGCAAACCAAAATTCCTCACAAATATCCATGGCTTCACTAAAGTACTATGGTTTCTCCCTCATGTGACCAATGCTGATACTGTGTTACTTTAAAAATTTGTTCTTCTGAGACATGAACATATCATTATAGATCCGCTCTTGAGTATCGGTCCAAAAGTGAGGATCGGTACGAGGATTATGAGGTACCACATACGGGTTGACTTGCCTCATCTTAACATACTCAGCTTCTAAGATCTTGTTGAGAGGCTTGCTAGCCCTCTTTTTCATAGCAATGGATTTCTGATGTTGAGAGTGAGCACTAGGTTTCACAACCTCCTCACCATCACATTCCTTTCTAGCTCTCTTCTTCCTTGGGTGACTTGAGCTTGAACCACCTGCACCTGTGAGAAGCATAGAAGGAATAGCATAGAAAAGGTAAGTGCACAAGTCCACAGAATCCATGAGCTAGGAACAACTCTGTAGAAAAGTTGACAGAAAAATTCAGGCAGCGGCAGTACCAGTCCTAGGTCCGATAGTAACACTGTGCCAGGGAGCGGTAGCACTGGTCATGAGACAGGTAGTACCGCTCGCCTATTCAGCGACTACTTCAGATCTAGGATAGGGGCTAAAATTACCTGAATCAAAAAGTCACATATTCTGGTGTTGGAGTATCTAGATACATGAATGCTAATCCTATGAGTGATCTCCTCCACAAAAGTTTAGCCAAAAATGTAGAATCCAACCGCATTGCCCAAGCAAGTTTTAGGGTTCCAAGAGAGAAACCAAGAGAGGAAAATGAGGCAATACCGCAATACATTGGAGGAGATTAGGGAGGGGGTCGATTCCACAGAGCCGATCCGGAGGAGAAGCATAGGATCCGGGGTGATGGAGACCTCCCCGCGGCAGTTCCAATGGCGGCTAGGACGAGAGGTCTGAGTTTGGGGGCATGGGGTAAGTTACGGGCTAAAGGGGGTACCCCTCTACCTAGCCTCATACTTAAACCAAAATCACTGACCGGTACTACCCTTTGGGTAAGCGGTAGTACCGCTAATGGTACATACCGATAGTATTACCGGTACTACTGGACCTGGAGAGGTCCGGTAGTACCGCTAATTACAACGTGATAGTACCACCCCTGGCACACACCGGTAGGGGGCACGATAGTACCGGTCCAGGGTAGTGTGCTGACATCCAGTGCACTCTCCTGGTCCGGTAGTACTGGACCTCCAAGCGGTAGTACCGCTGCAACCAGAAAAACTGCAAGTTTGAAATTTTGAGAAGGAACTTGTGCACGGAATGAATAGATGGCTAAGATGAGATAGGCTTGGGATGGAGACAATGCCACTGTCATAATATGGTAGTATGCACTAAAAAATTGCATGATACAAAAGTAAAACCAGTCTTGAGTGCTTTTCCATAGATAACATATAGGTGACCTAATGTCTAATATTCAAATAAAATCCAAACAAATCCAACTTCCCACTTGGGAAGGTTGGTGTCTGAGCCCGCCATGTTTGAGTGTTTGGCTTGGTGCAACGAAGATATATCTTGAGCCCAACAGTCAATACTCTTAATTTAAGCACAATTGTCACAAAGTGACTATAGTGAATGATTTTTCTATTCACGCATAATAAGATGAGTGTGGGTTCATGAATTGAACTACAATCCCCATAAATCCATGCCTACATCTAAACAAGGATAAATATTGAGATGTGGGTAGGTATGCAAGATGCTCAGACCACATTACTAGAATCAATGATATTTAGCTCATGACTTAACTCTCTGAATCTTGCTTCATCTAGAGGCTTCGTGAAAATATGCACGAGTTGCTTGCCGGTGCGTACATACTATTGCTCAATATCTCCATGCTTGACATGATCCCAAATGAATTGATGATGAATCTCAATATGCTTCGTCCTGCTATGCTGAACGGGATTGTAGGCGATCTTGATAGAACTTTCATTATCACATAGAAGATGCACTTTGTCACAAATGACCCCGAAATCCTTTAAAGATTGCCTCATCCATAGCAACTAAACACAACAACTTGCGGTGGCTATTTACTCGGCTTCAGTGGTGGAGAGAGACACACAATTTTGCTTCTTGGAAGACCAACTCACCAAGGACCTACCAAGGAATTGGCAATCCCCTCAAGTTGACTTTTGCTACTTGTAAACTGTGTTGGTAAAATCCTTGAAGAGGAAAGGAGATGCAGTACAGTAGAGATAAGTATTTCCCTCAGTTAAGAACCAAGGTTATCAATCCAGTAGGAGACACATGACACAACCTCGTCAATAGCACCTGCACACACGAAAAGCAAATACTTGCACCCAACGCAAAACAAGGGGTAGTCAATCCCTTGGCGGTTAATTGCAAGGATGAATTCTCATAGTGGTAGATAAATAAAGTAAAACACAAAAGTAAAATAAAAGGAAATAAAAGGCAGCGAGGTATTTTAGTTTTATATATGATGGAAAATAGAACCGGGGGCCATAGTGTTCACTAGAGGCTTCTCTCTTGAAGATAGCATACGGTGGGTAAACGAATTACTATTAGGCAATTGATAGAAAAGTGCATAGTTAGGACGATATTCAAGGCAATGATCATTGATACGTCCATTTTGCATCATGTTTTGCTACTATTATTTATAGTGTTTTTAATCAATATAACACTTTGAGGAGCAATTCTAATGCCTTTTCTCTCTTAATATGCAAGATTTACACAAGGAGGGAGAATGCCGGCAGCTGGAATTCTGGACCTGAAAAATCTATGTCAGAGATACTTATTCTACACATCACCAAATGAGCTGAAATTTCACGGAGAATTATTTCGGAATAAATAAAAAATACTGAAATCAAGAAACACCAAAGGGGGCCACCCAGGTGCCCAACAGGCACCAGGGTGCGCCACCTCGCACAGGCGCGCCCTGGTATCTCGTGTGGCCCCTGTCAGCCCTTTGGCCCCCATTCTCTGGTATGTAAGTCATTTTGCCCTAGAAAAAATAAGGAGAAGAGTTTCGGGATGAAGTACCACCGTCTTGAGGCAGAACCTAGGCAGGAGCACTTTTGCTCTCCGGCGGAGAGATTCCGCCGGGGATACTTCCCTCCGGGAGGGGGAAATCGTTGCCATCGACATCACCATCTCATCATGGGAGGACTAATATTCATCAGCATCTTCATTAGCACCATCTCATCTCAAACCCTAGTTCATCTCTTGTATTCAATCTTTGTCTCAAAACCTCAGGTTGGTAATTGTGGGTTGCTAGTAGTGTTGATTACATCTTGTAGTTGATGCTAGTTGGTTTATTTGGTGGAAGATTATATGTTCACATCTACTATGCTATTCAATGCCCCTCTGATCTTGGGCATGAACATGACTTGTGAGTAGTTACTTTTGTTCCTGAGGATATGGGAGAATTCTTGTCATAAGTAATCATGTGAATTTGGTATTCGTTCGATATTTTGATGATGTGTATGTTGTTGATTCCCTTAGTGGTGTCATGTGAATGTCGACTACATGACACTTCACCATCTTTGGGCCTAAGGGAATGCATTGTGGAGTAGTAATTAGATGATGGGTTGCTAGAGTGACAGAAGCTTAAACCCTAGGTTATGCGCTATTCCGTAAGGGACTGATTTGGATCCATATGTTTAATGCTATGGTTAGAGTAATCTTAATTCTTCTTTCATAGTTGCGGATGCCTGCGAGAGGGCGTAATCATAAGTGGGAGGCTTGTTCAAGTAACAGCACGCAAGCACCGGTCCACCCACATATCAAATTATCAAAGTAGCGAACGCAAATCAAGCAAACATGATGAAAGTGACTAGATGAAATTCCCATGTGTCCTCGAGAATGCTTTACTTATTATAAGAGATCATTTCAACCTGTCCTTTGCCATAAGAAGGATTGGGCTATCTTGCTGCACTTATTGTTACTCTTGTTACTTGTTACGTGCTACAAATTACTTTGCTACCAAACTATCTATTACCGATAATTTCAGTCCCTGCAGACAATACCTTGCTGAAAACCGCTTGTCATTTCCTTCTGCTCCGCGTTGGGTTCGGCACTCTTACTTATTGAAAGGACTACGATTGATCCCCAATACTTGTGGATCATCAAGAATCTTTTCTAGTGCCATTGCCGGGGAGTGAAGCACCTTTGGTGAGTGGAATTTGGTAAGGAAACATTTATATTACGTGCTGAAATTTACTGTCACTTGTCACTATGGAAAGTAATCCTTTGAGAGGTTTGTTCGGGGTATCTTCACCTCGACCGGAAACACAATTAGCTGCTTCTCCACCTGCTGAACCTACTGAAAATATTAATTATGAGATCCCTCTGGGTATGATAGAGAAACTGCTAGCTAATACTTATGCAGGAGATGGAACCGTACATCCTGATATGCACTTAATCTATGTGGATGAAATTTGTGGATGGTTTAAGCTTGCAGCACTACAGGAATCAGGTACTTTGCCATCTACCATAGCAGACGGCAAAGGCCCAGGCCACTGATGGCAAACAGCTTTGTCGTCTGCTGGCTGACGGCCCCACTTTCAGCACTGAAAGCCACGGTAAACAGCTTCTTTGCCGTCTGTAGAACGGCAACGGACGACAAAGAGGTGTACCATCCTCCTTCCTGGCTAAGCTGACAGCAAAGTTTCTGGACAGAAAAGTATAGCTGCTAGCTCCGTTAGGTGGCTACCGACAGACTTTGCCGTCCGGCTGCGGACGGAAAACAAACACTTGCCTTTGCCGTCTACCCAGTGACGTCAGCAAGCCTGTGGCTGCCCGTCACTCCTGCTTTGTCTTTGCCGTCTGCCAGCTCATGGCAGAATGACCAAATGGGTCAGACATGGTGCTCCCAGGTTGCACAGGTTGCTACCACATGGCACCTTTGCCGTCCGCTGGCGGACGGCAAAGTGCCTATACTGCCTCTTTTTTGTCTGTTTCCTGTTATTACCCTGCATTTTCACAACACATATATGATATATATCGTTTCAAGCTGAAGCATAGGCCATATATTCCAACAATCCAACATCATCATGAAATCTTGAACGAGAGAACACATAGGCTATTAAAAGAACCAATACATACATAGTTTCACACTGTTCATCCATATATAGATACATAGTTTCACATTGTTCATCAATACAAATCAAAACAAAAACTAAACACTAGCAGTCCATCAATGCCAGCTTCCATGAAGTGAATCAAATCTGCAAAATGGGAATAAGAAAGTTAGAAGAAGAAGAAGAAGAAGAAGAAGAAGAAGGAGAAGAAGACTAGAAGAAGCAGAAGACTAGAAGAAGAAGAAGAAGAAGAAGAAGAAGAAAGAGAAGAAAAATAATAGGAAGAAAGAAAGAAGAAAGAAGAAGAATAAGAATAAAAAGGAGTAGAAGATGGAGAAAAAGAAAAAAGAGCAAAAGGAAGAATGAGAATATATTTTCTTCTTCTTCTCTCTTTTTCTCATCTTTCTTCTTCTCTTCTATCTTTTTATTCTTTTCCTTCTCATTCATCTTCTTTTATTCTTTCTTTCACTTCTCTTTGTTCTTCTATTCTTTCTTTTTCTCCTCTTCCTTGTTTTTCTTCTTCCTATTCCTTATTTGTGTCATTTTAGAGATAACTTAGGTAATTATGCCATTTTAGAGCTAACTAAGCTTATTATGTCATTTTGGAGGAAAATAAGGTAAGTATAGGCAGAAAGTCCTTTCTCAGCCCAAGCTCAAATGAGCTTGGGTGAACAGTAAAATCGAAAAACATTTTAAAAAATTTCAAAAAATTCTGAAATTTTTTTGTGGTAAACTTTGACAAATATTCTAACTTATTGCAAAATTTCATCTTTAGATCACATTTGTACAAGGCGTGGCAAAAAAAAACAAAATTAGTGCCCCAAAATGCTTTGAAAGTAGCATTTTCAGAGCATTGATTTTGTGTTTTTGTCACGCCTTTCACGAATGTGATCTGAAGATGAAATTTTGCAAGCAGTTAGAACATTTGTCAAAGTTTATCAAAAAAAAAAGTTCAGAATTTTTTGAGCATTTTAAAAATGTTTTTCAATTTTACTGTTCACCCGAGCTCATTTGAGCTCGGGTGTAGATACTCCGGGTCCAAGTATAGGTCATTATTGAGCTAACTTAGGTAATTATGCCATTTTTGAGTTAACTAAGCTTATTATGTCAATTTGGAGGAAAATAAGGTAAGTATAGGTCATTTTTGTGCTAACTTAGGTAATTATGCCATTTTGGAGCTAACTTAGGTAAGTATAGGTCATTATTGAGCTAACTTAGCTTATTATGTCATTTTGGAGGAAAATAAGCTAAGTATATGACATTTATGAGCTAACAAATGTTATTATGCCATTTTTTTACCTAACTAAGCTAATTATGTCATAAATGAACTAAATAAGCTAATTATGTCATTTTGGAGGATAATTAGCTAAGTATGTCTTTTTTGGGGAAAATAAGCTAAGTATGTAGCATATTAGGGCTAACTAGCATGTACGAAGCTAAGTAAGCATTTGTTAAGCAAAACAGTAGAGAAAACTTACCGTCGTCGTCATCACGGAGGTTAAGCACCGGGGTTGCTCTAGCAGTCACCTAGAGAAGGTTGCCCTGGAGAAGGGGTGTGCGATGCGGCTCAAGAGTTTTGTTGCACCAAAGATCATTTGCAATGTCTTGTTAGCATGATGACACTCAAATGTTAAGACTAGTAACTAATGACCATTCAAATGAAACTCACCGTTCCGACCGGAGTAATGACTGGCATCGGCGAAGGGGTCTGACCGGTCTTCTCGCACATAGACTGCACATTTGGTTTTGACGAGTCAGTTATATTAGTTAGTAATGAAACGAACATTACATGCATGATTTGGCTAATATGCAGAAGAAACTTGCCACGAAGAGCTCGTACATGGCCCGGTGAGACGCCTCATTCCATGCCCTCTCCTTCTCCAACAACCTAGCCATCTTCTCCTCCGCCAGCAGTTCCTTCTCCGCCGCCACCCGGTCCCTCTCCTCCAGAAGCGCCTGGGTTGTCGCTCTCTCTTTCTTAAGAGCAGCCTACAACACCACTCCTCGTTAGCATTGTAATCATCGATGGCCGAACACAATGTAATGGAGGAAAGATATCTGAGTCCGTATAACTAACCTCGGTGGCGAGATCGACTGGCCGTGGACGAGTCCTTATCTCAGGAGAGGAGCTCGTTTGGCGCGCCTTGATTTCCGGGAGAGTGATAGGACAACGTATCAGTTCATCTCCAATGGCTATCGAACCATGGGGCCTCCCGCCACCAGATATCATCACCAGCTCCGGATCAATAGGATGCCGGCTCAGGTTATAGTCCTCCCCTTTCCTCGCCTTCGCCGCCACCGAAGAAGTACCCGCGGAGCGCTCTGGAGCCGCACCCACCATATTTCAACACCTGCCATGACAAAGAGTAAACGAAATTAGTACAACATAAAAAAAATTACCTGACATGAATAATAATATGTATATAATTTAAGTTGGGATGCATACAAACAAATAATAGTCTGGATCATCTATATATGCTCCGAGATCAATAGATGCATCATCATCATCACTATCACGCGCGTCGTCGTGAATGACGTACTCATCAGGTTCAGCGGCATCAACATGTGGAAGGCCTCTCTGTAATCGGTCAAGCATTGAAAGATCATCTGCAGCAGTAACCTCTTCTTGTTCTGGCTCAGGGGTGAAGTCAGATTCACTGTCGCTGTCTACTTTCAAGTTCTGGGGTGAAGTAGAGCGGTTCTTGAAACATTTTTTGGAAAGATGTGTTTCTTGGAAGAATTCTCCTTCATATGTGTCTCGGTTAATGTGAGGTTCATAATCCTCTTCATTGGGGGGAGGTGGTCTAACACGTGGCGGCACTTCATAAACGACATCCCAACCATTCAGATTTATATTAGTTTGGCAGGCCCACGGTAGATAGAAAACTTGGGTCGCCTGTTGAGCCGTAATATAGACATCGGGAACATCTAAATGGATGCTTTGTTTGACTTCGACTAGCCCTATATGTTCATGAGTCCTTCTAGTCTCCTTCGGCTGGAACAAATAACATTTGAAGACTACGATGTTCGGTGGGTTTTCACCATAGAATAGAAGTTCATAAATTGCTTCAACTCTTCCATAATACTCGGTACCTCCTTCACCGATAGCAGAGACACCACAATTGGTAGATTTTCAGTTGGCCATAGATAGCTCTTTGCCAAAGGTATGAAAGCGATACCTGTTGATGTCGTATTTCTCAAATGAACGGACCTTATCATCAAAACCATTAGTAGCTTGTCTTAATTCAGCATCCATAGACTCTGAATTAGCCTACAAGTTTAATATGAAAGGATTGTTGCATTTGCTGCAAATTAGACCAAGAAATGAAATGGTCTATTAATGGTAATTACCGTTTGTTTGAACCAAGAGATGAAACCGGGATAGCCGCCTCGATGCTTTGCCAGAAGCTCATAGTATTCGATGGAATCCTTTTGGATCACCGCTCGATCCAAGAATTTGGTGACGTATTAACTGTATCAAATATTCGGGAATAAGAGCAGTTCAAAGGAATTAGAAGTTGCAAAACAATGTACCGAGAACTTACTTGATGTATGGCCGCACTTCTGTTAGGTTGTTGAAGATATACAACAAAATGGTCCGACATTCTGTGACATCCAACACTATTGGTTTTGAAGCACCGGCTAGTGCGAGCTTCCCTTTGAATAAGCTGAGGTTGGATCCACCTTTTTTTGGGTCACCAGCATTGTACCGAGGCTTCGGATTATGCAAATGATGATTTTTGGCTTTGTAGTGTGCTGTCACGAAGTTTGCCTCCTCCTCAGTAATGAATGCCTCGGCCATCGATGCTTCAATTCTACGTTTATTTTACATTTGCTTGAAGCGTCTTCTGCATCCTCTCAGTTGCATAGCACCAACGATTTTGCACGCCCCACCCCCTCAATCTTGCCTCGGTCCGGAGATGTAAAATCAAATGCTGCATTGGATTAAAGAAGCCCGGTGGAAAGATCTTCTCTAACTTGCAGAGCAACTCCGATGCCAACTTTTCCATGTCATCTAGCACGCCAAGGGATAGTTCTTGCGCACAAAGAACACAGAAGAAATAGCTCACCTCTGCCAGTACTATTCATCCTCTGGGATAAAGCCACGCATCATCACCGGCAATACCCGCTCAAGCCATATGTGCCAATCATGACTCTTGAGACCAAATATTTTCAATTTTTCAAGACTCGCTCCCCTCTTTAGATTTGCTGCATACCCATCAGGGAACATCAACTGCATTTTCACCCACAAGATAATTTCCCTCATAGCTGGCCTTCCAAGATTGAACCAGGGCTTTGGCTTCGTCCAGTTCTGCTTTCCTTTCGGTTGTCACATGTTTTGTAACGGTCTATCACATAGAGTCTGCTGATCGACTCTAGCCTTAGGATTATCCTTTGACTTCCCCACTATGCCGAACAATGTACCAAAAAGGGCCTCACCGATATTCTTTTCAGTGTGCATCACGTCGATCTTGTGTGGAAGAAGGAGGTCTTTGAAGTATGGCAGATACCACAAGCATGTCTTGTGAGTCCAGGCGTATTCTGAATTATACCCCTTGAAATACCCTGGACGCTCTGGATCAGGCTCGAGAGCGTTTAACTGATCCAGGATTTGTTGGCCAGTCAACGCAGGTGGTGTAGAGTTTTTGAAAACTCTACCTTTGATGAAGTTCTTCTTGTCTTTTCTGAACTTATGGCGAGTTTCCAGGAATGGTCTATGCAAGTCGAAGCAACAATACTTGCGACCCGCCTACAACCAATGAGACTGAAGAGCTGCCTTGCATGTGGGGCACGGGAACCTTCCATGCGTACACCAGCTAATGAATAGTGCATACACCGGCAGGTCATGCATCGAGTACATGTACCACACACGCATTATGAAGTTTTGTTTGCTAGCGGCGTCGTATGTCTTGAACCCATTATCCCAAGCTTCTTGCAATTAATGCTTATGTGGCTGCATGTACACATAGATATTCTTCCCCGGATAGTTGGGCCCTGGAATTATCAACGTCAGGAAAATGTTCTTTCTTCGCATAATCTTTCCGAGGGGGAGATTGAGTGGAATGACAAATACAGGCCAACAAGTGTATTGGGTTGCCGTCATACCAAATGGATTGAACCCATCCATGCCGATGCAGACTCGAGGATGCCTTGGATCTGCCGCTTTTTGCTCATGTAATGCATCGAACTGCTTCCACACAAAACCATCCGATGTGTGTACCAACATCTGATTCCCATATGCATCTAGTTCGGTTCTTTTGCCCAATTTGTGCCTTGTCATCTGTCTGGCTGTCTCTTCGACCATGAAAAGACATTGAAGTCTTGGTACGATTGGCAAATACCGAAGAACATTAATGGGGATTTTGGTCTGCCTCTTCTCACCCATACCGTTGTCTACCACAACATACCTGGAAGACTTGCAAATGGGACAATAGTTCAAGTCCGCATACTCAAGCCTAAATAAGGCACATCCTTTCTCACAGGCATCTATCTTCTCATAGGGCATCTTAAGTACACGGAGGATTTTGTCTGACTGGTACATGTTTGCAGGCATTACATGGCCTTTGGGTAGAAAGCGTCCAAATAGTGTCATCGTAGCGTCGTAGCATACTCTGCCCAAGTTGAATTGAGCCTTCAGAGCCATTACTTGTGTGATGGCATCCAGCTGACAAAGCTCAGTGTGCTCGTGGAGACGACGTTTTGAAGACTCCAACATTTCATTGAAGGACTTTGCAGATTCCTCCATCTCATCGTCCGACCGAATCCCGAGCATCATCAAAGTCTTGCACCATGTCTTTGATCCCGGTACCATGCTCGTCGGTGCGAAGACGAACCACCTCAGCTCTGGTACGTTGGGCAGACTCACCATGAAATGTCCACACTGTATAATCAGGTGTAAAACCCCACTTCTATAGGTGTTTACCCACTTCACCCTCTGTCCTCTGTGAAAAGTTGTCGCACCTAACACAGGGGCACCAGGTTTTTCTCTGGCCATTTGCAAATGCGGCTTTCACAAACCCCTTGGTTTTTGTTAACCATTCATTGGTCATGTCTTTCTGACTTGTGTGACCGGTGTAAATCCATGCACGATCACTCATCTTGCCTACCTACTAAACACACAAGAAATATATATATATAATTCAGCATATATATTCATCAGTTAATCAAGTTTGTCAATTTTATTATGTCCATGCAACCTACATGCTAATAGGTAAAGATAGGTCCTAATCCCACCCGAGTATGTGTAGATTGGGTTCGTTTTCCCATGCTCTACTCCGGATCCGACGCAAAATTTTGGCAGCACCTCCCCGCTGTTCTCCTGATACACTTCTCGGCAATAAATTGAGAGGATGTGTACCCGGAGAACAACAGGGAGGCACTGACGAAATTCTGCATCGGATCCAGAGCAGAGCATGGGAAAATGAACCCAATCTACACATACTTGGGCTGTCCATGGATAACGCTGGACAATTCAAAAGAATCAAGGTTATAAATATGCAAATGCATGCATATTTATAACTGTAACCCTTTCGAATGGGAGACGCATACTGCTCATGCATACTGAGGATTGAATCTACCTATAGCTAGCAAGTATCATCCGCACGAAGACCGGAGCAGAGCAAATGAAGGGGGGAGGAGGAGATGTCAATTGTGCTCACCCATGAACATAGGGGAGCTCGTCGAACACATGGGAGGTCATCAAACACCAGACCCTCGCAGCGACGAAACAACTACACATTTAAATCCACCCGATCAACACGAATATTCAATCCCGATAAAAAACCTCTATATATAAAACTACTTTTCAACAACTCTTTTATTCTTCTAATCCTCTATTTCTTCTTCTTCTTATTCTTCTTCTTCTTCTTCTTCCTCTTCTTCTCCTCTTCTTCTTCTTCTTCTTCTTCTTCTTCTTCTTCTTCTTCTTCTTCTTCTTCTTCTTCTTCTTCTTCTTCTTCTTCTTCTTCTTCTTCTCTCCTGTCATTCTCTCCCTCCTCTTTCTTCTCTTCTCTCTTCTTTCTTCTTCTTCTTCTTCTTCTTCTTCTTACTTCTTCTTCTTCTCCTAATTCTTTTTCTAATTTTGACTAACCTAAAATATAACTAACCTAAAATCTTCTTCTCCTAATTCTTTTCTAACCTAACCTAGCACTAACCTAACAATACCAATTAAATAAAAAAACAGAGAAGAAAAAAACTCACTGGAGGGGGGCGACTGGGCGGCGGGGGCGGCTGGGCGGTGGATCTGGGCGGCGGGGCGGTGGGGCAGCGGGGCCGCGGATTGTGGGGCGCCGGGGCAGCGGCAGCGATGGGCCCGGTGGTGGGTCGTCGGGACAGCGGCTGCACGGGAGAGAGAGAGAGACAGAGAGAGAGAGGTGGGGGCGGGGCGGGGCACGACTGTGACATACATTAGGCAATACAAACTTTGTTGTCCGCTTTTGGCGTTCTTTGCCGTCTGCTTCTCTTTCCCGTCTGCTAGCAGATGTCATCCAGGCCGTCCGTTTGACCTAACCAGCTCCAAGCTCTAGTGGGGCCCAGATGGGCTCTTTACCGTCTGCTTTCAGGCTCTTTGCCGTCTGCTAGCAGACGGCAAAGAGTGTACTGATGGCAAATACAATCTTTGCCATGAGGCCATTCTTTGTCGTCGACTAGCAGATGGCAAAGAATGGACTGATGGCAAATTCTCCGATTCCTATAGTGCAATTATATCCGGAGGAGTTAAGAAGAAAGTATTCCCTTTATCTTTGGATGGAAAGGCATTAATGTGGTATAGGCTATGTGATACTAATACATGGGACCGGAACCGATTGAAACTAGAATTCCATCAGAAATTTTATCCTATGAATACGGTTCATCATGATCGGAATTATATATATATAACTTTTGGCCTCGTGAAGGAGAAAGCATCGCTCAAGCTTGGGGGAGGCTTACGTACAGGATGTACACATGCCCCAATCATGAGCTCTCAAGAGAAATTATCTTACAGAATTTTTATGCTCGACTTTCTCATGATAATCAAACTACGCTCGATTCTTCTTCAACTGGCTCCTTTATGAAGAAAACTATTGAATTCAGATGGGATCTTTTGGAAAGAATTAAACACAACTCTGAAGATTGGGAACTCGACAAAGGTAATGAGTCGGGTATAATACTTGAGTTTGATTGTGTTAAATCTTTTATTGCCACCGATGCTTTTCATAAGTTTAGCACTAAATATGGACTTGACTCTGAGATAGTATCTTCCTTTTGTGAATCATTTGCTACTCATGTCGACCTTCCTAAAGAGAAGTGGAGTGGTTTAAATATCACCCCCCTATTAAAGAAAAGATTGAGGAACCTATTAGTGTTAAAGAAGAAACAATTATTTGCCATGTTGATCCAGTTGTGCCCACTGCTTATATTGAGAAACTGCCTTTTCTTGTTAGGATTAAGGAACATGCTAAAGTTTTAACTATGATAAAAGAAATAAAAGTGACAGACTGCATAATAAAGGTTGCTATCATAAGGGGCAATATAAAGTGACGTTCCGTTGCATTAAGAGCTTGTGCATCCAACAACAAAAAGCCAATGACAACCTCTGCTTCCCTCTACGAAGGGCCTATCCTTTACTTTCATGTATTTACTTTATATGCAAGAGTCAATAGTGTTCTCCTGTATTCATTTTTTCTCTTTTGCAAGCATCATGTGGTGGGGAAAGATCTAAGCACATATATCTAGTTGGATATGAGTGATGATGAGTTATTATTGTTGACATCACCCATGAGGTGAATAAGTTGGGCGGCGAAATCACAAGCCCCTATCTTTCTATGTGTCTGGCTAAAACTTTTTGCTCCATATATATGTCGTGAGTGTTAGCAATCATAGAAGACTAAATGATGGTTGAGTATGTGGACTTGCTAAACAGCTCCAACATGGACCCTTCCAGAAAATATGATGAATTGCAATTGCATTGTTGACTGAGAATATAGTTTGTTAGTTTTCAAGAAAGTTTATGCCTTACACTCCATTGTTGTGATGAATTGTTACTTGCTCATGAGAAGTTTATGATAATGAATATTGCTGTTATAATAATGATCATGATGCTACTATGTCTGTATTTTGTTTTTATCGACACCTCTCTCTCTCTAAACATGTGGACATGATTATCGATATCGGCTTTTGCTTGAGGACAAGCGAGGTCTAAGCTTGGGGGAGTTGATACGTAAATTTTGCATCATGTTTTGCTACTGTTATATTTATAGTGTATTAATCAATATAACACTTTGAGGAGCAATTCTACTGCCTTTTCTCTCTTAATATGCAAGATTTACACAAGGAGGGAGAATGCCGGCAGCTGGAATTCTGGACCTGAAAAAGCTATGTGAGAGATACCTATTCTGTACATCTCCAAATGAGCTGAAATTTCGCAGAGAATTATTTTGGAATAAATAAAAAATATTGGACTCAAGAAACACTAGAGGGGGCCACCCAGGTGCCCACGAGGCACCATGGCGCGCCACCCCCCCCCCCCCTCCGACGCGCCCTGGTACCTCGTGTGGCCCCTGTCATCCCTTTGGCCACCATTCTATGGTATATAAGTCATTTTTCCCTAGAAAAAATAAGGAGAACACTTTTGGTACGAAGCACCGCCATCTCGAGTCAGAACCTGGGCAGGAGCACTTTTGCTCTTCGGCAGAGAGGTTCCGCCGGGGATACTTCCCTCCGGGAGGGGGAAATCATCGCCATCGACATCACCAATGATCCTCTCATCATGGAAGGACTAATCTTCATCAACATCTTCATTAGCACCATCTCATCTCAAACCCTAGTTCATCTCTTGTATTTAATCTTTGTCTCAAAACCTTAGATTAGTACCTGTGGGTTGCTAGTAGTGTTGATTACATCTTGTAGTTGATGCTAGTTGGTTTATTTGGTGGAAGATTATATGTTCAGATATATTATGCTATTCAATACCCCTCTGATCTTGGGCATGAACATGACTTGTGAGTAGTTACTTTTGTTCTTGAGGACATGGGAGAAGTCTTGTCATAAGTAATCATGTGAATTTGGTATTCGTTCGATATTTTGATGATGTGTATGTTGTTGACTCCCTTAGTGGTGTCGTGTGAACGTCAACTACACGACACTTCACCATCTTTGTGCCTAAGGGAATGCATTGTGGAGTAGTAATTTGATGATGGGTTGCTAGAGTGACAGAAGCTTAAACCCTAGGTTATGCGCTATTCCGTAAGAAGCTAATTTGGATCCATATGTTTAATGCTATGGTTAGAGTTATCTTAATTCTTCTTTCGTAGTTGCGGATGCTTGTGAGATGGGGTAATCATAAGTGGGAGGCTTGTTCAAGTAAGAACAGCACCCAAGCACCGGTCCACCCACATATCAAATTATCAAAGTAGTGAATGCAAATCAAACAAACATGATGAATGTGACTAGATGAAATTCCCATGTGTCCTCGAGAACGCTTTACTTATTGTAAGAGATCGTTTCAGCCTGTCCTTTGCCATAAGAAGGATTGGGCTATCTTTAGGCACTTATTGTTACTCTTGTTACTTGTTACTTGCTACAAATTACTTTGCTACCAAACTATCTGTTATCGATAATTTCAGTGCCTGCAGACAATACCTTGCTGAAAACCGCTTGTCATTTCCTTCTGGTCCTCGTTGGGTTCGACACTCTTACTTATCGAAAGGACTACGATTGATCCCCTATACTTGTGGGTCATCAATCATGTATATAGCCATCACGTCCGAGACAAGTAGACCGACTCCTGCCAACATCTACTACTATTACTCCACCAATCGACTGCTATCCAGCATGCATCTAGGGTACTAAGTTCGCGAGAAACGGAGTAACGCCTTAAGCAATATGACATGATGTAGGCAAAGTTAATCCAACTAATATGAATAAACCCCATTGTTTTACCCTTAATGGCAATGATACAATACGTGTCATGTCCCTTTCTGTCACTAGGATTGAGCAACGCAAGACCGAACCCATCACAATGCACCTCTCCCATTGCAAGATAGATCAATCTAGTTGGCCAAACCAAACCGATAGATCGAAGAGTAATACAAAGCTATCATAATAGTGCATATAAGAATTCAGAGATGACCCATATAATATTCATAAATAATCTGGTCATAAATCCACAATTCATCGGATCCCAACAAACACAGCACAAAGAAGGATTACATCGGATAGTTCCCCAAGATCAACGAGGAGAACGTTGTATTGAAGATCAAAGAGAGAGATGAAGCCATCTAGCTACTAGCTATGGACCCATAGGTCTGTGGTAGACTACTCACGCATCATTGGTAGGGCTGCAAGGTTGATGTAGAGGCCCTCCGTGATCAATTCCCCCTCCGGCAGATCACCGGCGGAGGTCCCCGGATGGCATGTCAAAGAAACAGAGACTTGCGGAGGTGTAAAAAGTGTTTTGGGTGGCTCTCTATTGGTTTCCCTATTTTAGAGAATTTATGGAGCTGGAAGTAGGTCAAACGGAGCTAACGTGGGCCCACAAGCCACCAGGGCACTCCCCCCTGGGTGCGCCGTGGTGGCTTGTGCCCCACGTGTCTGCCTTCTGGCTCTCTCTCGAAGCTTCCAGGGTCTCGTTTGTCCAGGAAGAAATGATAAAAAAGTTTTGTGGTATTTGGACTTCGTTTGGTATTGATTTCCTGGAAAACCAAAAACAAGCAGAAAATAGCAACTGGCACGGGGCACTGAGTCAATAGGTTAGTCCCAAAAAATGATATAAAATAGCATATAAATGCATAATAAACATCCAAGATTAATACTATAATAGCATGGAACAATCAAAAATTATAGATACGTTGGAGACGTATCAGCATCCCCAAGCTTAATTCCTGCTCGTCATCGAGTAGGTAAATGAAAAAAACAGAATTTTTGATGTGGAATGCTACCTATCATATTCATCATGTAATCTCTTTTGTGGTATGAATGTCAAAGATCCGAATGATTCAAAGCAATAGTCTATAGTTTGACATAAAGACATCAATACTCAGGTATACCAACCAACAATCATGTCTTTCAAAATAAAAATGCTAAAGAAAGTTGTCCCTACAAAATCATATAATCCTGTCATGCTCCATCTTCTTAACACAAAATATTTATCATGAACATCCCCGGTTTTAGCCAAGCAATTGGTTCAGACCTTTTAACGCGCTTCAACATTTTCAACCCTCACGCAATACATGAGCGCAAGCCATGGACATAGCACTATGGGTGGAATAGAATATAATGGTAGAGATCAATAAGGGGAACTAAAAAATGAAGATAGTCTCACACCGATGAGGCTAATCAACGAGCTATGGAGATGCCCATCAATTGATGTCAATGCAAGGAGTAGGGATGCCATGCAATGGATGCACTAAGAGCTATAAGTGTATGAAAGCTCAACAATGAAATTAAGTTGGTGTGCATCCAACTTGCTTGCTCATGAAGACCTCGAGCATTTGAGGAAGCCCATCATCAGAATATACAAGCCAAGTTCTATAACGAAAAATTCCCACTAGTATATGAAAATGAAAGCATAGGAGACTCTCTATATGAAGAACATGGTGCTACTTTGAAGCACAAGTGTGGAAAAAGGATAGTATCATTGCCCCTTCTCTCTTTTTCTCTCATTTTTTTCTTTTCTTTTTTTCTTTTCATTTTTTTGTCTTTTTGTCTTTTTTTTTCATTTTATATTTTTTGTCCGGAGTCTCATCCCGACTTGTGGGGGGATCATAGTCTCCATCACCCTTTCCTCACTGGGATAATGCTCTAATAATGATGATCATCACACTTCTATTTAGTTACAACTCAAAATTACAACTCAATAGTAGAACAAGATATGACTATATGAATGCCTCTGGCAGTGTACCAGGATGTGCAATGATACTAGCGTAACATGTATGAAAAATGATGAACGATGGCTGAGCTACAAATACTATGTCAGCTATATGATCATGCAAATCAATATGACAATGACGATGTGTGTCATATAAACGAAACGGTGGAAGTTGCATGGCAATATATCTTGGAATGGCTATAGAAATGCCATAATAGGTAGGTATGGTGGCTGTTTTGAGAAAGATATAAGGAGGCTTATGTGTGATAGAGCGTATCATACCACGATGTTTGGATGCACCGGTGAAGTTTGCACCAACTCTCAATGTGAGAAAGGGCAATGCATGGTACCGGAGAGGCTAGCAAATTGCGGAAAGGTGACAGTGCGTATAATCCATGGACTCACATTAGTCATAAAGAACTCACATACTTATTGCAAAAGTCCGTTAGCCCTCGAAGCAAAGTACTACTATGCATGCTCCTAGGGGAGAGGTTGGTAGGAGTTAACCATCACGCGCCCCCGACCGCCACACCTAAGGAAGACAATCAATAATAAATCATGCTCCAATTTCATCGCATAACGACAGACCATACATGCATGCTTCGGGAATCGCAAACCTTAACACCAATATTCTTACTAAACCACAATCATTCACTAGTACCTCCCACATATCACCGCCTTAATATCGCAAAACTATCGCAAGGAATCAAACTTATCATATTCAGTGATCTACATGAAAGTTTCTATTATATCCTTCTTGAATACCTATCATATTAGGACCAATTTCATAACCCATGCAAATTGCCATTAATATTTATGATACTCTCAAAAAGATATAAGTGAAGCATGAGAGTGCAACTATTTCTTTAAAATATAACCACCACCATGCTCAAAAAGATATAAGTGAAGCACTAGAGCAACTGCCTAGCTCAAAAGATTTAAGTGAAGCACATAGAGTATTCTAACAAATTCCAAATAAATGCGTGTCTCTCTAAAAAGGTGTGTCCAGCAAGGGATGATTGGGGCAAACTAAAAAGCAAACAAGCAAAAGAACACTATAATACACGACACTCCAAGCAAAACACATAACATATGATGAATAAAAATATAGCTCCAAGTAAGTTACCGATGGTTGGTAGATGAAAGAAGGGATGCCACTCGGGGGCATCCCCAAGATTGAATTCTTGAGTCTCTTTAAATATTATATTGGGGTGCCTCGAGCATCCCCAATCTTAGGCTCTTACCACTCCTTGTTCCTTCATCCATCTTGATCTTACTCAAGACTTGAAAACTTCAGCACACAAAACTCAACAAAACCTTCGTGAGATCCGTTAGTATAATAACCAAATCACAAACTATAGGTACTATTATGAACACATTCATATTTTATAATTGCATAATAGCTACTGTATTCCAACTTCACCATGACTTATACCCCCCGATACAATCCATAGATTCATCAAAACAAGCAAACTATGCAACGAAAATAGAATTTGTCTAAAACAGAACAGTCTGTAGCAATCTGAATAATACCCATACCTCTGAACCTCCAAAAATTCTGACAAATTAGGACAATGTGGAAAATTTGTATATCAATCATGTGAAAATAATTCAGAGCAAGAACACGTTCCAGTGATTTTTAGGTTTTTCTGGACTCAGCGTAAAATTTTCTATTTTTCACAGAATCAAAGCAACTATTATCCCACATCATCCTAAAGGCTTTACTTGGCACAAACACTAATTAGGACACAAAAACACAATCATAACAGAGGCATAATTATGCACAAACTCAAATAACAGAAAACAAAACGAAAATTATTTTATTCATTGGGTTGCTTCCCAACAAGCGCTATTGTTTTACGCCCCTAGCTAGGCGTAATGCATAGTTTCAGGTATTGTCATCTTTTGTTTTCTGAGATGTGTGTTCATCAGGAGGCTTCTAAAAAGCAATAGGGAACACATCATCAATCAAAATATTAGCATTATCATGTTGGCTATCCTCAAACCTTTGTTGATTCCCCTTTACAATCCAAGAATATGATTATCATCGAAAGTATGATTATCATGAAATAGGTGTCTCAATAAATAATCCTCATCATACAAGATCTCATCTATAATAGGATGTTCATGATTCATACTGTAAAAATCAAAGATCTCTCTAGCTTCTTGCAGTATATAATCAAATTCATTCATGAGGATAATCGAGGCTATCTTTTTAGCCTTAGGGTTGTTTATGAGAGGCAATTCATAAAACAATCTTTGCAAAGTGGGATGGGTATGAATAAATCTTCTCTCAAGCTTGAGTACAAGTGCAGAGATAGCTTCGGCATAACTTTTAGTTGTTTTAAGAATAGGAATGTCATTGCGAGCGAAAGCCCCGTGCAAGTAAAGAATTCTTGGACAGTGCTTTCTCCTGTGATATTCCCACTTCCCATCACAAAAAATTTAGAATCCAAATTCGAGGGAATTTCTACCTTAGGGGTTTCACCCTTTTCACTTTTTTCGATAACGAACTCAGACATGATGACAGCTTCAAGCAAGCAAATAAGCAAACGGAAAATATTTTTGTATTTTTGTGAAGTAGATAACAAATGATAAATAAAGTAAATGATAGTTTGTGTGTAGGTACCTAGTAGGTTATGGTGATATTTCCCCGGCAACGGCGTCAGAAATTCTTCCTGCTACTTGTAAATTGTGTTGGTAAAATCCTTGAAGAGGAAAAGAGATGCAGTACAGTAGAGATAAGTATTTCCCTCAGTTAAGAATCAAGGTTATCAATCTAGTAGGAGACACACGAGACAACCTTGTCAACAGCACCTGCACACACGAAAAGCAAATACTTGCACCCAATGCAAAACAAGGGGTTGTCAATCCCTTGGCGGTTAATTGCAAGGATGAATTCTCGTAGTGGTAGATAAATAAAGTAAAACACAAAAGTAAAATAAAATGCAGCGAGTTATTTTAGTTTTATATACGATGGAAAATAGACCCGGGGCCATACTGTTCACTAGAGGCTTCTCTATTGAAGATAGCATACGGTGGGTAAACGAATTACTGTTGGGCAATTGATAGAAAAGCGCATAGTTATGACGATATTCAAGGCAATGATCATGTATATGCAACATGTCTAAGACAAGTAGACCGACTCCTGCCTGCATCAACTACTATTACTCCACCCATCGACCGCTATCCAGCATGCATCTAGGGTATTAAGTTCACGAGAAATGGAGTAACGCCTTAAGCAAGATGACATGATGTAGACAAAGTAAATCCAACTAATATGAATAAACCCCATCGTTTTATCCCTAAAGGCAATGATAAAATACGTGTCATGTCCCTTTCTGTCACTAGGATTGAGCAACGCAAGACCGAACCCATCACAATGCACCCCTCCCATTGCAAGATAGATCAATCTAGTTGGCCAAACTAAACCGATAGATCGAAGAGAAATACAAAGCTATAATAATCATGGATATAAGAATTCAGAGATGACTCATATAATATTCATAAATAGTCTGATTATAAACCCACAATTCATCGGATCCCAACTAACACACCACAAGGAAGGATTACATCGAATAGTTCCCCAAGATCATCAAGGAGAACGTTGTATTGAAGATCAAAGAGAGAAATGAAGGCATCTAGCTACTAGCGATGGACCCGTAGGTCTGTGGTAGACTAATCACGCATCATCGGTAGGGCAGCAAGGTTGATGTAGAGGCCCTCCGTGATCAATTCCCCCTCCGGCAGATCACCGGCGGAGGTCCCCAGATGGGATCTCGAAGAAATATAGACTTGCGACGGCGTAAAAAGTGTTTTGGGTGGTGCTCTGTTGGTTTCCCATTTTTAGAGAATTTATGGAGTTGGCAGTAGGTCAAACGGAGCTAACGTGGGCCCACAAGCCACCAGGGCACCCCCCTGGGCACGCCGTGGTGGCTTGTGCCCCATGTTTCTGCCTTCTGGCTCTCTCCCGAAGCTTCTAGGGTCTCTTTTGTCCAGAAAAAAATCATCAAAAAGTTTCGTGGTATTTGGACTTCGTTTGGTATTGATTTCCTGGAAAACCAAAAACAGGCAGAAAACAACAACTAGCACTGGGCATTGAGTTAATAGGTTAGTCCCAAAAAATGATATAAAATAGCATATAAATGCATAATAAACATCCAAGATTGATACTATAATAGCATGGAACAATCAAAAATTAGAGATACGTTGGAGACGTATCAACTTCGTCTCTACTTTGTCTCCTACCCAATTCGAATCCGAATAACAAATAAGATCGAAGCTTGCACCATTAGTATACCATAAGCCAAAGTTTGAGGTATGAGCCAAATATTGAAAGATTCTCTTGACCACCACTAAGTAGCTTTCTTTTGGAGGAGATTGAAATCTGGCACACATACCCGCGCTCAGCATAATATTCGGGCCAGGTGCACAAAGAAGGCAAAGTTCCAATCATAGAACGATATACCTTTTGATCCACCGCTTTACCATTGGGATCGAGATCAAGATGGCATGTGGTCCGTATAGGTGTTTTTGCTTCTTTAACATCCTCCATCTTGAATCTCTTGAGCATGTCTTGGGTATATTTGGCTGGGTTGATGAAGGCTCCACCTCTCAATTGCTTTATTTCAAATCCGATGAAGAACTCTAACTCTCCCATCATAGATATCTCAAACTTCTTGGTCATTAGCTTAGCAAACTCATCATTGAAAGCCTTGTTAACCGAACCAAAGATAATATCATCAACATATAATTGGCATATGAACAAATCCCCTTTAACCCTTTTAGTAAAAAGGTGGGATCAATTTGCCCAATTTCAAACCCACAATCTTCTAACAACTCGATAAGGTGCTCATATCAAGCTCCTGGTGCATGCTTGAGGCCATAGAGTGCCTTATCAAGTTTATAGACATGATTGGGGAACTTGGGATCCTCGAACCCTAGATGTTGTTTGACATACACCCATTCATTTAGGGGACCATTAAGAAATGCACTCTTGACATCCATTTGTTGCAACTTAAAGTTATGATGTGATGCAGATGCAAGCAAGATACGAATAGATTCAAGGCGAGCAATGGGAGCGAAAGTTTCACCGTAATCGACACCCTCGACTTGGGAGAAACCTTGAGCCACCAATATTGCCGTGTTGTCAACCACTAGTCCATGGGCATCTTGCTTGTTCCTGAATATCCACTTGGTCCCTATGACATTATGATTTTCCTTTGGCCTCTCCACCAATGACCACACTTTGTTGCGCTAGAAGTTATTGAGTTCTTCATGCATGGCTTGTGACGCCCGGATAATTAAACTACAGTAATTCCCTGCTAATGATGCCACATTACCACGATTACTGTTGTTAATCTCGCCTTAGTTCAAAACCGATTCAAATTCAAATTTAAAACCAAGTCAAACTATAAAATATTTCAAATGTCAAAACTAAAAAGTTCATGAGGTGACAAATAAATCACCAGTAATTATGGTGGTGAAACCATATTTTTATAAAATGTTTAAGTGCTCTAAAATAAATTAAACAGTAGCTAAAACAATTAATTAAATGCCTTTAAATAATAAAGCGAAAGTAAACTAATTTATTATTGTGCCAAACTTTTTATGGCAATAGTATATTTGTTATTACTAATTTAGGAGTTTTTCTTGTATTTTATAAAACTAAAAATAAAATAAAAATTAACTAGAAAGCATTAAACAGAAAATAATAAAAGAAAATTAAAGACTAAAAAAATTAAATAAATAAATAAAAGAAAAATCAAACAGATCCCCCCCCCCCACTGGGCCTCGGCACTGGAGACCACCAGGCCGCCAGGCCGGTCCCGCCCCTGGCCTATACCCCCCCCCCCACATCCCGAAACCCTAAACCTAACCAGTCCCACTCCCCCACGATCCACTCTCCTCCCTCTCTCCCCGATCCGATCTGGATCGGGGGATTCGGCCCCGACGCCGCGCCCGCCAACCGCCGCCGTTCACCGTCGTCCCGCCGTCCTCCTCGTCTCCTCCTCGCCCGCGACGCGCCCCCGACCTCCTCCCCGCTGGCCCACATCGAGCCTCGTCGCCCCCCGTTCATCTACGACATGGGGTGAGGAACCCCTTCTGTTCCTCCCCCTCTGTTCGCCCTGGCCCCCGCAGCCATCGCCGCCCCGCGCCGTCTCGATCGCGGTCATCGTGCCATCCCGCAGCCCCTCGCTCGCGAACTCCGCGCGGCGCTCGCCGCTCGCTGCTCACCGCGCGCCAGCCACGTCGCCGCCCGCCTCGCCCCGTGCAACAAGTGCCCTGCCGCGTCCCGTGACCAGCGCCGTCTGACCCTGCTGCTTGCTGTCGCACTCGCTTGCCCGCTCCTCCCGTAGTCCCTTCCCCGTGCAGCTGTGCCTACTGCCGCCCCGGCCACGGCCTCGCTCGCCGCTGCCTTGCACGCTGCTGCTCACCGCACTCGCCGGCCGCGCCCACGGCTGCTCCTTCCCCCCTCCTCTGCCCCGTCCCCGTCGTCGTTCCGGCCGTCGACCGCGCGCACCAGCGCGTGCGCTCGCCTCCTTCTCACCGCACACTCTTGCTGCTCTGCAGCCGCCGCTGCCGTCTGCCCCACCTCGCCCCACCGCGCCATCTTCGGTCGCCGCTGCCGCTGCGGCTCGGCTCCGCCCAGGCGCAACCGCACGCTCGTGCCCATTCGGGCGGGTGCCCACGCGCGCTGCCTGTTAACCCGCCGCCCGCTAAGCCCCTGGGGCCTATGACAGCTGGGTCCCACCCCCTGGGCTGCTGACGAATGGGGCCCACGCACAGAACGAAAATAAAATAAAAATCAAAAATAAAAATAAAAAATAAAAATAATAATTAATTAATTGACTTAATTAATTCTGTTTAAATTAACTAACCTAATCAACTAATTAAACTAACTAATCTGTTAATTAGGTTAATGAGACACTGACAGATGGGACCCACCCATCAGTTTGACCCAGTCAACAGTCCTATTCACTGCTGATGTCATGCTGACGCAATAAAAGATTTTTGAATGAAATTAATATGTTAATTTTAGAAATTGATTAAATCTTTGGAAAGTAATATAAAATAATCCGTAACTCGGATGAAAATACTTTGTACATGAAAGTTGCTCAGAAACACGAGACGAATCCAAATACGCACTCCGTTGGTCGTCACATGCCCCTAGCATAGCGAACATGCAACTGTACCCCTCCAGTTCATCTGTCCAAAAATGCCAAACACCGGGAACACTTTCCCGGATGTTATCCCCCTTCGCCAGTATTACCCAGCACTGCGTTAGATCACCTCTGTCACCACATATTGCTATGTCATGCATCGTCATGCATCTTTTTGCATTATATTCATTGTTTCTACCCCTTCTTCTCTCCGGTAGACTTCGAGACTAACGCCCCTGCTGCTGACGTCGACTACACTCCCGATGACCCTTCCCTCTCGGCAGAGCTTCCAGGCAAGCAAACCCCCCTTGATCATCCCGATACCGCCTACTCCTTCTCTCTATTGCTTGCATTAGAGTAGTATAGCTGTTACTATTTATCGGTTGATCCTATTCTGCTCCATAGCATGTCTTTGCTACAACTGTTGATACCTTTACCTGCAATCCTAATGCTTAGTATTGGTTGCTAGTTTATCATCACTGGCCCTACATTCATGTCTGTCTGCCATGCTATATTTCGGGTTGTGATCTCTGGGGTGGAGATCATGAAAATATATACTATATACTACTACAACACTAATGATATTGTTTGGATGTGGGGGCTGAAGGGGCAGGTGGTTCCATCCAGGTAGAGGTGGGCCTGGGTTCCCGACGGCCCCCGAGTGATACTTTGTGGCGGAGCGATAGGGTAGGTTGAGACCACCCAGGAGAGAGGTGGGTCTGGTCCCTGGTTGTTGTCTGTGGTTACTTCAAAATAACATGCTTAACGAGATTGGGTATTTTATCAGAATCTAGCTACGAGCCTATACGCACTAACCAACTATGCGGGAAAGATATGGGCACTCGATGTCGTGGTATCAGCCAAAGCTTTCTAGACGTCAGCGACTGAGCGGCGCGCGCCCGGGTGGCCCACGTAAAGCAACCGCCTTTGTAATGGTGGTTGCCAGGACTGATCCCGGCCGCCCTCGTAGTGTGCTGGAGTGCAATGGGCGATGGGCCCAGACCCCTGGGCGCATAGGATTCAGTCCGGCCAGCTGACCTCTCTGTTAAGCCTAGGTAGGGCTGCGATGTGTTGATCTTCCAAGGCCGGGCATGACCCAGGAAAGTGTGTTCGGCCAGAGGAGTTGAGCGTGTTGGGTAAGATGGTGCACCCCCGCAAGGAAGTTTATCTATTCGAATAGCCGTGTCCCTCGGTAAAAGGACGACCCAGAGTTGTATTCCGACCTCTTACAACTAGACCCAGATACTTAATAAAACACACCCTTACAAGTGGCAGATACAACCCGGTGATCGCTCTCTCGCAGGGTGTCGAGGAGAGGATCGACGTGCAGGATTATGCTATATGTTGATACTTGGTTAACTTACCAACTACTCTCTTCTACGGCTTCAAGATGGAGGCTGCCAGAAGCGTAGTCTTCGATAGTACTAGCTTCCCCCCTCTTATTCCGGCATTCTGCAGTTTAGTCCATAGATACTATCCCTTTCATTTGATACCGAGGCATATGTAGCATAGATCTGATGTCTGTCTTGCGAGTACTTTGGATGAGTACTCCCGGTTGCTTTGCTACCTCTTTTCCCCCTATACCCGATTACTGTGGTCGGATGGTGGATCCTAAGAGCCAGCTGCCCCCACCAACGGCGACTACTACTACTCCGAGGGTGGCTACCACTACGTGCAGGACGCTGACGGCTAGTACTAGTTAGGAGGATCCTAGGCAGGAGGCCTGCGCCTTATCGATCTGTATCCCTGTTTGTGCGAGCCATCTTGTGGCACCTTGTTGAACTTATGTCTGTACTCAGATATATTTGCTTCCACCAACACTTGTGTACTTGAGCATTTGTATTCGAGCCCTCGAGGCCCTGGCTTGTAATATGAAGCTTGAATTATTTTAATTTGTGTCTAGAGTTGTGTTGTGATATCTTCCCGTGAGTCCCTGATCTTGATCGTACAAGTTTGCGTGTATGATTAGTGTACGGTCAAATCGGGGGCGTCACAAGTTGGTATCAGAGCCGACTGCCTGTAGTAATCCCCCTTTCCAACTCCTTGGCCGAAGTTGAGTCTAGTCAATGAAAACTGTTTTACTAACATGGCTGTGTGTCTTACGGGCCCACGTCGCCAATGGGTTGTATTAGGATCTTTTATTCCTCGTCTTCACTCTAGGACTCAGATCTCTCTTCTATTCGGGTAAAATGATTTTGTTAGCTCTCACTTTAGGTTCTCGTAAATACTTCCTTCTGGAGAGCCCCTCATTCCAGATGATGGCTTGATTCACTAGAAGATCTGAAGATACTCTTCGATGTTTCCCGAGACCCTTGTGCCCATCGCTGTTGCAATTCCCTTCTTCGATAAACCCGTGAGGATAACTATGTATGACATTCATACATTCTTGTTATTACAAGATGCATCGAATTATTCTCTGACTTTTTAAGAATCCTTTGTGCCACTGCCTTGCAGTTCCTCGCCACATGAATACCCCTATGGATAATTACTCATGATTGCCGAGTATCCGTTCGTCCCCAGTTGTTCTTCTATTTCACAAAACTCTTGGGAATACTATTCGATCTTCCGAAAATCATCTGTAGCATATTGCTCTTGTTCTTCCTTACCTGCTTGCATTATGGTTAATTCCATATGTCAAGCAATATTCGTTAAACTCCTTTGTGATTGTCATTCTTACCCTATTGATTCGACATGTGCGTGAATGCACACAATCATTAGTTCTTCCCTAGTAATTAATTCATCCTTCCGGCTTAGACATCATTTTGAACATGAGCTAGATTTAGACCAACCAAATTTCCATCGATTGTACCCCTAAGCCTACTCAACTTATCCATCCTTAATCAGAGCGTTTGCTTCTGATCCCTTGATTTGGAAATCATAATTTCTTTGCATTTGAGCTTTGAATTAGTCAGTTGTTTCTGTAATCCAATGTCTTGGCATTGTTTTCTTCCTCTGGTTGTGTGCCGATGCTCACATCAGCTCTATTACGGACCATCAAATCCTTTGTTGAATTATCATCTGACATTGTTCTTCGTATACAAAAACCTCGAGGAGTTCTTTCCCTGATACATAATGCCATTGGTAAATCCTATCCTCTGATTGGCCAACCATGTTGTGCTTTTTGAGATGGTGATATTTACTCTTGAAACTTGTGGTATATGATTCTAAGATGCCCGATGGGTTGAACATATACCTTCTCTAAAGCCGTATGAACCCGAAAGATTTCACAAGTCATACCCTTCTAGTGTTTTACCAGATAGTTTTCTACTCTACAACTTCTTCGAAGACAAGAAGTGAATGAAAGGTTAGGCATTGAAGAAGTGGGAGTCGACCTTGAACCTTTGTGTTCATGCCCCTAGACCCGGTGTGGAACTTATCATGGAAGCTTCTTGCAAAGATAATTAATCATTTGAATAATTCTTCCCGTGTCATTATAATGGATCCCTGGCAGCTATGGTTCTGACCAGGCTAACTTTACTTAATATATTTCTGAAAGGAAACCATTCCAGTGCCTCGTATATCTTTGACAAGTTTAAAAGTATCTGCTATCGAAAGTCTATGATCCAGATCAGTTTCTATCTTGATCTACCTTCGAGTTTTACCTCTGTTATCTCGAGGATACCACCGAACTACATAACTGCTTATGAGTTCTTCATCAACTTTTAGTTCACGCCGATTCCAATTTTCCCCAGGTTCTGAGTTGTAGTCGCTCGAGGACACCCATAACTAAATGGAGTCCGCACTGCGATTAAACAACTCTTAGTAATCTTCTTTACTTACGAGGTTGTACCCGATCACGTCATTCCTAGCTTGAATGGATATATCATTATCATGCTGATTTTAACTGTGTTACCTAGTCCTTATTCCAAGAGCACAATTTCGACGATGAGCTAAGCTTACATCGAATTCCTCGTCTTATCGTTCCACCTCGAACATCAAGCTTGGTTCTGAGTTCGTGACGTATCCGTGGATCCAATAATCGTCCACTGCATCAGTCCATATGCTTGATGCAGTAGATGTTCGATTGCTTCTTCATGGAGCCTCTCGACAAAATTTGTCGTGATCATCATAAACATTTTGACTCCTTCTAGGATATCAATCGAATTCATGATGATAAGTGCCATCCTCGTTCCTTGGTAATTTGAGTTACCATCGACTACATCCTTACCTTCCTTTCATCACAAACTTGATCATGATATGGAAGCAACTTGCTATCCAGCTTGTATTATGTTCTACATTGAAGTATTACCATCTTTTATGTCAAGGATGTTGTGAGGATTGCTCCACCTCTTTAGAATTCTTGATATAGTGATACTTCTCACCATACCCATTCGTTTCTTGGCTCCCGTGCTGTTTCTAACCGGAATACCGACAATTGAACCATGATGTGTGAATTCAAAACTTCTAGCAACCCTATTGCTTTGAAGTGAATGGTCGATAGTTTTATTCTATGTCTTTTGGTTATCGAATCACCATTCTAACATTGATCGTGCTACTTGGTCCATATTTCCAGGTGCATTTTTGTTCATTGTTTAATTGTGGTTGTTCTCCTCGATCACACATCATTATATACTCTGGTGTGTCCAATGCTATCACCTTGTTCACTTAATTGTGAAAATCCATGTTTATGGATATCTCATTGAATTGTTGCTGAGCCCGTCGGACACATCCTCATCTTTTCTTTGCTGAAATTGTATGACTTATTTTATAAAGTTGTTTCCGATGGATCCCTTGTGTATCCAAAGTCTGACCTTTATATATGATGACCATGTCAATGCTATCCCGAAGCATGACTGGGTTACTCAAACATCAACAAGAGCATTGGAAGCGCAATGCTAAATGTTCCTTGATCAGTTATCCAAACACCGTTGTATTGGTACATATCCTAATTCTTCTTATCCCTTTTTATCTAAATGGTCTTGTCCTTGATCTCCTGTCATGTATATCATGCCCTGCTTATCCTTGGGGAGGATATACTCCTATTACTTGTGTCTAAACAAATTTTCCTTTCCATTGGTTTGTTTAAACTGATAGTCACTTTTTCCTTTTCGTTGGTTTGTTTAATCTTTCTTGTGATCTACATATAATCTAAGCAGTAGTAGTTCTCTGCTTATGTAACACCTCGGTAGTACGACCCTGTTACTATTGTTGATGACATTCTGGGAACCACAGATGGACAAGAACTTTGCCTATTGGTCCGCCTCATTTCAACGAGCAGGAAAATGGTTCTCTTCATCCCTCGCCCTTGGTACCAGCATTGTTGCCAACATAACTGACAGGCTATCCTCTGAAACGCCTTGCTATCATGGCCGTGCAAGATATCATCACTCTTCCTACTTTTGATCCACATGGTGGGCCCATAACCCACAGGTCCCAGGATCGAAACCTGACTCTCCTATGCATCCTTGACTGCAAAGTTAATCTAACTCCTTGGCTCCGTATAAGATTCATGTGCCACCTTCCAAGTGATCTACTCTGGTGTCAGACACAATATTTATTTCCATTGCTCTGAACCCCTTTCACCTTCCGATTAGGCATCGAACGATTGCCTGCCCCCTTGAAACTTCTATTTTATACCTTCTTACTTTGCTGTCGATAATCTCTTACGTTTCAATTCGAGAGTTAATTTCCGCCACCCTCCCTAATGTTATCTACCAGATAGGCAACATTGTAGCGGTCCGTTCTTCCGACGTTACCCCATGTCCTTCATACGTACGATGAAGATCCCGCAGAAAGGATGATGACTTCATCATGATGACCGGAAGCAGAGAAATGAAGACATCAATGTAGTGGATCGACCTCTTCCAGAAAAGCAACTAAGACCGGGAAAACTCGTTAGAATTTCGTAACCAAATCCCTTCCCCCTTACTCCCCCTCTTAAATCTCGGGACGGGATTTCTTGTAGTGGAGGAGAATTGTGATGACCGGATAATAAAGCTACAGTAATTCCCTGCCAATGATGCCACATCACCACGATTACTGTTGTTAATCTCGCGTTATTTCAAAACCGACTCAAATTCATATTTAAAATCAAGTCAAACTATAAAAGATTTCAAATGTCAAAACTAAAAGGTTCATGAGGTGACAAATAAATCACCAGTAATAATGGTGGTGAAACCATATTTTTATAAAATGTTTAAGTGCTCTAAAATAAATTAAACAGTAGCTAAAACAATTAATTAAGTGCCTTTAAATAATAAAGCGAAAGCAAACTAATTTATTATTGTGCCAAACTTTTTAAGGCAGAAGTATATTTGTTATTACTAATTTAGGAGTTGTTCTTGTATTTTATAAAACTAAAAATAAAATGAAACTTAAAATAGAATGCATTAAACAGAAAATAATAAAAGAAAATTAAAGACTAAAAATATATTAAAAAAACAGAACCCCCCACTGGGCCTCGGCCCAGCAGACCACCAGGCCGCCAGGCCGGCCCAGCCCCTGGCCTATACCCACCCCACTCCCCGAAACCGTAACCCTAACCACTCCCACTCCCCCCACCCCGATCCACTCTCCTCCCTCTCTCCCCGATCCGATCTGGATTGGGGGATTCGGCCCCGACGCCGTGCCCGCCAACCGTCGCCGTTCGCCCCAGTCCCGCCGTCCTCCTCGTCTCGTCCTCTCTGGCAATGCGACCCCGACCTCCTCCCCGCCGGCCCACATCGAGCCTCGTCGCCTCCCTCGTTTCATCTACAATGTGGGGTGAGGAACCCCTTTTGCTCCCCCCCCATCTGTTCGCCCCGGTCCCCGCGGCGATCATCGCTCCGTGACGTCCCGCTCGCGCTCATCGCGCCATCCCGCAGCCCCTTGCTCGTGAACTCTGCGCACCGCTCGCCGCTCACCGCGCGCCCGCGCGCCAGCCACGTCGCCGCCTGCCTCGCCTCGAGCCACAACTGCCCCGCCGCGCCCCGCGACCAGCGCCGTCTCACCCTGCTGCTTGCTGCCGCGCTCGCTTGCCCGCTCCGCCCGTCGTCCCTTCCCCCTGCAACTGCGCCTGCTGCCGCCCCGGCCACGGCCTTGCTCGCCGCTGCCTTGCACGCTGCTGCTGCTCATCGCACCAGCTGGCCGCGCCCACGGCTGCTCCTCCCCCTCCTCTGCCTTGTCCCCGTCATCGTTCCAGCCACCGGCCGCGCGCGCTCGCCACCCCCTCACCCCGCACTGCTGCTGCTCTGCGGCCGCCACTATCGTCTGCCCCACCTCGCCCCACCGCGCCATCTTCGGTCGCCGCTGCCGCTGCGGCTCAGCTCCGCCCAGGCGCACCCGCACACCCGTGCCCGTTCGGGCGGGTGCCCATGCCCGCCGCCCATTAACCCGCCGCCCGCTAAGGCCCCTGGGGCCTATGATAGCTGGGCCCCGCCCCTTGTGCCGCTGACGAATGGGGCCCACGCCCATAACGGAAATAAAATAAAAATAAAAATGAAAATAAGAAAATAATTATTATTATTATTTTAACAATTAATTTACTTAATTAATTCTTTTTAAATTAACTAATTAAGTTTAATTAATCTAATCAACTAATTAAACTAACTTATCTATTAATTGGGTTAATGAGACACTGACAGATGGACCCACCCGTTAGTTTGACCCAGTCAACAGTCCTGTTGACTGCTAACGTCATGATGATGTCATGCTGATGCAATAAATGATTTTTTGAATTAAATTAATCTGTTAGTTTCAGAGATTGATTAATTCTTTGAAAATTAATATAAAATAATCCGTAAATCGGATGAAAAATACTTTGTATATGAAAGTTGCTCAGAAAAACGAGACGAATCCAAATACGCACTCCTTCATCTGTCACATGCCCCTAGCATAGAGAACAAGCAACTGTCCCCCTTTGGTTCAAATGTCCGAAAATGCCAAACACCAGAAACACTTTCCCAGATGTTATCCCCCTTCGCCAGTATCACCGGCACTGCGTTAGATCATCTCTGTCACCGCATATTGCTATGTCATGCATCTGTTTGCATTATATTCATTGTTTCCTCCCCCTGTTCTCTCCGGTAGACTTCGAGACTGACGTTGCTGCTGCTGACGTCGACTACACTCCCGACGGCCCTTCCCTGTCGGCAGAGCTTCCAGGCAAGCAAACCCCCCTTGATCATCCCGATGCCGCCTACTCCTTCTCTCTATTGCTTGCATTAGAGTAGTATAGTTGTTACTGTTTATCGGTTGATCCTATTCTACTGCATAGCCTGTCTTTCCTACTACTGTTGATACCTTTACCTGCAATCCTAATGCTTAATATGGGTTGCTAGTTTATCATCAGTGGCCCTACATTCTTGTCCGTCTGCCATGCTATATTTCGGGCCATTATCTCTTGGGTGGACAACACTTATGATATTGTTCGGATGTGGGGGCTGAAGGAGCAGGTGGTTCCATCCTGGTAGAGGTGGGCCTGGGTTCCCGATGGCCGCCGAGTGATATTTTTTGGCGGAGCGACAGGGCAGGTTGACACCACCCAGGAGAGAGGTGGGCCTGGTTCCTGGTCGTTGTCCGTGATTACTTCAAAATAGCATGCTTAACGAGATTGGGTATTTGATCTGAGTCTGGCTACGAGCCTATACGCACTAACCAACTACGCGGGAAAGATATGGGAACTTGACGTCGTGGTATCAGCCAAAGCTTTCTAGATGTCAGCGACTAAGCGACGCGTGCCCAGGTGGCCCGTGTAAAGCAACCGCCTTTGTAACGGTGGTTGCCAGGACTGATCCCGGCCGCCCACGCTATGTGTAGGAGTGCAATGGGCGACGGGCCCAGACCCCTGCGCGCATAGGATTTAGTCTGGCGTGCTGACCTCTCTATTAAGCCTAGATAGGGCTCCGACATGTTGATCTTCTGAGGCCGGGCATGACCCAGGAAAGTGTGTCTGGCTAGAGGAGTCGACCGTGTTGGGTAAGATGGTGCACCCCTGCAGGGAAGTTTATCTATTCGAATAGCCGTGCCCTCGGTAAAAGGACGACCCGGAGTTGTATTCCGACCTCTTACAACTAGAACCAGATACTTAATAGAACACACCCTTACAAGTGCCAAATACAACCCGGTGATCGCTCTCTCACAGGGTGTCGAGGAGAGGATCGACGTGCAGGATTATGCTATATGTTGATACTTGGTTAACTTACCAACTACTCTCTTCTACTGCTTCAAGGTGGAGGCTGCCAGAAGCGTAGTCTTCGATAGGACTAGCTTCCCCCCTCTTATTCTGGCATTCTGCAGTTTAGTCCACATATACTATCCCTTTCATTTGATACCGATGCATATGTAGCATAGATCTGATGTCAGTCTTGCGAGTACTTTGGATGAGTACTCACGGTTGCTTTGCTACTTCTTTCCCCCCTATACCCAATTGTTGCGATTAGATGGTGGATCCCAGGAGCCAGCTGCCCCCAACGACGATGACTACTACTACTCCGAGGGTGGCTACTACTACGTGCAGGTCGTTGTTGGCCAGTAGTAGTTAGGAGGATCCCAGGCAGGAGGCTTGCGCCTTACCGATCTGTATCCCTATTTGTGCTAGCCATCTTATGCCACCTTGTTGAACTTATGTATGTACTCAGATATATTTGCTTCCACTAACACTTGTGTACTTGAGCATTTGTATTCGACCCCTCGAGGCCCCTGGCTTGTAATATGAAGCTTGAATTATTTTAATCTGTGTCTAGAGTTATGTTGTGATATCTTCCCATGAGTCCCTGATCTTGATCGTACACGTTCGCGTGTATGATTAGTGTACGGTCAAATCGGGGGTGTCACATGGCTTCTAGCCAATCCGAGTCCTCGAGCGCCTCATCTACCTTTTGGGGTTCAACAGAAGAAACAAACACATGATGGCCACAAAAATTTGTTAGTTATTTACGAGTAGTTACCCCTTTTCTTAAGCTTCCTAGGACTTGGTCCAATGTGAAGCTTCGAAGCAATCTTCACGGCACGATGATCTCAAACTTCTTCAAGAGATTCTTGAGATACTTCTTCTATGGAAGCTTGAGAATCATTTTGAGCTTGCTCATCACCTTGAGCTTGCTCACGGTCAAGAACTTGATCTTGGACATCACTATGTGCACTACCACCATAATTGGGTTGATCTTGTCCTTGATCTTGTTCACTTGAAGGAAGGCCTTTAAATTGTTCTTGGATTGTTTGTAGATCTGGAGAAGATGATGCTTCCACTTGAGTAGAACATTGTCCTTCTCCTTTCACCACAAGGGGTTCCTCAATGGGTAAGATTTGACCCACACCCATTCTTCTTACGGCTTGAGGAGGAATTTCATCACCTACATCACCAAGACCACTTTACCCCACATGGGTGCCATTATTCTCATAAAAATCCATGTTAGAAGATTCTTAAATAAGCCTGGTGGACTTGTTAAAGACTCTATAAGCATGGGAGTTTGAAGCATATCCAACAAATATGCCATCAAGAGCTTTAGTTTCGAATTTAGACAAACGAGCACCTTTCTTGAGAATGAAACACTTACAACCAAACACCCGGAAGTACTTGAGGTTGTGCTTGTTGCTGGTAAGTATCCCATATATATGGAGTTTTGTTCAAGATCTTGCGGAGATAGAGCCGGTTGGTTGCATGACATGCGGTGTTGATGGCTTCGGTGCAAAAGTTGTACAGAGACTTGAACTTTGTCATCATCATCCTTTCCGAATTCATAAGAGTCCAGTTCTTCCTCTCCGCTACACCATTTTGTTGAGGGGTATAAGTAGCAGAATATTGATGTTTGATCCCCTCATCTCTAAGAAACTCATCCAAGGTGTAGTTCTTGAACTCGGTGTCGTTGTCACTTCTTATTGCCAATATCTTTGTATTGTGTTGACGTTCAGCTTCATTGGAAAAATCTATCACTCTTTGTTGGGTCTCACTCTTCTTCTTAAAGAAGTATACCCATGTATATCTTGAATAATCATCAACAATAACCAAGCAATATTTTCTCCCACCAAGACTATCAAAGGTTGGAGGACCAAAGAGATCCAAATGAAGGAGCTCCAAGGGACTCTTTGAACTGATAATATTATTGACGGGATGCTTCTTCTCATGTAACTGTCCTTCAATGCAAGCCCTACAAGCACGATCTTTGGCAAACTAACATTTGTTAGTGTAAGAATGTGATCCCCATTGAGGAGACTTTGCTAAGATCTCATATTGACATGGGCTAAACAGCGATGCCAAAGCCATCCCACATCAACTTTAGCCATTAGACATGTCATGACTTTAGTGCGTTTCTTCGAAAAGTCCACCACAAAAAGACCGTTCTCGACATATCCAGCAAAAGCTACTTTAAGAGTCTTGCTCCACAATAGGTCACGATATCCACATCAAAGAAAGTGGCAAAGCCCATAAGTGCAAGTTAACAAATGGAAAGTAAATTGTATGAAAGGGTTTCAACAAGCATGACATTCTCAATGGACATATCCGGTGAGACTACCACCTTGCCAAGACCCAATACCTTAGACCTTGAGGAATCCCCATATTGGACATAGGTGTCACAAGTTGAATCAAGTTTAAGATGCACCAATATGTCCTTGCTTTCGGTCATATGACTTGTGGCTCCACTATCGAGTACCCATGAACCGCCATCGGAAGCAAACACCTAGAAGTGATTAAGGCTTGGTTTTAGGTACCCATTTTTGGATGGGTCCTCTTTTGTTAGAAACAAGGGTCTTGGGAACCCAAATAGACCATTCAACATATTCATAAGGAGAACCAACAAATTTAGCATACACATGCCCATCATTAGCACGGCAAAGAACATAGGAAGGATTAAATGTGCTGGCAAAGTCGGGATGAGTGGTTTTGCCGCTTGTGGCATTACCACCCACACCGGTGTTCAACTTCTCCATACAAATCTTCTCCCCCTCCTTCACAAAAATAACATCTTTGGGTGGGGAATGTCCTTGGTCTTCTCTTTCTTGTACTTCTTCTTCTTTGACTTGGGAGCATACCCAAGTCCCTCTTTACATACAACTTCCTTTTGATTACTCAAAAGGTCATTAAGGTTTTTCTCTCCTTGGATGCATGATATTACGCCCCTCTCAAGTTGTGCCTTCAAGCTAGTGTTCTCCTCAACAAGAGATGCATGCTCATAGCAAGGGTTAGTAGAACAAGCATTATCAATTAAGACAAAAGGAGGACAAGTTGAAATCTCTTTAGTATGTTTTGCTTGGAGTTGATCAGGAGACTCAGTGAGTTTGGCGAGAGCACTCTTCAAGGCTTTGTGTTCCTTTTCAAGTTTCTCATGATCCTCAAGGAGTCTAGCATGGCCAACAACAAGCTCATCATTGTTAGTTTTGAGATCTACAATAAGAGCATGAGCATAATCATGATCTTTATTTAATTTGGCAAGGTCCTCATTGTGTGTCTCCTCAAGAGTCACTCTAAGACCTTGCTCTTCCTCCAGAGTGAGAGAAAGATCTGCGATCTCATCAACATACTCATGACTATGCCCTTCCATCCTCATGATGGTCTCATCTTGTGATTCGAAATGCGCATTAGATTCTCCTAGTTGTTCCAAGAGAGCCTCCAAATGCTTCTTGGTCTCTCCCTTGATTTTGGACATGAATTGGTCCAACTCATTACCTTCTTCCTTTGCATCCTCACTTTTCTCCACATAATTCTTCAAAGATGGGTTAGTTGAGATGAAAGGTTTAATGGGAGGAGTTATCTTAGAGGATTTTTCCATAAGGCACTTGTGGGACGTGATCTTGTTATCGTTGGGTGAGTCAAAGAGAGATGTTGATGGAGCTGAAATGGTGGCAATGGCAATGGAAGCCAATGCCGCAACTTCACCAGCTTGGTCTTCATCATCATCATCGGAGATGAACTCTTCTTGAACCACCAACATCCTTCGAGGCTTCTTCTTTGTGAAGTTCTTGTTTTGGAAAGACTTGGATTTTTCCTTGCAAATAAGCATGCCTCCATTGTCTTCCCTCTTTTCATATGGGCAGTCCGCAATGAAGTGACTCACATTCCCACAATTGTAACAAGTCCTAACTCTTTCACCCTTTGTCTTCAAACCACTTGAGTTGCCCTTTGAGTTGTTAGACTTGAAGTTCCTCTTGTTGCTCCAAAAAGTTTCTAAGGGTAGAGCCATGTGCTCATTGAAAACATATTTGGTCTCCTCAGGGTAACACTCCTCTTCTTCTTCTTCTCTAACATCTTCAACTTGGGCCACCTTGGCCTTTAAAGCAAGAGCATTATCGGCAGTCTTGCTCAAGATTCCCATGGACATGAACTCATCCAACACATCATTGGAGGACATGGAGTGGAAATCCGGTCTTTGGCGAATCACGAAAGAAGTGCTCTTGTCAAAAGGTATGATTTCCTTAAGAAACTTACGCTTTATCAAATTGTCATCCGAGTCCTTGCTACCATGGCCCCTCAAGGAAATTGCAAGTGCCATAAGCCTATGGTAGAGCTCTTCAGGGCTCTCATCACTGTTCATGACAAACTCATAGGCTTCATCTCGAACAACATCAGACCTGGATCGTTCAATGCTCGAGCTGCCCTTGAACAAAGTGTTCAGATGATTCCAAGCATCCTTAGTGGTTACAAAGGTACATATGTGAGGAAGGTTCTCGGGAGTCAACGACATTTGAATGATGAACAAGGTGGATGCATTGAGTTGCTTGTCCACTTCTTCTCTTGGAATCAAGTTTCTTCGATCATATGGGTTGAATCCTTCTTCAATTATTCTCCACAATTGTGTTGACGAGCTACTAATGTGAGACTTCATGAGAAATAGCAAATTAGTAAAGTTAGATGCATCTAATTGGGGTGGGGGGCAAGATGAGTTATATGAGGCATATGGATGGTCAGGGCACCATATGAAATCGGTGGAGGAACCGCAGAATTAGTACCAGCACCATTCTTCCCTCGGGAAGTGTTAGGTGTCTTCCCACTATCTCCCTCTTTGGTAGAGTTAGCATACGCTTTTGTCGGTGCAATAGACCCTGGGTCCATTACCCGAACTGTGCACAAGCCCAGAGACAAGATTACAAGACCAAGGTCAGACCAAGCAAGGAGGATCAATTCCCTTGAAGGATCCAACTGCAAGTCGAGAAGGCCAAGGTGAGACAGAGGAACAAGGCATCACTAAGGGAAGGACCTACCTTGCAGGGAAGGCGAGCCCGGCAGGGTTGGGTTTTGCCCCGAGGGCAAGCTCCCAGATAATCCCGGCAGGCCTGCCGGGGCTGGCGGGGGCAAGCCACTACACCGCTCCACCTCACAAGCGACGCAAGTCATTAATCAAAGCGGTGTCGAGCTCCAAGGTGACTAAGTGGCTGCTTTTTGCCACATGGCAGTGACTTCCTACAGCAAACACCTCCATATGACACCCGTCCTGAGACGTGTCAAACGAGCAGGCGCGAAGCTGGCAAAACTGCCCGGTAGGACCTGCCGGGCGGGCTGTGATGTGACACTGAGCAACGCATTTAATGCGCTCTATCAGCCTCTAGAGTTAGGTATGATAGCACTGTTAGCTATCTAATCAGTATGCAAAGAATGATTTGCCACTGTGGTGACCCCTTGAATCTATAAAAGGAGGCCCATGGCGATCGTAGAAGGGGTTGGACCCTCGCATATTCATACGCGCGTAGCCACTCTCGCCCCCAGAGCGACCTTGCCGGGCGAGTGTGCTACGTCCACCACCATTATCCACCATCAATCCACCAAAGCAGGAGTAGGGTTTTACGCCTCACGGCGGCCCGAACCTAGGTGAAGACTGCCTGTGTGATCTCTGCCGTGCTGCGTGACGCTTCTCTGCTTTTTGTTCAAGGTGCCCATCACCCCGCCAAACCAAAAGGGGCTCATGGCCCCATAGGTGGCCATGGTTTCCCACGACATCTTTGGCGCGCCAGGTAGGGGAATCACTTGCGCGAACCCAAGAGCATACGTTGCGCGTCATCTTCATCGACATTTTCATCATCGACGGCGTCATCGACTATAGCGCCCAAGAGGTAGCCCGGAGCTGCAAATCACCCGTCTACCTCGAAGGCTCCGCCGCCCACGACCGCCAACATCATGGGGAATGCGGGGGCTCGCGAGGGTGTGGATGCTGCGGGGGACGTGGTCGGCGCAGGCGGCGCCGTCGCCACGTCCCCCACGGCTGAAGCAGGAACGAAAGGCACCGAGGAAGGACAGCATCAGCAACATCCCAACGGCCATGCTCCACGAGGTACAGATGGAGGGATCATTCCGCCTGAACCCCTTCTCCTCGCCAACGGGCACAACCGCAATGGTGATGCTCATTCTGGGGCGAATCGCAACCCTCCGGCCGCCCCCGCTGCGGGCGCGACCGCAGGGCACGCGCCGCCCCCAGGGCGGGCTGACCCAGCTACTGTGCCCAACGGAGCCGCTAGCCCTTAGGCTCCTCCGCCGCGTCACCATTCCATCCAAACGGCTGGTTCGCAGCAGCAAGGGCGTGGCGCGTTCGCCATTGGCAACATCAGGAGCCGGGCGACACTACGATCTACATTGTCATCACCTATGCCAAGCACTGCCTCAGAGGCCATGGCGCGAGCCCAACTGCTGTTGAGGTTTCCACCGGTGGCAGACCAGATGGATGAGCGGCGAGCCACCATCCAAAGTCTAATTGGTTTTGCCGAGGCGGAAAGATCACAGCGGGCCGGACCGCCACGGCCTTCCCAGGCAGCAACGACGGCTCGTGCGGCTGGCCGTGCGGGAGGGGTCACCCTCACGGTGCAATCCCCACCATGGCAAGCCGCCCGGGAGCCGCAAAACCAAGCACCCGACGACGTCTCGATTGCCTCATCAGACCCTCGAGCGCGTCAAGGCCGACAGCGTGCCCCAGAGGGCAGGCGAAGGGAAGGCGCGCGCGTCATCGACGAGAGGTGCAGCGACAACCCCCGCCGGTCGAATGGGTGTGATGGCCCCGACGTCGACGAGCCCGCGCTCGGAGATGGCGGGTGCCTGCCTTTCGAGGTTGCGTGCCCTGCCTTCACCCCTGAGCTGCGGCAAGTCCGTTGGCCATCCACTCACATGTTCATGCCAGAGATACCCGAGAAGTATGATGGGGGACTAAACCCGGAAGAGTTCTTGAGCATCTACACCAACGCTGTTCAAGCTGCCAGCGGAAGAGATGAGAAGGTGTTCGCCAACTACTTCCCTTTGGCCCTCAAGTCAAACGTGAGGTCTTGGCTGATGCACCTGCCGGAGAACTCCATTTCGACCTGGGCTGACCTGTGCCACGAGTTCATTTGTGCCATCACGAGTGGCCATCAAGAACTAGGGCGGCCCAGCGACTTGTAGCTTCTCCAGCACAAAGAAGGAGAAACTCTATGGAAGAACTTGTAGAGATTCAGCCGAGTCCACAGAAATATCCCAGATATCCACCCAGCTGCCGTGATAGCTGCCTTCCAATCCAATGTGCACAACCACAGGATACGTTCCAAGATGAACGTTCGGTTGCCCAAGACTGTGAAGGAGATCTACAATTTGGTGGACAAATGTGCTTAGGTGGAGGAGGGGAGGAAACTTCCTGGAGAGGAAGATTGAGTCGACATTGACTCAGAAGATGATGACGAGACCGTCAGTAAGAAGAAGAAGAAGAACAAGAAGCACAAAAAGAAGTGCAAGGATAAGACATTGATGACTGTTGAGGGGTTAGGCACCCCTAGTACCGGCAAGAAGGCCAAGCCTGAAGCCCCCGGCAAGGAGGCTACCGCATGCGCTGACTGTAGGGAGGCAGCGGCTGGCGAGAAAGCTGGGAAAAGTGATGGGCCATACTACAAGATTCATCGGACCAAGGGCCATGATCTCCAGGAGTGTCATCAGGTTGAGCAGCTTGTCAAGAGGCAGAAGGCTGAGTATGAGAAGCGCAATAAGGAAAAAAGGTCAGAATGGCGCTGGCGGGAAGGGCCGGGGTTGTGAAGCAAATTGCCCCGTCAAGGCTCCTCGGAACCAAAGGAAACCCGCCAAAGGCCAAGAGAAGGAGGATTGCTGTAATGAGAGTGATGGAGGGAATGAAGAAGAAACCAGTGAGCAGGAATTCTAGAAGGCCACTGACGCCCTGTGCATTGACGGGGGTGCATCTTTGCACTCCTCTCACAGCCAACTTAAACAGTGGGCGCATGAGGTCAATGCCATGGAGCCAGCGGTAGATTCTCGGAAGCCGCTCAAGTGGTCCTGCACGCCCATCATCTTTGATGAAGAGGACCACCCCGACCGCATTACTGCGGTAGGGTGCTTGCCGTTGTTGGTCTCACCAATAATTCGCAACCTCAAGGTCACAAAGATGCTGGTTCACGGCGGGGCTGGGTTGAATCTGATTTCCCCAAAGGTTATCAGCAAACTCCAGATAGCAGAGGAAGAACTTAAGGCCACAGGCATGTTTCAAGGAGTCAATCCCGGCTGGAGCCGTCCTAAGGGAAAGGTTACGTTGCCAGTGACATTTGGAGGAGAGTTGAACTACAGGACTGAGAAAGTTGTGTTTGATGTCGTTGGCCTCCCCCTGCCATATAACGGGATCCTTGGGCGCCCGGCCCTGGCCAAATTCATGGTAGCATCCCACTATGCCTACAACACCTTGAAGATGCTAGGGCTGATGGGCGTCATTTCTGTTCTGTCGAACAAGAAAGACGCAATTATTTGCATGGATAAGATGTACCGGCACGCGGTCGCGGCAGAGGTCGTGGAAGCCACAGTTCCCGCCAAGGGAAAGCATATCAGAGGCACTGGCAAGGAATCCGGAAAGCATACCTCTACGAAATGTGTCGCGCCCATTGATGACATGCCAGAGAGTTCCAATAGCAAGAGATCCAAGGCGGCTCCACCCCAAGTGAAAAAGGTCACGGCAGGGTTGGCTGGCGCTGATGGTACTTTCACTATCCAGCGCCACCCTTGATGACAAATAGGAAAGCACGCTCGTTACCTTCCTGCGGGTGAATATCAATGTGTTTGTCTAGCAACCATCTGATATCCTCGATATTCCCAGGGAGGTAATCGAGCACCACCTTGTTGTCTGTCCACATGCCTGGCCCGTCAAGCAGAAGGTTCGGAAGTAGGCCTTGGAGCGGCAGCAGTTCATTGCCGAGGAAATCAAGAAACTTGAAGTAGCTGGTTTGGTCAGAGGAGTACTGCACCCCACATGGTTAGCAAACCCAGTGGTTGTGCGCAAGGCTAATGGAAAATGGAGCCTTTGCATAGATTTCACGGATCTGAACAAGGCATGCCCAAATTAAGGACCCATTTCCCTTACCGCGCATCGACCAGATCGTGGATTCTACTTCAGGATGTGAGTTGCTCTCTTTTCTGGATGCATACTCTGGATACCATCAGATTTTTATGTCCAAGGAAGATGAAGAAAAGACCTCATTCATCACCCCATGCGGCACATACTGCTTTGTGCGCATGCATTTCGGGTTGAAGAGTGCCGGGTCCACTTTTGCAAGAGCAGTCCAGATTGGCTTTGAACCACAGTTGCACAGGAACGTTGAATCCTATATGGATGATATTGTGGTCAAGTCCAAGGACAGATCAACCCTCATCCAAGATTTAGAAGAGACATTTGCTAATCTGCGCAAGATCAACTTGAAACTGAATCCGGAGAAGTGCGTGTTTGGCGTTCCCTCTGGCAAGCTACATGGTTTCTTTGTGTCCCACCATGGGATAGAGGCCAACCCTGATAAGATCAAGGCCATTGAGCCCAAGACAGTTAAGGATGTGAGGCGTTTGACAGGATGCATTGCCGCGCTTAGCAGATTCATCTCTAAGTCTGCCGAGCGCGCCTTGCCGTTCTTCAAGATTTTGAAGAGGGCATGACCCATGAAGTGGACCCGGAAAGCAGATGCAGCGCTGCAGGATTTGAAGGCCTACTTGTTTTCTGTGCCTACTTTGGTTGCACCCAAACCACAAGAGCCATTGCTGCTATATCTGGCAGCAACTAATCAAGTGGTTAGTGTGGCCCTAGTAGCGCAGCGGGAAGTAGAAGAAGCAGCCACCTCAGCAAGTGTCCCGCCCGGGGAAGAGAAAGAGAGCGGCCCGGCAAGGCCTGATACGGATCAGGACAAAGAGGAGCATGGCAGCAGAAGCAACCCCAAGGTCACGGCAAGGAAGAAGGTGGTGCAGCGCCCAGTATACTTTGTGAGCTCCCTGTTGCAGGGGGCTAGATCTAGGTATTCTAGCATGCAAAAATTGATCTTTGGCCTTGTCATGGCCCCAAGGAAACTACGCCAGTACTTCCAAGCCCATGAGATCACGGTTGTCACCCGCTTCCCGTTGCAAAGGATACTTCGAAACCCAGAGGCCACCGGCAGGATAGTGGAGTGGGCATTGGAGTTGTCCAGCTTTTGCCTGAAGTTTGAAAGCACATCAACAATCCAGAGCAGGGCGTTGGCAGAGTTTATTGTGGAATGGACGCCAACCCCTAATGAAGAAGTATTGGAAATAGTTATCCCCGGCAAGGAAGCGCCCCAAGAATGGATCATGTATTTCAATGGTGCCTTCTCCCTACAAGGTGCAGGGGCTGGCATGCTTCTCATGGCTCCCACTGAAGAGCACCTGAAGTACGTCGTCCAGATGCACTTTCCCTAGGAGGAGGCGACCAACAATACAGCAGAGTATGAAGGGCTTCTTGCCGGGCTCTGGACTGCCATGGAATTGGGAATCAAGAAGCTGATCATTCAAGGAGATTCACAACTGGTGGTGAGACAAGTCAACAAGGATTACCAAAGCCCATTGATGGAGGCATACGTCAAGGAAGTGAGAAGATTGGAGAAGCGCTTTGATGGGATGCAAACAGAGCATGTATCCCGTGCGGAAAACAACATTGCCGATCACCTGTCAAAGTGCGCTGTGCAGAAGCTTCCTGTGGAACCAGGAACTTTTGTTGTCCATCTTACTTAGCCCTCCATATCCCCGACAAGAATGGCCCGAAAGAGGAGGAAATTGGACTCCGGTAAGCCTCTCCCGGTAGAGCCTTTCGGGGCTCGTGGCAGGAACCCTGCCGGAAACAACTCCCCTTTGATTGCCGGGCTGCACCCTCCTGCCGGGCCACTGGTTCCCGCGGTCGAGGGATGCGCCCCCATGAATGAGGAGGTGCCGTTAGTCCTCGTTGCCGAGCCTTAGGCTCCAACTTGGGCAAGGCACATAGTCCATTTCCTCCAAACCGGAGAACTTCCCGAAGAGCAAGAAGAAGCTGAAAGAGTAGCCCGGAGGGCCAGTATGTATCAGTTTGTCGATGACACACTATACAAAAGAAGGCCCAACGTTGTGAAATTGAAGTGCATTTGCCGGGAAGGAGGAAAGGAACTGCTGGCAGAGATACACAAAGGTATGTGCGGCTCCCACATTGGATCAAGGGCTTTGGTTGGGAAAGCATTCCGGCAAGGATTCTATTGGCCCACAACCCTCCAAGATGCAGTTGAGCTCGTCACCAAGTGTGAAGCCTGTCAGTTCCATTCCAAACATATCCATCTGCCTGCCCAAGCACTCCAGACAATCCCTTTGTCATGGCCATTTTCAGTCTGGGGGCTCGATATCCTCGGCACTTTCCCCCGAGCTACCGGCGGCTTTGAATTCTTGTTCATTGCAATCGACAAGTTTACAAAGTGGCCGGAAGTAGATGCCGTGAGAAAGGTGACTGCTCAGTCGGCTATCAAGTTCTTGAAAGGATTGGTGTGCCGCTTTGGGGTCCCAACTCGGATCATCACCGACAACGGCACCCAGTTCAAGAGCCGCGCCTTCATGCAATATGTTCATGCCCTCGGAAGCAAGATCTCAATTGCCTCTGTTGCACATCCCAGAAGCAATGGACAAGCTGAGAGGGCGAACGCTGAAGTGCTACGAGGACTCAAGACAAGAATGTTTGATAAGCTGCGGAAGCATGGCAGGCGATGGATCGATGAGCTACCGGTGGTTCTGTGGTCCCTCAGAACGACACCAAACCGAGCTACCGGGCAAACTCCATTCTCCCTAGTCTATGGGGCAGAAGCAGTTATCCCCATGGAACTCATTTATGGGTCACCTTGAGTGCTTGCCTATGATGAAGTAGCGCAGGAACAGCACATGTGTGACGACGCCATGCTTCTCGAGGAGAACCATCTCCGGGTTGCTACGCGTGCTGCACGCTATCAGCAACCCCTGCGTCGCTATCATAGCCGCAGGGTTCATGCCCGGTGTTTTGAGGAAGGCGATCTTGTCCTTAGGTGCGTTCAGTCCGCCAAGGGTACAAACAAGTTGTCGCCAAAGTGGTAAGGCCCTTACCAGGTAGTACTAGTCACCAGACCTGGCGCAGTCCGTCTGGAGACCGGAGATGGCATTCAATTGCAAAACTCATGGAATATTGAGCATCTCCGCAAGTTCTACCCGTAAGGCGCGGCTGTCGGGCCCTGCTCGGCAGCCACCCTTTTGTACAGGCCTTGCCTCAGCTGCATGTAACCCCTTGTACAAAGCCAGGCGCAGACCCTGAGCAACAGAGAAATAAATGAAGAGCTGGGGGCCCCCGACAAGTTGCATGCATGCATAAGCATATCATAAGCATCACATGATTCATGTAGATAGGTTGCATGATCATGTAGATAGATTGCATCTGGAACCATCTTCATTTGCATAAACTGCAGGCTCCTGCCATGGACTTAGTCCCAGGAAGAGGATGCGAAGACAAGCCAGCATTGCGGTCTCCGGCAAGACAAACAGATAAGTTCCATCTCTTACCCATACATGTTCCGTGAGTAGGACTTGTGCATATGAAAACCTCGCCGCCTCAGAAACAAGGGTACTCCCATCTACTAACACAAACACTGCTTCGGTCAGGATGGTTGTAGTGGCCTTTGGCTGAAAGGGGTTGGCGGGGGGCTGGTCTCTCCCAATAGGTTCTGCGCCCGGCAGGCTCAGCCTCACGGCAATAGTCCTATGGGATACCGGCAAGGTAGCTTACTAGGATCTACTTGTTTACATGAAAGTATAGAGGTGTTTCACCTCTGCATGGATATCATACATGCACAAGTGCCCGGCGAAGCTTATCTTTTTCATTAATATGCTGATCAACAAGTACAAATCTCACAGAACATAAACATGGATACGAGAGATTACATTATTTCAACAAAAATTTGGCAAGTGCCTACAGGTTTAAGATTGAAAAAAGATAAGTGCCTCGTAATCTCCTCTTTTCATTTTCCCTCCGCCAGGTATTGCGGTGGGAAGAGAAGATGGTTAAAAGAGCACCCAAGCAGGAGCCCACCCACGATCCCGTCATGGCCTGCCGGGCGCGGCCTAACAAGATCGGGAGTGGCGAGGCTGCGAAAGAGGGGCACGAAGAGCAGCTCGGTAGTGCCCGGGTCACCACCTCCAGGACCAGCAAGAAGCCCCAGCTCGAGCACCGGAGGGATCAACCACCGACACCCAGCTGGAAGACTGCTGGAGGAGGGGGAAGGCACCAAGGGAACATCCCTTCCCAGCTATCACCCGAAGAGGCTGGTGATGATGGTGCCGAGGAGGGAGGGGAAGAGCGGAAAGACGAGGCAGCAGGTCGCCAATACGAGACGAAGGCGCCGGTGCCATCGTACTCCGACCTGACGCCCTGCCACCCGCCTCCCCCATCTTCCCTTGATTTCTTGCCATCACCGTCGCCCCAGGAAGACGTCGGGTCCCCAGCCCAGCACCTCCCCCGAAGAGACGGCGGGCGACTGCGATGACCAGGACACTCGATGCGTGCCGCTCCCCACCTTGGCGGGCAGGAAGACGCCGCCATCCTTAGCAAGAATGCAAGATCCGCCGGAAGGAGCAATGCTGGGATTACCAAGGACCCCATATACTGCATCCCAGGCAAGGATCAAGAACCCCGGACAACTCGCCAACAAGGTGACGACCCCCGGCGACGCACGGCACCAGACCAGACTCACTCCCCAAGCATCAGCACAAGCATTTGACATCGTCAGCAACTCCAAGCTAGGACCCTGGGCCTGGCCCCGGGCTCTTCCTTTCAGCATACCCAGAAGAAGCAGAAGGTGGAGGAGCAGAGGAATGTGGATGAATGCCTCCGGTCCTCATTTTATAGGCGAGCTGGGGCCGGGGGCTGATTCCCCGGCGAGTAACCGCCGTCCTCCTCCACCATTCCAAGAAGATCGGGCCCCTGCCTTGATGCTCTCCCGCACCAGGCGCCTCCATTACCTACCGCACTCAATGCATGCGGCATACGTGGCTAAGGATAAGGGCGCGGTGGGAAGAGTTAATTGGCAGTTATCCGCCCGTGCGTTAAAGTCATTCACGGGCCATTACAAGAATGGCCCCACCACAATTGGCATTGCACGGCGCGTGGGAAAACCAAAAACTGACCCAAGCTCAGGTTCATGAAGAAGCAAAGAAGATCTCAAAGGGCAGAGCCGCCCTTACATTTTCTGCCTATGCACTGGTTAGGGCCTACCCTGACGACGCCTGGCGACTCATTCGTGCCAGGCCCGGGGGCTCCTGTCGATGCAACAGACTTTGGGTCCATTGCCCGAACTGTGCACAGGCCCAGAGACAAGATTACAAGAACAAGGTCAGACCAAGCAAGGAGGATCAATTTCCTTGAAGGATCCAAGTGAAAGTCGAGAAGGCCAAGGTGAGCTAGAGGAACAAGGCATCACTAAGGGAAGGACCTATCTTGCCGGGCAGGCGAGCCCAGCAGGGTTGGGTTTTGCCCAGGAAGCAAGCTCCCAGATCGTCCTGGCAGGCCTGCAGAGGCTGGCGGGGGCAAGCCACTCCACCGCTCCACCTCACAAGCGACGCAAGTCATTAATCAAAGGGGTGCCGAGCTCCAAGGTGACTAAGTGGCTACTTTTTTCCACATGGCAGCCACTTCCTACAGGAAACACCTCCATATGACACCCATCCTGAGACGTGTCAAATGAGCAGGCGCGAAGCTGGCAAAACTGCCCGGCAGGACTTGCCGGGCGGGCTGTGATGTGACACTGAGTGGCACATTTAATGCGCTCTGTTAGCCTGCAGAGTTAGGTATGATAGCACTGTTAGCTATCTAATCAGTACGCAAAGACCGATTTGCCACTGTGGTGACCCCTTGAATCTATAAAAGGAGGCCCATGGCGATCGTAGAAGGGGTTGGACCCTCGCATATTCATATGCGCGTAGCCACTCTCGCCCCCAGAGCGACCTTGCCGTACTCTTTAGGCAGTACAACCTTTAATAAAGAGATGAGGCACTGATACCAATTGAAAGGATCGGTATGGTCGACTAGAGGGGGGTGAATAGGCGACTAACCATTTTTAATATGTTTTCAAAATTTAAGGGATACAATATTAATATAGTTTATCTAGATATGCAACTAGATAGACAACCTATATGCCAAGCTCAAAACAAAAAACAAGCTAGAAAAGCTAGACAATCAAGCTAGCTTGCAACACATAAGTGAAGGAAAGAATGAACCGCAAGTGGAGATGATGATTTAGTACCCGGAGTTCCCTCCTTTGGGGGAGGTATGTCTCCATTGGAGAGGTGTGGCGGCACAATGCTCACTAAGCACCACAATGGCTCACCTTATTCTCCTCATGCCCTCACACAATGCAGGGTGCCACAATTCCACTATGCGGTGCCCTTGGTAGCGACAACCGAACCTTCACAAACAAGGTTGGGGCTATCTCCACAACTGAATTGGAGGCCCCCAACAACACCACGAAGCCTTACACCAGAATCGTTTGTGCTTTGAGGTCGCCTCTTCCGTCTAGGGTGCCCAAACACACAAGACTAACAAGATCCACAAGGGATAGTTGGGGGGAATCAAATTTCTTTTGATGGAGTGGTAGATCTAGGTCTTCTCAACAAAATCCTAGAAGATCGACAAGTTTGAGTGACTAAGGAGAGAGATTGAGCAAGTTGAAGATTTGGGCAACAATGGAGGAGAGACAGGTAAGAGGTATGTCAAAAGGAGGTAGAAGACCCCCTTTAAATAGCTCCCTACCAAATCCAACCGTTATCCATATTTTTCCACTAAGCGGTACTACCGCAGTTCCAAATGGGTCGCACTTCCAGTGCCCAAGCGGTACTACCGCATGGGGCACTGGTAGTACTAGCTATGATGAAATAGCCGGTACTATTGAGGCAGTGCCGTCCTAGTGCAGGGGGCCAAGATAGAGGGGAAAGAACCCCTCGCGTAATTTGGACGGGCACTACGTCTGGTAGTTCCACTCCACCAGGGTAGCGGTACTTCCAGAGTCATCAACGGTAGTAGCAGCTAAAATAGAATAACTGGTACTGCCATAGTGACGGTACAAAAATAGGCTGATCTCGGGTAGGGGGTCCCGAGCTGTGGATCTTGGACCAATGGGTAACAGGAGACAAGGGAGACAATGTTTTACCCAGATTCGGGCCCTCTCAAAGAGGTAAAACCGTACGTCTTGCTTTCATTATATTGATGTGATGGAGTATCAAGTACAAGATGATCTACCTTGAGATCATACGATTGTGTTCTAAACCCTAAGGCTTGTGATTGTTCCTCTACGGACTAAACCCCTTGGCTTATATATTTACCGGGGTACCTAGGTTTACACATAAGGTCGGTTCAAGCTAGGGATAAACATGCCGACTATTAGAGCTATCCTTGAAGTACGCGCCAAGTCTTTGGGGCTTCCATCTTGCTTACGTCAAGGTTCACAGCTTCAGCTATCCTCCAGGCGATGGATGATGGGCCACTAGTTCGGCCCGCAGGCAATAGGCCATATGGGTTAGTACCCCCAAATCCGGGACACCCTCAGTAGCCCCTGAACTAGTCTCCATTGCTGATGACCTACAAGTATAGGGGATCAATCGTAGTCCTTTCGATAAGTAAGAGTGTCGAGCCCAACGAGGAGCAGATGGAAATGACAAGTGGTTTTCAGCAAGGTACTGTCTGCAGGCACTGAAATAATCGGTAACAGATAGTTTGGTAGTAAAGTAATTTGTAGCAAGTAACAAGTAACAAGAGTAACAATAAGTGCAGCAAGATAGCCCAATCCTTCTTATGGCAAAGGACAGGCCGAAATGATCCCTTATAATAGTTAAAGCGTTCTCGAGGACATATGGGAATTTCATCTAGTCACTTTCTTCATGTTTGTTTGATTCGCGTTCGCTACTTTGATAATTTGATATGTGGATGGACCGGTGCTTGGTTGTTGTTCTTACTTGAACAAGCCTCCCACTTATGATTACCCCCTCTCGCAAGCATCCGCAACTATGAAAGAAGAATTAAGATAATTCTAACCGTAGCATTAAACATATGGATCCAAATTAGCCCCTTACGTAATAGCACATAAACTAGGGTTTCAGTTTCTGTCACTCTAGCAACCCATCATCTAATTACTACACCACAATGCATTCCCTTAGGTCCAAAGATGGTGAAGTGTCATGTAGTCGATGTTCACACGACACCACTAAGGGAATCAACAACATACACATCATCAAAATATCGAACGAATACCAAATTCACATGATTACTTATGACAAGACTTCTCCCATGTCCTCAAGAACCAAAGTAACTGCTCACAAGTCATGTTCATGTCCAAGATCAGAGGAGTATTGAATAGCATAATAGATCTGAACATATAATCTTCCACCAAATAAACCAACTAGCATCAACTACAAGATGTAATCAACACAACTAGCAACCCACAGGTACCAAACTGAGGTTTTGAGACAAAGATTGAATACAAGAGATATAACACCCCAAAATTTTGGTTTGATTTTTTTACCAAATTCTTTACTTGATTTAAAGGAGGTTAATTTGAATTTTTCTAAAAGAGGGACTCTCCTTCTCAAATCCTTTTGATGACAAATCTTTTATGAGTCCTTCTCAATCTTGATTCTGGTCTTGAGGGTTTTTCAGCATGTGTTGGTTCAACACAAATACTCTTGGGTTGTGTTACTATTTCTTTTATTAAAAAGAATTTCTATAATTTTTGGATTTATCTTTCCCTATTCAAAAATACTCTTATGTTACTCTCTTGCCATGACCAATGTTGTAAATTTTCTTCCTAAACTCTCCTCCCTACTTTGGGTCAAGCCAAGCATCCAATTCCAGCAAGTTTCAACCTATTTTATATTTTATTTCTATTTATTTCATTATCAAATCATTTTCTATCTTTTATCTGGACCCTTGGGATTTACAAAGGAAGTGCCAAATTCCTTTGAGCTCTGACCCCAAGTAAATTACCCTAGCTACTCCATGGTACCCTCAACCTAGATCCATCTAGAGCTGCTGGTCCACAGTTCAAATTTTTCAAAATTTGTTGCCTGCAAGTTTGGACCAGATTTGCTATTTTTGGTGAAATTCATTCTTTTCCCTTTCTAAAAATTCAGAGAAAATTCAGGTAGTCTCTGGATGCATCAAGATACCACCCCCTCCAAGTTTCAGCTCCAGGAAAAATTGTCCACGTGCATCAAACATTTCGTCGAGCAGCTGGCGTGCACAGTTTCAGTCAAAATTTAGAGATTCAGTGTTTAGCCATAGAGACAGTGTCATTTTTCATCAGTCGCCAGCATCAATCTCGCCAGTGCTCACCTTGGCTCGTTGCTCACTGCTCCTCCTTCTTATCCAGAGCGCTGCATGGTCGGTTGGCTTCTTCCTCGCGTCGACGGTGAGCTGGCAGGGGTGCATCGCCCCCGTGAGCGGTGGCAGCGCCGCTTGGTGCGGCAGCCAGAGAAGCTCAGCGAGGAACGGTGCCGCCCAGCACCGCCCTCACCACAAGGAGCCTCCGTGTGGCCGTCCTCTTCTCTGTGCGCGCTGCAGAACCGTCGCCGTGGCCTGAGAAGCGCAGATCACGCTCTCTGCCGCCGACGTGCCCGTGAGGCCGTTCCGTCGAAAACCTGGAGTACCGCCCAAGTTGAACGAAGCTTAAGCCAGAGATGGAACCATTGGACCAATCCGCAGCTGCCCCGTCGCCAGAATCCTCTGTCCGATCACCTCCTCACCGTGATCCGCGTCGGAGTTAATCTCCGTCACGGCAACCGCCTTGCCCGCCTATAAATAGGAGGACCCTGAGCCGCTAGGACACACAGCACCACTCCACCTCTCCTCAGAACCACGCCACGCTCATCAAAGATCCTCGGGAGGGTCTTCTTCCTTGCCTCCGGCCGCCCCGATCCGCTTCGGGCTCCGGCTAAATCCCCTTTGGTGAGTGAGCCCCCGCAGCCCAGATTCGGGCAGCAACATCCTAGTCCACCACCACTTCTAACCCGAGCTTCAATTCGGTGTTAGCAGCCCTCCTCGGCGAGATCCCTCATCGCCCGACACCGCCGTCCGCCGGAAAGGAAGTGGCCGTCGACGTGGTACTCCCCGACACCTCCTTCCACCACCCACCGACGCGGAATTGTCCCGTGAGTGCAACCATACCTTTGCCCTCCTCTAGTTCGCCGTCGATCGTCGCCGGCGTTCACCGTTTGCTTCTGGCGCCGGCGAGCTCTGTTTTTAAACCTGACATGTGGGACCCCCTCGTCAGCCTCTCCTCTTCTTCTCGAACCGTTTTCTGAAAACGCCTTCGGGCAGAATACATTTTATCGTCTGATTGACGTATTTTCATCCGAAGCGTTTTCTGTTTCTCAAACTAGCCCCTGGAAAGTTTTCTGTTTATAACAGAATAGTCCCTGGACTAAAACCTTTATAACGTTTAAACAAAAGATGATTTTAAGTTGATTATTTTTCTGCCATCTTTATTTTTCTGTCTAGTTTTTTATCATATTTATTTGAAAAATATTTGGAACAAATTTTATGCATGCACGGTATTTACGTTAGAATTTGATATTTCATGTGACGTAGATACCAAAGGAGGTGACGGTGCCATCAACTTCGCCGAGCTAGACTCCAACTACTGCGAACCAGGCAAGCATGTTTGAACCTTTGATATGATGAGTGTTTTTCATGTTTGCTTGAGTGGTTTTCTCATGGCATGTTTATATAAGCATTTGTTGAATGTGATATTTCATGCAAGGTAAGTTGCAAGTGAGCTACAACACTTGATGTGATCATAAGACGGTGAAACAACCTAATCATGTTGTGGCATGGTAGGTTGCAAGCTGGTATTGTTGGAGCATGCCAGTTCTATAACAAATGGTTTAACTCCAGTGTTGACATAGATCGAGTCTTGTTCCCGTTCGCCTTCTTTTCGTGCTGCCACATGTTTTCTTCAAAGAATGCGGTTTAGTAAGTTGCAAACCTCTTTCCATGTACACACCAAATAGAGGGGCCGTGATGAGGGTTCCATGGCCCTGGATTAAAGCCCGTCATTCGGTCAGGGGGCATGGGTGTTTCCGGTTGGGACCGAGAGGGGGGCACCCCTTAGAGCGCGCGGTATAAATTTGATCCCATGCTATTCGAGGTGTTGGCCTCCCCGTCTTAAAGTTTTTCCTGAACATTGCCTAGGGTGATTCCTGGCATCGGGATGTGGAATGGGTGTGTACTGGTTGGATATGTTTTCTTCTAAAATACCTTAGACGGAACTAGTCCTTTGTGGCTACTGAAATCCGTTGGCTGTGGGTAAAGAGTACAAACTCTGCAGAGTCAAAACCATTCGAGTAACCATGTCCACGGTCAAGGACATTGGTTGACAGATCAAGTGTCAGTCTGAGTGTTAGTCTCTGGAGAACAAATATGATAACTGATAGTAGTAAACCTGGCTGAATATTATTCCTGTGGATGGACTAACCTGTTTATTATTATATACCGAGTATTCCTTGGGATGGTGCTACCTCCATGGACTTCTCGAATTCGAATGATGAAATATAAGCCCTTTATGTGATGTCGCTCAGACGTCCGACTATGGCATTCTTGTTAATTACATTTGATATAAGCCCTTTATGTGATGTCGCTCAGACGTCCGACTGTGGCATTCTTGTTATTTACTTTTGATATACGCCCTTTATGTGATGTCGCTCAGACGTCCGACTGTGGCATTCTTGTTATTTACTTTTGATATAAGCCCTTTATGTGATGTCGCTCAGACGTCCGACTATGGCATTCTTGTTATTTACTTTCATTATGAGCCCTTTTCGAGATGTCGCATTCAGACGTTCGACTGTGGCACGTACTCTCATTTACTTTTCAGTATAAGCCCTTTATGTGGTGTCGCCCTGACGCCCGACTGCGGCATGTTAATTTGTTTTTACCTTTCGAGGCGTCGCTTCAGACACCCGATCGGTCTTCTGTTATTTTATTGGGACTTCGGGAGGATTACCGCCTGACTTCCTTTTTATTTATCTTGCAGTGCAAATCTATTACCTGAGTGTGTATTACTAATTTGCTCATGTGCGTCATGCTTGCATTTGTTATATCTTATGTCCAAACTTTCTTGCGAGTACATTCAAAGTACTCACCTGGCTTGTCGATTTGGCCAGATGTTGACGAAGGCGATCTTATGGATGAAGAGTACGATAGCGAGTCCGACGACTAGAGGAGTCCCAGTCAGTCCCTTGCGATCCTGGAGTTGGTCACTAGTACTATATACGCTTCCACTACCCTAATAAAATCATCGAGCCTCACTCCGGCGCTTGATGAGTTATAAGATTCTGGAGTCATGTCACCGACTTCACTGTGACATATCCACCACCACTTTTATTACGAGTCAGTAGTTATGCCACCATACCCTTTGTGTCATATCCGCCTTTGTGTGTAATATTGGCGTACTTGTAAAATTGTGGAGCAGCCTCAGCTCAACCTTGTAAAATATTTAGTACTACTGGATTTCTGTATCAAGGAATTGTCTACTAGTAAGAAGGATTTTTCGGTACTGGTCTGACGAAAGGGGCGATTTTTCAATAAATGTTTGTTGAAAAACCGGTCCTGACAACCTTGATATCAGAGCCAGGCTGACTGTAGGAAGCCACTAGGTGCGATCGCTAATCGGTTATTAGCGTAATTGATGCTATTTAACACTTTGCAAATTGTAGCAATTTTCTGTTAGTCATCATAAATTTATGATTTGACTTTCTGGAATTTTTGTCTACTTTTGTAGATGGCGTTCGCCAATGTACCTGAGGGGTTTATCAAGCTGCTTGCCTCCATCGCCAAGGTCGCGATCAGGCCATCGACTCGTCCAGAGTTCACACTCTACCAGCACAAGCTCAGCGACAGCGTGTCTATGCACCAGGCCGTGGTGCAATTCAAGGGAGGGCGTTCTGAATCACGCCACTTCCGATTTGTTGGGAGGGCCATGCCTACGGAGAGGCATGCCATGCAGATGGCTGCCCGTGAGGCAATAGCTCGTCTCCGGGATGCTCTTCCTTCGATGAAGGCTCGTCGCTACCGCTACCTCCCATGCCACGTGCCATACACTTGTCATTATGCATTTGCTTGCTCTAGGGGAGAGAGAGGTGAGGCTATTGAGATGCTTGTTGAGTATCTCAAAGCTCTTGAGGCAGCTTTTGATAATCTCGTGGACGACTTTGTGGCTGCTCGTATGGACTCAGTTCAGGGCTGTGCCGCCAACAGGAGGGAGCTCCTCCATACAGCACCACCACTGTCATACATCTTGTCCTCAGCATCCTATGCAACTGCCATCTTAGCCACCGCTCGCCACCTGCCTACCACTGAGGAGTTTGACCAAGTCATTGCTCCTACCCCAGTCAGTGCTGCACCACCTGCCTCACCCGCACCAGCTCCGCAGCCCCGTGCTCCGCGCCTAAAGCCTATTAGTGAGGAGGAGGTTGAGTCTCCAGCATCACTGGGACTTACCCTCGGCGGGCCGAGGGAAGTTTTTACCATCTCTGATTGAGTGCGCCGAGCAGCCGTGTGATATACCAGCTTGTATGATATGTTTATATGTATATAGGCTTGGTGAGAAGTAGTTTGTATGCGCATCATATAGGAACTCGGAGAAGTGCACTAGCCTAAATAACATGTCAGGAATGTGTACGCACATCCTGAGTGATGTACTGTATAATTACGGCTTGCTTGTAAGATATGTAGTGAGCGGTCCTTCTCCATGCGCAATCGAGTATTTTCTTGAAAAATCTTGGAGTTTTTTTTTAATTTCTGCATTTGCAAAATTATTTATTTTGCTACTCAGATTTTTCTCATGAGTTCTGCAAAAATACCCCAGAGTGAAAATGCCTCGTCCCTGGACTCGTTCCATGCCAAGTCCCCCAGAAGAAAATTATGGTACCCAGACAAGTAACAATTTCACACAGAGGCAGTCAAGTCAACAAGGCAGTGAAGCAGCGTTTTCTCAAGTATGCCGCCTTTATGAGCAAAGCCAGCAGCAGCATCAAGAAATGATGAACCATATTATCAATATGGGAAATCACCGCCAACCGTACCAGCAGCATTCCAAATTGTCTGAACTACAAAAGACACGTCCCCCAACTTTCTCTCACACGGATAAACCTCTTGAGGCCGATGATTGGCTTCGAGACATTGAGAGGAAATTAATTATTGCACAATGTTCGGACCGTGAGAAGGTACTTCATGCACCTCACTACCTCACTGGAGCAGCTGCATCATGGTGGGTAAATTTACTACACATGCACCCTATTGAAAACAACATCACCTGGGAGGAATTTAAGGAAAATTTTCGTGGGGCGCACATTCCCAGAAGTGTTATGAAGATCAAAAAAGGGAGTTTGATGACCTCAAGCAGAGAAGCATGACAGTGACTGAGTACAATAGTCAGTTTACTCAATTATCTCGTTATGCCAACGAAGAACATATGACTGAAAATAAAAAGATGGAAAAATTTCTGGATGGTCTGGCACCAGCACTTAAATGCCAGCTCGTCGTGCACACCTTCCCAGATTTCAAAACGCTTGTGGACAAGGCTATTACATTGCAAAATGAGCGCCGCGGCTTGGAGGATATTCGCAAGTGCAAAAGGGACAAGACTACTCATTCTCGCAACAACCGGAACAAGAATGATTTCCAGAGAAATGGAGCGAACAAATCCGCAACCAGTGTTCCACGCCCAAACAAAAAAATTCATGCAAGGGACAAGGATTTTACGTATCGCCCAGGCGTTACTTGCTTCGCCTGTGTAGAGGAAGGACACTATGCCAAGCAGTGCCCAAAGCCAAGAAACTCGGCCCTCAAGCCGAACAATAATGGAAATAATTCAGCCCCTAAGCGCAACAACTTCAACCCCAATAACAATCACAGGAAGGGTCACGTGAACCATGTGACCCAGGAGGAAGCACAGAACGCTCCGGACATCGTACTCGGTACATTCCCTGTCAACACAAAACCTGCCACGGTTTTGTTAGATTCTGGAGCTTCTCACTCTTTCATTTCCAAGAAATTTGCTTTGCAACATGATTTTCCGATTCTCCCCTTCGAAAATTCCATGACCATCAAGTCCCCCGGGATTAAGCAAATCACTCAGTTACTGCCAAGGTGTGGTTATTGAGATTGAGGGATTAAAGTTTTGGGCAAACCTCATTGTATTGGAAAATAAGGGACTGGATGTTATCCTAGGAATGGGCTGGTTAAACACCAATAAGGGATTTATCGACTGTTTCAATCGGACTGTGATTCTCACTCATCATCACGGGAAGACAATAAAAATTGCAGCTCAAGAAAGATCAATATCACTGCGACCAAGATTGAACAAGGTGGAGATTTCAGAGTTAAGTAAAGTTCCAGTGGTATGTGAGTTTCCTGATGTATTTCCCGAAGAGCTACTAGGCATGCCACCAGACCAGGGAATAGAGTTCATCATTGAACTAGCACCTGGAACCACTCCCATTTACAAGAAACCATACAGAATGGCACCCTCTGAGCTGGTAGAATTGAAGAAGCAAATAAAACAATTACTGGAGAAAGGTTATATCAGGGCCAGCTCCTCACCTTGGGGTTCACCAGTATTATTTGCCAAGAAAAGAGATGGGACACTGAGATTATGTATAGACTATCGAGCACTCAACATGGTCACCATCAAAAACAATTATTCGATGCCACGGATAAATGATTTATTTGACCAGCTCGCACAAGCCAAGGTTTTCTCAAAAATTGATTTAAGGTCGGGATATCATCAATTAAAAGTGCGGACAGAAGATATCCCGAAGACAGCATTCACCTCCAGATATGGGTTATATGAATTTACAGTAATGTCGTTCGGACTGACAAACGCCCCGCATACTTTGTCCACCTCATGAACAAAGTGTTTATGAAATTTATGGAGAAGTTTGTTGTGGTGTTCATTGATGATATTTTAGTATATTCCAAGACACCAGAAGAACATGCTGAACATCTCAGAATTGTACTGGGAGAATTAAGGAAACATCAATTGTACGCCAAATTCAGCAAATGTGAATTTTGGTTAAAACAAGTTGGTTTTCTACGCCACGTATTAACCCAAGAAGGTGTTGCCGTGGACCCAGAGAAAGTCAAAGCCGTACTTGACTGGAAACAACCAGCCAACGTAACAGATATACGAAGTTTTCTGGGAATGGCTGGATATTATAGAAGATTTATTGAGGGATTCTCCACCAAAGCAAAATCTATGACACAGCTACTCAAGAAGGATAAGAAATTTGCATGGACTGAAGCTTGCGAGAAAAGTTTCCAAGAACTCAAAAGGAGATTAACAATAGCACTAGTATTAGTCGTGCCAGACATACACAAAATTTTTGAAGTATATTGCGACGCATCCAGGAAAGGCCTCGGATGCGTATTAATGCAAGAAGGCAAAGTAGTCGCATAAGCTTCCAGGCAACTATGAAGGCATGAAGAAAATTATCCTACTCATGACTTGGAATTAGCAGCAGTTATTCATGCACTCAAAGAATGGAGGCACTTTTTGCTTGGGAATCGTTGTGAAATATATACGGACCATAAAAGCCTCAAAAATATTTTCACACAACCAGAACTCAATTTACAACAACGACGCTGGTTGGAATTAGTGAAAGATTATGATGTTGGCATTCACTACCATCCAGGAAAGGCGAATGTAGTGGCAGATGCTCTCAGTCGAAACCCAAGCTCGAGCAATGACGGTCTACAAGACTTGAGACCTGAGTTTCAGCGGGAGTTTGCCAAACTTAACATGGTGTTGGTCAAAGAAGGCACTGTGTCAAATTTGGAAATACAGCCCGCCCTAATGGAACAAATTAAGAAAGCTCAGCATGGACACCCCAGCATCGAAGGCATAAAAAGAAAAGTGAGTCTGGGGAAGGCCTCAGAATTCGTCGTAGATGACAAGGGAATATTATGGTACGGAGACAGGCTATGCGTACCAAATATAGAGGACCTCAAACATCAAATTTTGGCCGAAGCCCACACCGCTCCATATTCAATCCACCTTGGAGGAACCAAAATGTACAAGGACATTCAGGAAAAATTCTGGTGGCACGGTATGAAAAGGGATATAGCCATATTCATTGCATGTTGTGATTCATGTCAGCGCATTAAAGCCGAGCACCAAAAACCAGCAGGACTATTACAGCCAAACATGATACCTGAATGGAAATGGGACGAAATTGGAATGGATTTTATTGTCGGGGTACCTCGGTCATGACACGGAAATGATGCCATATGAGTCATCACAGATAGATTAACCAAGGTGGCACATTTTATTCCAGTAAAGACAACCCACACCACTCAGAAGCTTGTCAGACTTTATCTCTCCCGTATTGTTTGTCTGCATGGAGTTCCAAAGACTATAATATCCGACAGAGGCACGCAATTCGTCTCCAGATTTTGGGATCATTTACAACAAGCTCTGGGAACTCAACTAGTATTCAGTACAGCATACCACCCCCATACTGGAGTACAGACTAAATGTGTGAACCAAATTCTAGAGGACATGCTGAGAGCATGTGTTCTCACCTATGGAACCAGTTGGGAAGAAAGCTTGTCGTATGCCGAGTTCGCGTACAACAACATTTACCAAGCCAGTCTACAAATGGCACCTTTTGAAGCCTTGTATGGGAGAAGATGCCATACCCCATTAAATTGGTCAGAGACAGGAGACAGTCGTATCTTCGGCCTAGACATGCTCAAGGAAGCTGAGGAGAAAGTTAAACTAATCAGGGATCGACTCAAGTCAGCCTAGAGCCGACAAAAGAGTTATTACGATCAAAAACATCGTGAAGTCAGTTTTGAACCTGGTGAATATGTGTATCTACGAGTATCCCCTATGAGGGGCCTGCAACGATTCAAAGTTAAAGGAAAGCTGGCACCACGATTTATTGGACCCTTCTGTGTAATTGCACGAAGAGGCACAGTGGCCTACAAGCTAGACCTACCTGAAGAACTGTAAGACTCCCATGACGTGTTCCACATCTCACAGTTGAGGAAATGTGTAAGCAACCCAGAGAAGCATGTATCTCATGAGAGCATTGACATGCAACCAGACCTCACCTACAGGGCACGTCCAATAAAAATATTGGAGGAGTCTGAAAGAAGGACCCGTCAGAAGACAATTAAGTTTTTCAAGGTTCAGTGGAGCAATCACACCGAGGATGAAGCAACATGGGAAAGAGAGGATTTTCTTCGGGCAGAGTACCCACACCTGTTTGAGGATTAGCTGGAATCTCAGGGACGAGATTTTTCCTAAGGGAGTAGGTGTTGTAACACCCCAAAATTTTGGTTTGATTTTTTTACCAAATTCTTTATTTGATTTAAAGGAGGTTATTTGAATTTTTCTAAAAGAGGGACTCACCTTCTCAAATCCTTTTGATGACAAATCTTTTATGAGTCCTTCTCAATCTTGATTCTGGTCTTGAGGGTTTTTCAGCATGTGTTGGTTCAACACAAATACTCCTAGGTTGTGTTACAATTTCTTTTATTAAAAATAATTTCTATAATTTTTGGATTTATCTTTCCCTATTCAAAAATACTCTTATGTTACTCTCTTGCCATGACCTATGTTGTAAATTTTCTTCCTAAACTCTCCTCCGTACTTTGGGTCAAGCCAAGCATCCAATTCCAGCAAGTTTCAACCTCTTTAATATTTTATTTCTATTTATTTCATTCTCAAATCATTTTCTGTCTTTTATCTGGACCCTTGGGATTTACAAAGGAAGTGCCAAATTCCTTTGAGCTTTGACCCCAAGGAAATTACCCTAGCTACTCCTTGGTACCCTCAACCTAGATCCATCTAGAGCTGCTGGTCCATAGTTCAAATTTTTCAAAATTTGTTGCGTGTAAGTTTGGACCAGATTTGCTATTTTTGGTGAAATTCATTCTTTTCCCTTTCTAAAAATTCTGAGAAAATTCAGGTAGTCTCTGGATGCATCAAGAGACCACCCCTCCAAGTTTCAGCTCCAGGAAAATTGTCCACTTGCGTCAAACATTTCGTCGAGCAGCTGGCGTGCACTGTTTCAGTCAAAATTCAGAGATTCAGTGTCTAGCTTCAGAGACAGTGTCGTTTTTCGTCAGTCGGCAGCGTCAATCTCGCCAGTGCTCACCTTGGCTCGTTGCTCACTGCTCCTCCTTCTTATCCAGAGCGCTGCATGGTTGGTTGGCTTCTTCCTCGCATCGACGGTGAGCTGGCAGGGGTGCATCGCCCCCTTGAGCGGCGGCAGCGACACTCACTGTGGCCGCCAGAGAAGCTCAGCGAGGAACGGCGCCGCCCAGCACCGCCCTCACCACAAGGAGCCTCCGTGTGGCCGTCCTCTTCTCTGTGCGCGCTGCAGAACCGTGGCCGTGGCCTGAGAAGCGCAGAGCGTGCTCTCTGCTGCCGACGTGCCCGTGAGGCCGTTCCGTCGAAAACCTGGAGTATCGCTCAAGTTGGACCAAGCTTAAGCCAGAGATGGAACCATTGGACCAATCCGTAGCTGCCCCGTCGCCAAAATCCTCTGTCCGATCACCTCCTCGCCATGATCCGCACTGGAGTAAATCTCTGTCACGGTAACCGCCTTGCCCGCCTATAAATAGGAGGACCCCGAGCCGCTAGGACACTCAGCACCACTCCACCTCTCCTCAGAACCACGCCACGCTCATCAAAGGGCCTCGGGAGGGTCTTCTTCGTCGCCTCCGGCCGCCCCGATCCGCTTCGGGCTCCGGCTAAATCCCCTTTGGTGAGTGAGCCCCCGCAACCCAGATTCAGGCAGCAACCTCCTAGTCCACCACCTCTTCTAACCCGAGCTTCAATTTGGTGTTAGCAGCCCTCCTCGGCGAGATCCCTCATCGCCCGATGCCGCCGTCCGCCGGAAAGGAAGTGGCCGTCGACGTGGTACTCCCCGACGCCTCCTTCCACCACCCACCGACGCGGAATTGTCCCGTGAGTGCAACCATCCCTTTGCCCTCCTCTAGTTCGCCGTCGATCGTCGCTGGCGTTCACCGTTTGCTTCTGGCGCCGGCGAGCTCTGTTTTTAAACCTGACATGTGGGACCCCCTCGTCAGCCTCTCCTCTTCTTCTCGAACCGTTTTCTAAAAACGCCTTCGGGCAGAATATGTTTTCTCGTCTGATTGACATATTTTCATCCGAAGCGTTTTTTGTTTTTCAAACTAGCCCCTGGAAAGTTTTCTGTTTATAATAGAATAGTCCCCGGACTAAAACCTTTATAACTTTTAAACAAAAGATGATTTTAAGTTGATTATTTTTCTGTCATCTTTATTTTTCTAGCTAGTTTTTTATCATATTTATTTGAAAAATATTTGGACCAATTTTTATTCACGCACGGTATTTACGTTAGAATTCGATATTTCATGTGACGTAGATACCAAAGGAGGTGACGGTGCCGTCAACTTCGCCGAGCTAGACTCCAACTACTCCGAACCAGGCAAGCATGTTTGAACCTTTGATATGATGAGTGTTTTTCATGTTTGCTTGAGTGGTTTTCTCATGGCATGTTTATATAAGCATTTGTTGAATGTGATATTTCATGCAAGGTAAGTTGCAAGTGAGCTAAAACACTTGATGTGATCATAAGACGGTGAAACAACCTAATCATGTGGTGGCATGGTAGGTTGCAAGCTAGTATTGTTGGAGCATGCCAGTTCTATAACAAACAGTTTAACTCCACTGTTGACATAGATCGAGTCTTGTTCCCGTTCGCCTTCTTTTCGTGCTGCCACATGTTTTCTGGAAAGAATGCGGTTTAGTAAGTTGCAAACCACTTTCCATGGACACACCAAATAGAGGGGCCGTGATGAGGGTTCCATGGACCTGGATTAAAGCCCGCCATCCGGTCAGGGGGCATGTGTGTTTCCGGTTGGGACCGAGAGGGGGGCACCCCTTAGAGCGTGCGGTATAAATTTGATCCCATGCTATTCGAGGTGTTGGCCTCCCCGTCTTAAAGTTTTTCTTGAACGTTGCCTAGGGTGATTCCTGGCATCGGGATGTGGAATGAGTGTGTACTGGTTAGATGTGTTTTCTTCTAAAATACCGTAGACGGAACTAGTCCTTTGTGGCTACTGAAATCCGTTGGCTGTGGGTAAAGAGTACAAACTCTGCAGAGTCAAAACCATTCGAGTAACAATGTCCACGGTCAAGGACATTGGTTGACAGATCAAGTGTCAGTCTGAGTGTCAGTCTCTGGAGAACAAATATGATAACTGACAATAGTAAACCTGGCTGAATATTATTCCTGTGGATGGACTAACCTGTTTATTATTATATACCGAGTATTCCTTGGGATGGTGCTACCTCCATGGACTTCTCGAATTTGAATGATGAAACATAAGCCCTTTATGTGATGTCGCTCAGACGTCCGACTGTGGCATTCTTGTTAATTACTTTTGTTATAAGCCCTTTATGTGATGTCGCCCAGACGTCCGACTGTGGCATTCTTGTTATTTACTTTTGATATAAGCCCTTTATGTGATGTCGCTCAGACGTCCGACTGTGGCATTCTTGTTATTTACTTTTGATATAATCCCTTTATGTGATGTCGCTCAGACGTCCGACTGTGGCATTCTTGTTATTTACTTTCATTGTGAGCCCTTTTCG